>JAHREE010000213.1:221283-297440 GCA_033628505.1 Tringa tobata
ACCTAGTGCTGTTTACACAGATCTTGAATACTGCTTTCCTTGACCTAGTTATATCCAAAAGATAGAATCATAGAATCATAGAATGGTTTGGGTTGGAAGGGACTTTAAAGCCCCCCCAGTGCCACCCCCTGCCCTGGGCAGGGACACCTCCCACCACACCAGGTTGCTCCAAGCCCCCTCCAACCTGGCCTTGAACCCCTCCAGGGATGGGGCAGCCACAGCTTCTTTGGACAACCTGGGCCAGGCTCTCACCACCCTCATACCAAAGAAGTTCTTCCCCAGATCTCAGCTCAGTCTCCACTCTTTCAGTTTAAAACAATTCCCCCTTGTTCTATGGCTCCACTCCCTTTCCTGGAGCCCTTGTAGGGACTGGAAGGGGCTTTAAGGTCTACCTGGAGCCTTCTCTTCTACTGAACAACCCCAACAAAGCAAGAGGAACGTGAACCATTATACCAAAGGACCCTTCAGAAGCCTCTGGGATAAATGCCAACTTATCTGTCTAAATTCTCTCCCAGCCTTTACCGTGGTTTTTTTCATGAGTCTGATTTTCTTGCCAGTTGCCACTTGTTACATCATGGTGACTTTGGCATTATCGTGGCATTTGACCACTGACACTAGAAGTCTGCTGGTCAGATGTGGCACAAACAGGTCCTCTGGAAACCA
The DNA here is from genome assembly GCA_033628505.1 of Tringa tobata. Classification (NCBI taxonomy): domain Eukaryota; kingdom Metazoa; phylum Chordata; class Aves; order Charadriiformes; family Scolopacidae; genus Tringa; species Tringa tobata. The sequence goes on from JAHREE010000213.1 coordinate 221,947, forward strand.
AGGCTGCTCACAGCAAAGACTCTCCATTCGCTGACAGCACAGACACATAATAAGCAAATCCACCCCTCGGCAGAGCGGTGGCATCTGTCTGTGAACCACAACTCTGCCCAACACCTTCACAGAGCTGCCATTTCCCAGAGCACATCCCAGCAGTATCGCTGCATCCCAGCACCTGGAATGCACCCTCAATGGCTGGGCAGCCTCTTCTGCAACGTGTCACCACATCTATGTTCTGCCTTGGCATTTCTGTTAATAACATGACCACACACGCTCCACTTCTCCAAGCACAACAGATGATTTCTGATGGTCACACTTGCCAGGGAGACTTCAACGCACACACAGATTCTCCTGTTATGCAGCATAAACCTCTACCAACTTGTCACCCTCCTTGGGACTTCAGGCTTTCCAGTCTCTATCAGTCTTCATGTGATAACTTTTCATTTCCTCACTACTTATATTCAAAAATGCTCCTGCAGATTATTATGGCAGAACTGATATAACTGGGTTTGTGCCCATCTCTCCTTCAGCTGCTTGCATTCTCTGCCAGCACTCAAAATACCACTGGATCCCTTTTCCAAGTACAAATTCAACTCCTCACTCATCTTAACTAGGTATTTTATTGCTGTTGTGCAGACCAGGACATTTCTGTCACAAGTACCAGTACCTGATGTGTTTCTGGGACAGGTTGCTGTTTCTTGGCTGACTGCTGCAGTTGTGGTGGGCTTCCATGCCTCTTAACATCTTCTGATTGTGACATGACTCAAATACAGTCTATCTGGATGGCCAAATCACCACTGGCTCTGCAGTCAGTCTACCTATCACACGGTGTTTGCTTCATTTTGCCCTGCAGATCTCTTGATATCTGCACCACTCCTCTCCCAGACACCCACAGGGTTTCAATGTGACACAAAGTGAGCAAGGGCATCATGAGAAACGTGGGGGTATTTACAAATATGCACAAATACGTCCATGCACACCCAGGCACATACCCACACTGTGTCCTCTGTACTTACCATAATCGGAATCTTTAAAACAGGCATCTAGGTGGTCCTGATCTTCATCGTAGTCTTCAATGTCAATACTGTTCTTTGTGCTTTTCTTTAGTAACCGTTTGCCGGCATTTTTGTTGCTGCCACCACCCGTTTTTTTAGAGTTTTGTGTGGAGATGGAGTTGTTCTTCGCCTGATTGGTGCCCCATGAGGTCTGGAGGCAGGACTCTGAGGCCTGGAGGTTTGCCATGGATAGCATGCCCTGGATGGCTTCCTGCGTGCTGGGTGAGGCGGGCGGCTGACTGCAGGGAGACAGTGAGAAATACAAGAGTTATTAGTGAGTCCAGGAAAACACCAACCCCTCACTGACAGTTGACTCCATTCACTGCACAGTGTCCCTAGAAGAGATTTCCCAGTTACTGTCCTTTGAGCAGCTGGGTGTGCCACCAGTGACACCAGTTATTTTTATGCCACCAGCAGTATCACGGACAGCATATTAGATTTGGGGTTGCTGTCCCAGAAGTGATGGAGCTGTGTGCCGTGGGGCTAGGCACATGATGGGCAGCTCCCTGGGAGCTGCTGTCACTGGTGGGCGAGGACAAGGGTCAGGTAACTTTTCAAAGCCCATAACTGCCTTCCCAACAATGCAGCGTCTCCACCACCAGCTCTGAGGGCTTATGGGGCTGCACTGGAGGGGAATGTTGAGGTGGGCTTCTGCTACATACATAGGTGGGAGCCCCTCTGCTATGGAGACAGGCTGAGAGAGTTAGGAGTGCTCAGCCTGGAGAAGAGAAGGCTCCGGAGAGACCTTAGAGCAGCTTTCCAGTATTTGAAGAGGGCCTACAAGAAAGCTGAAGAAGGACTTTTTACAAGAGCATGTGGCAACAGGGCCTTGTCCTATGGGTAAGGGCTTCAAACTGGAAGAGTGGAGATTTAGATGAGATCTGGGGAAGAAACTCTTTGCTATGAGGGTGGTGAGAGCCTGGCCCAGGTTGCCCCGAGAAGCTGTGGCTGCCCCATCCCTGGAGGGGTTCAAGGCCAGGTTGGAGGGGGCTTGGAGCAACCTGGGCTGCTGGGAGGTGTCCCTGCCCAGGGCAGGGGGTGGGACGGGATGGGCTTTAAGGTGCCTTCCAACCCAAACCATTCTGTGATTCTACGATACTGCTAAGCAGGTAGAGGAAGAATTTGAACAACTGGAAGGAAGCTCATGATCACGGGTCACAGTTCTCCCTGGGGACTGTCACCACTCTGGGATCTGCCAGAAGAGCACCATGGTAGGACACAAGCAATTCAAGAGATTTCAGCAGTGCATTGGGAGGGTTTTCAGATGTGGATGTGGGATGGATTGATTATGGGAGATGCTGGAGAGATACGGACTGGATGGGTGTACCTACAAGGTGGGTGGAAACCTTGATTTCATTGAACTTGCTTTTTGGCAGTTTATTGCCAGTTTTCAACAGGGACTGTGCGTCTACTACAGACAGAAATACATTCCCACAGAATAAGCTGAGGTCAAATGATGTGTAAATTCTGACTGGCACGTGTGCATAACAAGGTGGGAAAGCACCCTCCCCACCATATAGAAGAATGTAGAAGAACGATAATCTCATCAGAGAACACCAGACCTTAATTCTGCACCAGGCGGAACACATCATCAAATATTTCCACAACTTTGGAGTCTGGGCAAATAGTGAAATGCCAAAAAAACTTGCTGTGGTAATGATTTTTTTAATGGTTATGCAATAGAATCCACTAACACACAGCATTTCCCAAGGAAACTAGCGGTACCACATCACTTTCTCTGATTTGTTTAATCCCCTTTAAACCATTACAGGACTCCAGATAGAGTAACGTACAAGACATAACGAGAGTTTCTGGGCACTAATTGCATTTAATAATCCTGAAAATTAGGTAAGACTGGTGTTAGCAGTTAACAACTCAACAAACAGAACAACATCGAAAAACTTATTTAGGGATGAGACATTTTAATTCCTCATTATCATGCCAGATGCCTTAGCCTTCTCCCTGCCAAAGGCATATTTTGCATCATCTATAAGAAATTAACATATCTTCTCTCGATTTTTTCCCCCAACCATTTTTGCAAACGCTGGACTCTCAAAACACTGCAAACAGACCATCAAACACTGACCACTAAATGGGCAAATCAGAGAGGAACTGCCTTAAGTAACACAAGCTTCCACAAATAAATTGTGGAATATGATCAAAACCAGTGGTTCTGAGAGTGAAACCACAACCTGACCGTGTGGGTGAAATGTCTCACAGAGACCGAGCTGCACACGGGGCAAAGTGTTTCTCATTATGGCATGTGCTTGCCTGCACTTCCCTTAGAGGTATTTCAGCTTCCCAAGCCAAAAAAAAAATTCAGGAAGAATCAGGAAGCAATTTTTAAGCTCTGTGAGGCCATATCCCCTTTCTGTAGCTTCAGCAATGATTTAAAAACATGCATTTATGAAAGTAAACTATCTGTGAGTTCCAATTATGACTTAAAAAACATGTAAAATGAGAGTGGGAGCAGGAGCAAAGCAACCAGTGCTGCTGCCCCCCGGTTCCCTCGGCAGCATCTGGCTGGCAAGGGCCCCTCCAGCACCCAGCGTGGTGGCCCTTGGTGACAGCAGAGACACTGCTGCCACTCTGCAAACCCCACAGCCTCGCTCTCCTTTCCTCATGCTAAAAAATGGTGTTGTGGGTGAACAAAGAAAAGGACACTTTAACAAATTGGCTGGTAGCACTTTGTGCCCTTTGTGATGGGCTCCACCTCAGCGTTTTGCACGGCCTCCCTTTTGGGGATTTTATTGTTTCCTTTTACTCTTGCAAAGACAAGGACACACCATTGACAGATTATTCTACTGCAATAACTCTTTGCTGCACAGCAAGTATTTGGTGATTTTCAGCTATGTATAGTGCAGGAATCATAGAATCATGGAATGGTTTGGGTTGGAAGGATCCTTAAAGATCATTTAGTCCCACCCCCTGCCCGGGCAGGAACACCTCCCACCACACCAGGTTGCTCCGAGCCCCCTCCAGCCTGGCCTTGAACCCCTCCAGGGATGGGGCAGCCACAGCTTCTCTGGGCAACCTGGGCCAGGCTCTCACCACCCTCACACCAAACAAGTTCTCCCTGAGATCTCAGCTCCATCTCCCCTCTTCCAGTGTCAAACCCTTTCCCCTCCTCCTATGGCTCCCCTCCCCGATCCAGAGTCCCTCCCCATCTCTCCTGGAGCTCCTTGAGGGACTGGAAGGGGCTCTAAGGTCTCTCTGGAGCCTTTTCTTCTCCAGGCTGAACCCCCCAACTCTCTCAGCCTGTGAATGTGGAGCTCTAAGAGGTCCCCACTGGACACTGCCAGCTCCCCCTGCAACACCCAGCACCACAAAGCACACTTCAGTGCAGCCCCAGCAGCATCCACAGGCCACTCAGATGGCCAAAAGGGCACGGCCAGAGGTGGCTTCCTGAATGACCCACAGGATGGGCTGTGGAGGACCAGTCCAAGGTCCCACTCAGAGCCCACACTAAGTCAGTACAGAGCCCGACAGGCCAAGCTTGCACCCATGCTGAGCAGCCTCATTAGCCATGCTAACGAGCCATGCGCATTGTCATCAACAGCAACCACCTTTCTGCTGCTTCTCCCCAGAGCTGAAACTGGCAGCACGCTTTCACATTATTAACCAAGGAAAGCACCACAACAGAAGGGAAAATCTGCTGTTAAAACCCATCCCCAGTACAATCTCCCCCAGGGCTGGCCCCTCTGCAGCGCTGGTGGGGACAGTGTGACGAGGAGCAGGGAAGGGCAGCTCATCTCAGTGGGAACCGGGCGAAGAAGACATTGGTCTGTACAGCAGAGACAGCTTCGTGCCCTACACACACTGCTCTCTGCCTCTGTCTGTTGTGTTGGGTTTAAGCCTCGGGGCTAAGTGTCCCAGAACATCCTGCCGTTTCCAGCAATAAGTTCATCAAGGAGGAGGGGATAAAGCATCCCTGCAGGCTACGCTTTGGGGCTTCCACATTGCCCGTGTCCTGACTGGACTTGACAAGAGCATCCTTTCCCTGACAGCATGTTCCAGAGCAGGTGGCAATAGGCAAACAGCCGCCAGCATGACAAGAATACACACAGTTGTGCACAGACTAAGGTTTTACCTCCGTATTGAGGCTGGCCCCTGCACTGTCTGGGCCCAGGGAGGATCCCAGTGCCCTGAAGGTGGGAGAGGGCATCACGCAGGGAGCTGGTGCCTCTCTTTTCACAATCAGTTCTACTACTGCCATCTCCCTCTGAGGATCCAACATCTGCTGGGCAGATCACCTCCTTCCCTTCATAAGCAATTACCGAGCCTTTCACCTCCTATTCAGAAATCAAATTTGTTAACTTCAGCAGAAAATTACTCACTGAGGAGTGGCTTCTCCCCCGTTCTCCATGCTGCCTACACCGATGTCTGGAGGCACCAAAAGGTAAGGTGGAGATGACAGACAGTAAAGTCACTAATGTCTCACCTCCCCTCTGAGGAATTGTTACCCACTCTCATCTTAAGATGAAGGGAAAAACAGGTAAGGGCAAAGGAAAGTAACAGGAACCACTGAGCATTTTCTAAATGGAATTTAGAAATTAAATTTGAAACAAACTATCTCACGGGGTTATAGAGAAGATGGAGCCAGACCCTTCTCATTGGTGCACAGCAACGGGATGAGGCCATGGACCCAAGCTGCTACAGGGGAGATCCCAACACAACACAAGAAGAAAAGGGCAATACTGGGTGCAGCCAAAGAGTAATGACTTGTCAATACATTGGTGACAGTTGTATGAAACTATGGAACTCAAATAATTTCAAGTCCAAAACCAGTATTTTCTTCCATTTTTAATTCAGCCCTGGAAACAACAAATAATTTTGCTTAGTTCAAGATCACTGGACTACCAGTCCTCTCCAAGCATTCTTCCATATTCCATTTCAGTTCTTTCAGGCTGTTTCCATGTTTACAGCAGCCTTTCTGCAGGACCTCTGTCATTATCTGTCCCCATCTCGCTACCATTGGCATAAGTACTGGAGACATAGCTCTGCAGCAATCTAGGCAACGCCGTCAGGGCGTTTGGTTTGGTCAGCAGCAAATGGCAGTCCAGTATTTTACAGAATAAAGTTTCACACAATTCAGATTAAGGTCATTATCACAAAAAGTCCCAACCTGCTCCTTATGTTACTGCTGGGGTTCAGCAGCTCCGGCGCTGGTCAGACAGGGCTCCAAGATTCCCACTTGAGACCTGGCTCTCATCCCCACAGACCACTGTGTGAGCAAAGGAGACTCCACACGGACCTATGGACTACCTGGAGTGTCCAGAATATACCTACGTCTGTATTTTTATATATATGTATAAATACATACATAGGCTTACCCTTTATCTGCCTTAAAAGCAAAAAAAGATGGCAATTGTTCCTGTGCGTCAGACACGACCACACTGGCATTACGTTGCGACACAGCATGTTTGTGTATTGTGTTTCTTCCTTTTTTTTTTTTTTTAATAAAAAAGCATGTTAAGGCCATTTAAAAAGCCAAGCATAATTACGAAATGAAACATAGTAATTTCATTTATCGGGAGCTTTTTTCAATCAAGCTGCAACACACACTGCCAAAGCCTAATTGTTTATACAAGAGCCAAAATTGATATGACACATTCCCACTGAACTACCACACACAGTGCAGTAATTCATGCGGAGTTTAGTTTTGTGACTGCGCTTGCGACTTTGATTTCAGAAACCACAAAGTCTACAAATACATGGGGTGCAGAGCCCGGGCTGAAGGGAGGGAAAATGAATGGCCCGAGTCCCGCTCCATCGCTGAAGGGCAGTTTTAACCCATTGCAGGCAGCGAAAGACACCTCCCAAGTGAGGAAAAGTATCTTTAAGGACCATTTCTTTAACCTTTTTTTTCTGCTCCCCCCTGCATTTCTGAACATCATAAGTTGGTGGCAAATCATGGCATAGATGGAACGGTTCGTTCTGTAAACACGGCCATGACAGATTTCTTTCATTCTTACAATGGTTGACAAATTTTCTTACTTGATACCAAATTTCGAGCATGGGAGTCATGTTATACTGGCAACTCTATTCCCAGAGTTAGATACACCTAACTAACTGCCGACATGTCTAATTACCTGCCAATATTTAAGTGTAAACTCAACACAAACGCTAGTTCCACTACGCACCATGACAGGGAAGGGAAAAGGAATTCACAGGAAAAAACAGACAAGTGCCAATGCCATTATTTCTTTTGAAGAGCAGATGCAGAGATGGGGCCAAATCTCAAGAGATCAGGAAAACCTAGAACCACTGACCCACCTGAGCTCAGCCAACAAAGCCCACTGTATTTCCTGGGAGCTGCTGACGTGCCGGTACCTCTCCCCACACCCTCCGCGGTCACAGGAGGTGAGTGGCTGTTTTGACCAACCACTCCTTGCAAGGTGGGGAGGAAGCAATGCAGGAAAACCAGGACTAAACCAAGATCAGATCTCTTCCCTAGAACTAGCAGCCTTGTCAAGATAAGCCTTTAAAGGATACATCGTGACTACGCTACTTGATTTTAAAATCATTGGCTTTTTTCATCCCCACTAGGAACAAACAGAGAGCTCTTAGAGGAGACTCGGCACACACACCTCTGTTCAACACAGAGATGAGGATCCCCTCACTGTCACAAACTCTACAAGTTGATGTGCAAAGGCAAGGCTGGCTCTCCCAGAGCTGTCTGGCACCACACAGCTGAGCACCCTGCATCAAGACAGTCTATATAATATGCTTTAATCTCCTGCAACCATCTAAGCTGTGAAAGAGAGAATTGCTGAATAAACTGAGGAAGGTTGAACCAGAAGATGTTTCTGGTCCAGCAACACCTCCTCCTTTAGATTTCTCTGTAGCGCTGTCACTGCACTGTAACCTTAAAAAGATTCCATTTTCTCTCTCAACATCAAAAAAACCTGTCTTTTTTTTTTTTTTGAAACTGCCTGATAAAATTTGCCTCCATGATTTCTATCAATAACTTATTCCATATGTTCCCCTTTGACCACGAGGCATATCTTTTGGAATTCTTAGTTACGACTTTTAACTTTCCCAGGTTTAGGTAATACCCCTCTCTGAGGGGACCTTCTCATTACACTTTAACGGGTCCTTTCAAAGCTGCAGCTGCCTTTTTCCTGGGTGACGGGCACCCAGCACCCAGTTTGGGCACAGCTGGGTGAGAAGGTGGTGAGAAGGACAGCACCAGTCTCTCCTTGTCCAGTCTGTTCTCAACTCTACCACCACTCCTACAGCTACTTTTACCTCCTGCACAGGTCCTTGGGCAACCCAGAGAAAGCGGGGAGGAAAAGGATGCCCAGCAACCACTGAATGCAGTGTCCGGCTTTATGACTCAAAGCAGGTTGGTTTTGCTGCTTTGCACGTATAAAATGGTGCAAGATACCTCTTGCCTCCATGAAACACCCGCTGTAGGAATCTGGAGTAGGATAAATGCTGCTTCCAGCAGCCAGCCAGGAGAAACAACATGTCCCGCCTGCCTGGTGAAGGCGGTTTTCAAAAAAAGGCAGAGCGGAGATGGAACCGGCTCATTAAAATGTCAAACAAGAATAGCCTTACCACACATTTCACATCATTTCCTATCTCACCACCTCACTTTTCAGAGCACAATTCCTTTGTTTGCACAACAGGAGCATCCAGAGGCTAGAAACTTGTGCCAGGAATTTACGAACAGCCCACAGCTTCCAAACCTACCGAGGCTGTGGTCGCTGTGGAGCAGTGGAGCGTGCTTAGGTGAATACCTCTGGTTTTCCACAGACAGGGGACAAATCACTCAGTTAAAACTGCAACAGCAAAGATGCCTGAACCAGCAGACTGTTAGGGAGAAAAGGGCATAAGAAACAGCAGTTCCTGTCTGCAGTGCCATTCTGTGCCTGGAAGCCATAGACACTGATATTCCAAAACCTCTTCCCAGGGATTTGTTCCTAAGGTCTGGAACCTGGAGTTAAGCAAGACTACTCTGTATGTGAAGAGTGCCAGTAGCTCCTTCTGAAACAACACGTGTACTTCTGTCCACTGACTGCTCTCTCAGTATTCAAGGTCAGGCTTGTCCTGTAGAGAGTGGAGGGAGTGAACCCACACGTTTGTTTTGAGATGAGCCCAAGCAAAACCCTTGTCCCAGACAGGCCTGAGCTGCAGGATTTGAATCTAGGAACTATATTTTCCAATTTTGCATTTCTTTTCACTGCTTATTGTTTGGATTACTAAAAGATCTAGTGTTGCACCTTATTAACCGTATTCCAAAATGTCCAGCGTCGACTTCAGTGTCCACCTACAGTGGTACCAGATGAAACACAACCCAGCGCAGGCACACACTCCCATTTTAGGTACAGAAGTACCCAGGAAAGAGTTTTGTTTTTCCCAAGCCATGTGTTTTGCTGAGGAGAGGAATGATGACCAGGGGTGTGTGGGAAGGTAGACAGTTTCCTATTTTCTTTTTTCAAACATTCAGTATTCAGGGAGCTCCATGGCACCTTAAAATGCCTTATGGAAGGAATGCTGGGCATTTACATTACTTTATTACATTATTGCTACATTAAAAAACATTATTTGTGCCCTCAAGCTGCATTCACTGAGCTCTCCTTCCTTTTGAATGATTCATCTATTACAGCATTATTGCCAGAATGGATGTTCAGCATTTACACATGTGAAATGCCTCTGTTTGTTTAAATTATACCACCAAAACCTTTCCCACACACTTTCCTACCTCTCCCTCCAGATCACAGGATAAAAGGAAGAATTTGCTTACCGGAGAAAAAGCAGTTACTGAGCTGCAGAATTCATTCTCACTCACACACACGCAACCACAAAAGAACAATTTTTGTTTATGGGTAAGAGGAAAAAACATCCCTTGGTGCATACCTGTTGGTGTTATATTCTAAACCCCCAACTTCCTTGCTTGCCTGCAAAAGATCAAGAATTCCTGCTGAACTTCCGCTCTCTTTCTTTACTTTGGAATTGCGCCCTGGCTTTGCCTCTGTGTCAATGTGAAGCAAATCTTCATCTGACGAGTCATCGCTCTGCAAAAACAAGGAAACACTTCAAACAAAAAAGAAACTCACTAAGTTAGTCAACAAGAACAACACAGTAATTTTTGCAGCCCGCTGCTCCTCCAAAGAGAGAGGGCTAGCATTTGTAATTTGCTTTCATTTAAAAGAAAACCCTAAAAACCAAACCCAGGTACACATTGAAATCTGTTTCCTTGCATCCTCTAGGCACAGTAGGTTTTTCTTTCCCCTTCCAACTCTGGAGAACCAGCTTTGAGATCTGATCCCACCCATGGATCAAACCACTCCAACAGTGATTTTTCCAGGAGTTGTGTTGCTTTATCACAGAATGGTTTGGGTTGGAAGGATCCTTAAAGCCCATCCCGTCCCACCCCCTGCCCTGGGCAGGGACACCTCCCAGCAGCCCAGGTTGCTCCAAGCCCCCTCCAACCTGGCCTTGAACCCCTCCAGGGATGGGGCAGCCACAGCTTCTCTGGGCAACCAGCCACACATGCTGCTAGAGACGCACAGCAGGTGCTTGTTGTGACAGATACAATGATGACCGTACCTTGTATGACACCGACTCCACCTTTGGCTTCTTGACAGGAGTGTGCTGCACAGTGTCTTTTTTATCTGACAAAACTGAATTCAAAACAAAAAAAAAAAGAAAAACAAAGTCATGGCTCTTTTCCCTTCAAAAGATAGCCCTCCTAAGCTGCAGCTTGTAAAGCAATTCAAATCCACCTATATTGGACTGACAGTTAAGACATGGTTTGCATATTTATAAATCACATAGATTTTAAAGACTAATTGTGGACAATCAATACGTAAGACTTTGCTGCGTAGCTACAGTGAAAATGGGAAATATTCTTACAGGGCAGTTCTCTTTTTGAGGTGTTTTTCTTCCTTCTGATTGGAAACTCATCAATTTTAAGTTCACCATCGTCTGACACATATTCGTATTCATCTCGTACAGGTTTTGCTTTATCTTCTTTAAAATTCTGCAGTGACCCAAACACACTAGTATTCAGCTGGGTTTTGACTCCCTTGGAACTGAAAAAAAATAATATAATTACAAATCAGTAACAATACTCTGATTGGAAAACATTTCGTGAATTGCCAGAGAGGAAGACAATGAGTATCTTTATATAGAAATCTCAGTCAACTTGTATACTTTCAGAGGGGCCACAGCAATTCAAATAATTTTACAAACACATTTCTGTACCTACAATTTGTATCTCAAAATGCGATGCCGACTTGAGTAGCCTTGGCTGGCTTCAAATAAGCACTATAGTATTTAAAGCTGTTTCAAGGTGTATCACAATATGCATCATGCACACAAAATGGGACTTTGCCATGTTCATTTAAGAGTTTCTTAAAAATGTACCCCAAGTAGGATCTGTACAAAACCCACTTAATATAACTCAACCAGTAAGAACCCGAAGTGCCAAGACCCGAGACAGTGCCTGAATACTGAGGACACTATTCTCAAGCAAAGGACCAGCACCAAAGGCAGGTCAGTGCTGTTCTGGCCAACTATGCTTGGTTCCAGGTGAAATCAAGTTCTAGAGCAAAGAACTTTTTGCTTCTGTGTTTTCTACATTGACCAGAAAGGCAGATTTTCACCTTCTTGTATAAAAACCCATAAATAACAACAAGACTTTTTAATGTGCTTCTTTAAAATCGATGTGTATTGTCATATTTTTTACTTACCCAAGCAACTTCTTATTAGAGAAAGAGAATGTAAATTTGTTGTCCTTATTTCCTGATAAAGGCGTCTTTTCCGATCTGTGTTCCTCTTCCATTTTTAGAAGTGAATCAGGTTTACTGTTCTGAAAGGTAAAGGACCCAAAATAAAACAATAAAATTAGTTGAAGGAGTTGTTGATATTTCAGACTCCCAGGTAATCTCAGAGAATCCACTCATCTTTATGCAGAGAAAAACATGTTCCCCCACACGTGGTAAGGAATGCAGGATTACACTCTTCTTTAGATGACATAAGGCTTAGTTCGGGGACTTGTCCCTGTTCAAGAAGCACTTCAGCACCAGTTTAAGCAGTGCCTGCCACAAACACAATGCCAAATTTAAATATTGCTCTCTTAAATTGATACAGACTGATGTAAAATATAAAGACACAACTCGTGAGCCAGAGCACAGGCTCAGCGCGCTGCTCGTCGGCGTCCTGCCGTACGGCTGAGGACAGAATCCAGCATGGAGCCTGGAACCTCCCAAATACATTTTATTCCCAGGCTCCACTTGCTTCTTTCACTCCTTCAGAAGAGCCTGAATTATGACTTTAATAATGTAATATCAAAGTCATTCAGTGCAAAGGAAGCCTTTAATTATTTTTTAAGCATCACCTTAATACTTTCCTAAGTTGCACTGGCTGCAGAATTAATTGGTACATACGGGTCTAATCACATTAACCAGGACTTTTTTAACACAAAAGATTTAGATGTCTCCAATGTTAATGATTCATGATTCTTAGTACTTTCCCCACATGAAAAAGCATGTACTTCTGTTTTGTTTTGGGAGAAATTGTTTGCACCTTTGTCATTAGAAGTTCACAAAGCAGGCAAAATTCAGACAGCTATTTCTGAGAGGCCTAGTGTCACCTCGTTTTAAATGGTACCTGGAGAAAAAATGTTATTATTCTATGAACAGATTTTACTCACCCTATATTAGCCCTCCAGGAAGGCAAGCTTTTAATTCATATGCCATAATTTAGATTTCATTAACTCTACTTTTATGCCATCATTTGTTATTGATTTCTCTGGAACTACTCCAGACAAAGCATACGACTTCGTTAAAGTAAGAATGGCAAAAGGGATCAGCACTGAAAAATCACACTATTTACAGTGTTCCCCCTGGCTTCAATGAAGACAAAGATGGACAATTCGGTGCATGCTTTTGAAGAATCTGCTTCCCCCTCCTTTATCAGTGATTACTTCATTATTTGTTGCTGAAATTTTTTCTTTAAGAACTGCAAATTGGTGCCTTTAACTCTCTGTTTAGGTAGATCTACGCACATTTCTCCACCCTCGACTTATCACTATGTGGCAGAACCAGCAGCAGAATTTAACAGGAGACATTACCTTATATTTCCATTTGGCTTCTGTTTTGCTTTTATTTTGCTCCCGAACTTCAAATTTCTCCGCCTCGTTCTGCTTACTAGCAGTTTCCTTGTTGGGAACACTTAGAACATTCTTTGCAGCCTGGGGAAAGAGTCAGCATGTACTGAGGATGGGGGGCTGGCATGGCACAGAAACACGTTTTTTATCTAGAATATAACGTGATAGATTTTTGAAAACTCCCGATTCATTCTTTTTGAACCCAAACGTGAGATTCAATCAAATATTGCTGCTTCAGAGAAGGCAGAAGACAAGCTGCATTTCTCGTGGATATACCAACATACAAAATTACTGTCAACACATAATAATTTCTCTACCTATTGCTCTCTGGACAGGTTTCGCAAACTGCACACAAACTAGTAGGAAGTTCAAAGCATTTCAGAAAAGACTTATGGATACTTGTTAACAAACAGTGTACAATACATTACTCTTGTCAGTGCCTCAATGAACTCCTGGCCCCTACTCAAGTCAGCAGCAAAATTCACGTCGAATTAAAGGACATCAAAATGAAACTTGTCCTACATGGGCAAAAATGGAAGCAAACTATTGTTTTATCTTCATTCTCTCATTCCAGAGCAAAATCTCATGCAAGTAAGATGCTTTAGAAATTAGTTCCTTCATCTTTGATAACTGATTATGAAAATGCACACAAGAGTGCTAATAACACTTAAAATAAGAATATGATAGTTCAAGAGGCCAAAAATGCGCCATTTTTAATTTTCATCCCGCCTCAGTTTGGGCAGGGAATTGGCAGTAGTTTGCCAGATGGCTTGAATCAATAAGTTTCTTGAAGGCTCCAATATCAAATGAATAACCAAGCAAACAGTCAAATCAAATCAAGGTAAAATTCAGGTAAGAAAAGGGTGATAAGCCAGCATTTACAAAGCTGGCATTTACTTCAGTGGAGACAGGCTTTCACACTGTGTTGCTTAAATTCTTTTTTTCAAGAGATCTAAGGAGTGATTAAAATGAGAAGAACAGAGAGAGGTTAAAATAGGACCCACCTTCCCCTTCTTTGGCGTCTCGATCTTCGTCAAAGCCTCCTTCGTGTGTGCCTCCAGCAAGTCGAGATTGGGGATGGCTGGCGGTGGACTCTCCTTTGCCTTCTTTCCTTTCTTTTTCCCTTCTCCCTTAACTTTTGGTGTTTTGGGAGGCTTCGGGGGTTTGGGTGGCTTGGGAGGTTTGGGGGGTTTGGATGGCTTGAGTTGTTTGGGGGTTTTCACAGTTTTGGGAGTCTTTTTTTTCGGGAGCTTTTCTACAGGTGGGGGCGGAGGCGTCACTTGGACAGGTGATGGTGCCTCCTCCTTCTCCACAGGACAGATCTCCTCAGCGTTTGTGTTGGCACTCGTGTCTGCTTTGCTGGCTTTCGAAGCATTCTGGAGTTCAGCACAAAATGGGAAGGCATTCAGACCCATCCATCTCATGTTGGATATTCCCCTGCACCCTCCCTTCTTCGGGTAAACGAACTCCAAAGACCCCCCACTCAATAAAGGGGGAACTGCATTCCCAGCTCAGGCTGACCAGGGGATGAAGACCCCACCACATGCCCCAGGAATGTTCTGCTCACCACTAACTCCCACCCCCATGTTGCTCAAGCACAACTTTGGCCAGGAGAAACTCCTGTGGCTCCGTAAGGAATGTAACTCTCACCAGGCTCTATCATCAGGCAGGACCGTTAAATGCACTGCCCACACAAAGCAATGTATAGAATGAATGGTCTTTTGTTTAAAATGCTAATCAGCTCAAGCACAAACCACTTCCATCTAACTCAGATGTGATAAATGTAGCAGAACCATGTTTCATGCCCTCAGGAAAAATAAGCAGTAAAATAGCTGCCCAATTAAGATTAACACCGTGTGACTAATTAAAAAGAAATTATTTTCTGCTTAACTTGCCATTCTGACAATCAGAAAACTTATATATTACATCAAAGAGGATAAAAGGACAAGATAGATTTCAATTTTGAGGTCTTTGGATAGAGTTAGAATAGGGGTGGCATGTAATACAATGTCTTGTTAAAACAGCTGAGCTGGCTATTGTCACCTTGCACTGTCACACGTCTCCTCTGAGTGGGATACGATACCAGACTTAAGGGATGATACCTCCATGAAACCTGCTTTTTGGGGGTTTTTTGGCTTGGGTTTTTTCAGGGGAGGGGAGGAGTACAATTATTATCACATTTGCTATAGTAACTCTGGCTAGAAGCCAGGCAAGAGCAAGGCTTTCTACTGGGTCAACGTACAGAATAATAGTCCCAAGCTCAGCCAATGTCACAGACAAGACCGATCAACGTAAGGAAAAGGAGATACCACCCAGGGAGTAAAATCACAGGGATGGCAACAGCATTTTTTGAGTTCTATCTTATTTTTGGGTCAGAAGTAGCTAAAGTGAAAGAGAAAATAAGGATGAAGAGGGGAGTGTGGCAGCCTTCTCTAAGGAGAAGGTGGAGGAGGAAGGATGTGGGACAGGCAGAGGCAGCATAAAGCCGAGGAGAAAGCAAACAAGGGCCCAGAATATGGGACAAGAGTCTTGAGCAATGCCCCTACTGTGACACCTCACATGAACTCTAATAATGAAGAAAGAGGGGAAAAAAGATTAATTTACTTCAAGTCATCCATTTTATAGCCTAGATTATTAAAAGATCCACAATATAGTTAATGTTATGAAAAGAGCACAAACCTCACTTAATCTTATTTCTTTGGCAAGGTCCTTGATAAGTTGTGCTGGTTTGAAGTTTTCTGGTAGCTCATCTTCATGCTCTGCTAAAGCCTAAAACAGAACAAAGCCAGACTGCTGTTTCTGTGCATGGGTTTTTTTCAAAAATATATATATAAAAAAAAAACCCTCATTAAGTGAAACATCAGTGTTTTTCCCATATACTGAAATCAATACTGACTGCATCAGTGGTCCAAAAAAGGAAAAAATCTACTTTTTTCCCCTTCTGGATGTTATTGTAAACAGTTGTCCTGTGAGAACAACAGTCAACAGTCTTTTTTCAGATGTTACTGCATTTTCACAACTGTAACATCATTTTGCTAACCCCCTTATATGAGGTTCTGTGAGAAGTTCCTTTTCTACATCTCCAAGGAGAGATTGTCTTAGGCTGGTGTCTTCAATGAGTGTGACAGGCACACACCTTGTCAGCAGAGTGGTTTGGGAGCTCCCTGATGGGACTAACGACATTTACATTCACATGTCACATTATAATATTCAAAGTTCAATTTTACCTAAATGCCAACAGTGTCACTTCCCTTGACACACTGTTTCTCATCTGCATGGCAAGTGGAGCCCCTCTGCTGTGAGGACAGGCTGAGAGAGTTGGGGGGGTTCAGCCTGGAGAAGAGAAGGCTCCGGGGAGACCTTGGAGCCCCTTCCAGTCCCTCAAGGGGCTCCAGGAAAGCTGGGGAGGGACTCTGGATCAGGGAGGGGAGCCACAGGACAAGGGGGAAGGGTTGGACACTGAAAGAGGGGAGATGGAGCTGAGATGTGGGGAAGAACTTGTTTGGTGTGAGGGTGGTGAGAGCCTGGCCCAGGTTGCCCAGAGAAGCTGTGGCTGCCCCATCCCTGGAGGGGTTCAAGGCCAGGTTGGAGGGGGCTTGGAGCAACCTGGTGTGGTGGGAGGTGTCCCTGCCCAGGGCAGGGGGTGGGACGGGATGGGCTTTAAGGTCCCTTCCAACCTAAACCATTCTATGATTCTATGATTGTAAGTGGAAAATTAAACAGGATGACACGGAGAAGAGGGATTCCACACCAGCCAGTCCTTCTGCAGGAACCTAGGAACCAATTCTGAACTCATGCTCAAGCACTGGCTTTTTGTAGCAGGGAGCAGCCAAGTCCCTCCATTTAAATCTTAGTGACCCAAGTGTGTGTGCAACACTGTGTACTCAGCTGCTCATCCCTTCTTAAAACACCTGGAAATCCTAAAGCTGCTCAATCCCCCATTCACGTTTTATGACTGAAGGGCCTGTCTCCTGCAGCTAAGTTCCCAAAACTTTAGGAGCAACACACACAAGAATAACACTTCAGAAATGACTGCAGCAGGAAATTCAGGTTGCGAATCCCTTTAAGCCTTCTCTCCAACCAACATGTATTTCCTAGCTCAATCAATGTGTTGATTTGCAGGAACTGGGTACCTTGTGCACACAAAAATGCAGGCGTTGTTCTAGGCCTCGCTCGCACACACCCCCTCTACTTCATTGATTTGGCACAGGAAAATGCCCAGAGAACATTCATTCAGTAACCTTTTGGCCATGTGCAGAATTGAGCTTTTTTAAGCTCTGGTGGTACCTTTTTTCCCGCTGACTCCTTGTGCAGCACCATGAAATCCCATCTATCGCACTCCTTCCCCGTTCTCCCAGTCCCTTCCCTTTGGGATTTTAGAATTAGCTGTTTTGCTATGGAGATATTATTTGGTCTAGCATTTGTGCTCTGTCCCAGTGACTGACAAACCTGAGGAACGCACAATATTAAAACAGGCTGCTTCTCCTACCTGTTTTTTAGTCCATGACCTGAAAGCACCGTTGAGAATTTTTGCTCCTTGGAGTAAATGAGCGGGAGGCTGTTGCCCAGCTTTATGCAAACCTAAGTAGAGAGAAAAACCAAGGCTGTTCAAACACTGCTAAAGTTGTTCTATATAAAGTCTTTAATTTGAAAAAGTTTAACTGTGAAAGTTGACTCTTTGAAAGCCAGTCACCATAAATTAGTCCCTATTATAACTTGATGGTAATAAGGAGTATATTTACTGTGTCATCAGTCCAACTCAGCCTTCCTACACTGTGCTGCTGTAAGTTATGTCTACACTGGCAATCCTTCCGTTCCTTTCTTGGTCCCATACTCAAGCTAGCTTCCACATGCATACATCCTAGGCTGTGGGATAAAAAGGTACCGTCAGCGGTTCTTTTAGCCTGACTGAAAAAGCAAGTACCAATATGTGGAAACACAGGTTGTCTTGGGCAAAGCATTTCACTTCCACATGAGTACAACTGACCTAAACTCTTCCCCTCATTCCAGTTTCTGTTCAGAGCCAGTCACAAGGGGCCCCTTCCAGCTGACACTTCCAGGTGAGGCACCCCTCACCGTGCTTATTAATTAGACACATTTTTCTTGTTATAAAAGGATCTGGTGCGTGTCTCTCGACACATTCCAAATAACCAAAATAGCAGCAAAGAGCAAAGTGAGACCGAATCTGTAAAGAACATGCACACATGGATGTTTGGATCAGCTCTGAAGGAATCTGATCTGGAAGGTCTTGAGTTTCACAGAAAACTTTGCTTTAATTCTCAGTGCTCCCACTGGCCACATCTCTGATGTTCCCGTGGCCCCCTGTATGTGTGACCTGCCCAGGTACTTCGACCGGGATGAGGAGAACGACGGGAAAAGGAAATACTGCTCTGTGCCTCGAGCTGAAGAGTTCATCAGCTTAAAACAGGGAATGAATCCAGACTTGACAGGCAACCAAAAACCAAGAGAAATGTTACAACATTATTTGCCTCTGAGGCAACTTAAAATACATTTTGTAAAGAAGATGAAACCTTCCCTCAGGCATAGGCAAGAGAGACAGCTTAAGGTCCTTTCTAGAGCGAGATGGCAGGAAATAAAGGGGAGAGCTGGGCCAGACCAGCACTTTCTGCTGCTACATTAACAGTAGTTTTCAAATACTAACAAGATATATTTTGGCCACCTGTCCATCTTCTAAATGACACATCAGCAGAAATTAAGAGGAACTATTTTCGGACCCCCTAAGCTAAGCAGTTTAAGTAGGCAAAGAACTGCAGTTTTACCTTTGAATTTCTCTAGTAGATGCTTTCCCATATACCAACACGCAGTTTCGAAGTTTGGAAACTGGGTCAGACTGACAATTTTCAATCGTCTTTCTACTTCATACGCCCTGCAATACAAAGCCACATGAACTTAAAGCATAGCAGGTTACCAGTGTGTCGCGCAGTGACAAGCACTGCTCATAAACGAGGTTCACTTTTCAGTGCTTCGCTTCTTTGTGCTGCTACTACATATTCTGGCATTAGACCAAAAGCAAACCACCAAAATAACACCAGTAAGAAACTCTGCGATACAGATGTAAGATAGTTTTATTGTATTATTTGCCCAGCATCAGTAAAGAACTACTTGTATTGTCTTACACTGGGCAAAGAACCCAGCTGAGCAGATGAGGGCTCATCCAGAAGGCGAATGGCATATTCTAGGGTAAAACTGACAGTTTTTAACAGTTCTTTCTTCAGGACTTAGCCACATCAACCCAAGCACCCCACAGATCCTTCCATGCGCTATGCAGTAGGTGTAAAGCCAACTTGGGACAACCCAGCATGGGGGAACACAGTGGAAGGTGACAAACGTGGGTACACTCTCCAAAATTGCCCAATAGAGCTACATCAACATTACTGCAAATGCAGGGTAATTAACAGGAGAGAGAATGGCCAATTTATTAAAAGCTGAGCCTCTCCTTTAAAAGCCTTCTCCTTTAAAATTTAGATTTGAAAGACAGGTTACCTCATCTGCATTTCAACACTTAGACTATGTAGAAAATGTCCCGCGAAGGCCAGGCAGTCAACAGGTGTTAGAGTTGCATAAATCCAACCTAAAAGTGAAAGAGAAGAGTCCTGAGGACAAAAACTGGAATCGCAGTAACAGAGACTTTATTCACAACGTGACCTTTATACTTCACTTAACAATTTACTTCCTGGGTAACGATACAGCTCTTCAGCCCAGGTCAGCACCAGAACTGAGGCTGGATCTGGCCCCTTGTTTTGCACGGTGAAGGCCCAGCCTGGGAAGGCACGAGGCACCTCTGACTCCTCAGGAAGGCACGAGGCACCTCTGACTCCCAGCCCCAGGGCTACCTTCAGCGTGGCAGACAGTGAAAGGGGGCATACTGCTCCTGCTGACATTACTTTCTTGTTTCTGTGAAAAGCAGCAGCAGCAGCTTCATGACAGTACCCGCTTTCTCATCACCATAAAATCTGTGACGGCTCCTGACTGACTTTATTGTAGTGCCAGGAACAGGTGTTCTCCAAACACTTATTTTCATACAAAAATCTACTTGAATTAGTGAATCTCTATAAATTGCTTGGTGTTTATTCCACCATCTGCTCCACATATGGTCATGAGAGAAGCACCTACTTTCCACTTTCTGCAGTCAAAGTAAAATGCAAGTGTGTAAACATTCTGTGCAAGGATTACACTCACACACAGAAGAATGGCACTACTCGATGCTGCCTCCACAAGTCCCACTGCTGTTACTTACTCATACTGCCTGGAAGCCTCAAATCAGATTGTGGTTCGAGTGGGCAGTGCATTGTTTAAAGGCACATAGAGGGAGAGAAAATCCCTCTCAGGGATTTTCAGGTAACAACAGGTAACAGGGCGTGCTGGAAACAGCAATGCAAATGAAGAAATAATTGTTCACGGTGAGAGGAAGATGAGGGACAGGGGCAGGAGCAGAACTGCATTCCTTAAAACCCTGCATTATCTGCTGATCAACTCCCCATCCTTATGAAAATCCTCCCAGAAACTGAGTAAAACAAAATCCACCATCCCTAATGCAATGAAAGCCCGAGTCTATCAAGTAATCCATAAAAACCTGTGAGACCCAGGTCTTCAGCCTCATGTGAAACCATAAATGCACACACACTCATGTAGGCACCTACACTTCCTCAGTGTCACAGGGAATCAATGACCGTGAAAAGGATTTTGTGGGGAGTCATGGTCAGCAAGTGAATTCTCTCTCAGATGGCAAAAAGCATCTTTGTCATGGCTGGATACAGAGAAAGAACTCATGAGCTCCTGCAACCCAGCTAGACCAGGAGAAGAACAGTCTACCTATTAGTTGTATTTTCAAAAGGGTGCTAAAATACCAACAGAAAGCAGCAAAAGTTCTGATTTTTTTATTGGTAAGCATATGAAATTATACTTCTACTGAGAATTAGACTTCACACTTTATCAGAGAAAGTGGTCAAATCACATCCCTCCGGCATTTTGGACATGCTATTTCAGCAGCTCTAAAATGAGCAGGAAACCTCACCTGCATCAGCCCACTCACCTGATGGAATGAAGAGGGTCTGTCCTTGTTTAACCGTGCACTTGTAACACTTATCTACTTGGTCTGCAAAAAACATCTCACTGTGGTTTGCTGCCGATTGCCAGCGTTCATAAAGAGAAATATTTGCAGAGGCTGGCTTGATGAGATAAAATATCTTTTCTCCCTGAATTAGAAAATATAAAATTAGCAACAAGCAGCCAAATCAAGCACTGCTGCACTGGCACAGATTCATGCACACACATGCACATTCATCTGAAGAAATATATAGCGTTACATATTTTAACACTATTGAAATAAAATTTACTTGTCGGCTTCGTACAGAATGGCTGACATAATTAAATTACCAGCTGACCACCTTTGCTCAGATCTGTGGGACTGATGTTGCAAAAAGATTACAGATCCCATTATCCTGCAAAACCAAGACATAGTATCTTTCGGGTCGAAGATGACATAAGTACAGAAGGCACTAAACAAATATTAAAATGCAAATACAGTGAAAGCACAGAGACAACTTCCTCGCTCAGCGGACCCTGGCACTGCTGAGAGGGCACCTTGCGGCTCTGTGTATTTCTTACAGATACAACAGGACCATGGGGGGAAAAAAACCCAAGACCTGAATTTCTGAGAGAATTTTAGGATGGTCTTTGCATGTAAAATTTAGTTCCTTACTAGATACACCGCAAAAACATGACCCTTACCTTCAGCACATGGTACCATGCGGAAGCCCCCCCCGAATCTATGTGGAAATCCGTGTAGCTGTCCTTCACGCAGATCAAGCAGTACTTGGTGACTTTGGGTTTGGCCAGAAGAGCATCATCAGGCCAATAGTTTTCCACCCAGGACAACTTCTTAACTATATCTGGAGGCTCTACAAAACTGGACATCCTTTACGGGGAGAATGGAAAACAAACAGACACCTTTTTAATAAAAAGACAGCACAAGGACCTTGACAGAACCAGTGGGGTGTGACACTCGCACACACGTGACGAGATGAAGCAGCGGAACTGCCCTTCATTCAAAAAAATTGTGAAAACTCTTTAGACACATAAATTTAAGACTTTTTAAGTATGATGACCTAGCAACAATCCTTTGGCTTCTTTCAGCAGCAGTATTTATGACCAAGCATATGCTGTTTGTATTTTTCCAGTCCCTGCCTTTTGCCACGCAGGCTGTTACCAGCAGCGCTGTTATCAGTCACAGCCACTTCTCCAGCCCCCTTCAGAAAGGAAAGCAAAATGTGTGCTCCCCTACAGAAATGCTCTGGCAAATCTTAAACATTTGCAAGTCAACCTTAGTATTAAAAATCCTAATAGCAATAATATTAATACTTAAGGACTAAATAAGTCTTGAGCTGGTGCTGAGAATCACAGTGATCTTTTTATTCAGACTGATTAAATTACATTAAAAGCTCAGAAGAAGGAAAAAGTCTAATTTGGATTGATAATGTGAATACATTAAAGTAAAACATGTATAATGCTTATTTATACAATTTATACAAATGAATATATTTATGTTCAGCATATATTTACATTGTATATATTTATTTATATATGATGTCTATATTACAGATATATAATAGAAACTATAAATGTCAGCTAAGGCATTTCATAGTGCCATGATAACCAGGTATTAAAAGTGTTTCATCCCAGAATGTGCTAAATTTTGTATTTAAATCATCCAGAATTTGGACTCACACTTGCAGGGGGTGGAGGTTCACTGTTGGACACTCTAAAATACCATGTCAGTGAGAGTATCTGCACTTCAGACTAAAATTAAATGCTCCCATGTGTCATTTATGCTCACTGTCAAACACCGATAACAAAAGCTCCCTTTAAAATGGCAGGGAAAGATGGAACACTGCATTCAATTAAAGTGTCACTGTCTATGTTAAGAAATAAAATATTTGCTAGTTAATGTCTAAATTAGCAGCATGTGAGTGACAGCTCCAGCAGTCCTTCAGAACAAAAGACCTCCCGTTATTCAGGGATAATGGCAGAAAGCTGAAAAAATCTCAACTGAAGATACTGGTAATCTTTGAAGCCTGTAATTACTAGAGATGCTTTCTGCAGAAATGGGTGCGCACTACCAAAACACTAACTGCAGGGCTAAAGGTAATGGCTTTAAAAAAAAACGAGCTAGTAATTATTCATCAGCTGCCTTTTTTAAGGCTACATTAAGCATTTCTGCTAAAATGGAATGCTCCCCCAAACAACCACTTGTTATTTTTATGTTGACACTCATCATCCTCTGCGTAGTGTTTGTATATAAAGGAATCTTCTTCTCTGACTTCTGTACAAGTATGAGCTGCCCAGAAGGACTACAAGAACTGTGGAAATGATCTGCAGTGTTGCATGAGGTTCCACAGATTATAGATTCACCTACCTACTTCTGGAATAAAAGCACAGCTCAGGTGCTGAATACAGCCATATAAAGCACAAAGCAGTAACTCAATGCTCAGGCATTAACACCGTTTAATTATCCTGTATATGAAAGATATCATATGAACCACGAGGCGGATCGTGGGCTCCCTGCCCGTGAGGAGGGGCGATACCCACAGCACCATCACCTCTGGCTCTTAGCATCACTGAGGCACCTCAGGATGAAACTCCCAGCTACTCTGCACCGTCACAACCCCCAGCTCTCCGTGGAGACGTCAGCACCGCTCCAGTTCTGAGCTGCTGTCAGACAGATGACAGATGAACTCGCAAAAGCACTGAAACTAAAACTACAATGCATGGTCTAGGATTACAGTATTACAGACATTTCAAACTTAACCCTCATCCAAGTCCATCCAGTGACATGTGACGCTAGACCTAGAGGCACACGTCATCGATTTACTTACTCTCTGCTACTTTAAATGGAGGATTTCAGAAAGCAATATATGATGTACTCAAACCTGTGCTGGACAAGTAGGAGGCTCACTGTTCTAAAACCCATTTTAAAAAAGAATGCTCCAAGGAGATCACCGCATTTAAAGATCACCTTAAGCTGGAGGAAGGGCTGTTGCTGCCTTATATCCATCAGGATTCCCATTTTACCAGAAAAATAACACAGAATATTAAAACATAAGACCCCTAATGTCTATGTTCTCCCAGGAACCCATATACAATTTTATCATGTGTCTCTGGTCATCTCTGTCCTCCTTTCGTTGGTCTTACCAGTGTATGCCAGGCTGGATATAAGTACCTCAGATCACATCAGGAACATTCTACATTACCATTCACTACCAGGACAGGGCAGAGAATTCGCTCCTGGAGTGTCAAGTGATGATCCAGTTACAAATCACTGGTATCTAGCTGCAATGAATTAACTATACCTATACTACTGGAGTTAAAATAAAAGGGAAAGGCGCCAAAATTGCCAGTTCTGATCTGTGAATGCTGACAGCATGTGCCTGCTGATGAAATCATAGAATCATAGAATCATCTAGGTTGGAAGAGACCCTTGGGATCATCGAGTCCAACCATCTACCCTACTCTACAAAGCCCTCCCCTACACCATATCCCTCAGCACCACATCTAATCGTCTCTTAAACACATCCAGGGATGGTGACTCAACCCCCTCCCTGGGCAGCCTATTCCAATGCCCGACACTTCTTTCCATGAAGAATTCTGTCCTAATGTTCAGTCTAAACCTACCCTGTTGGAGCTTGAAACCATTCCCTCTCGTTCTGTCATTATCTGTGAGAAGAGACCAGCACCAACCTCTCTACAGTGTCCTTTCAAGTAGTTGTAGAGAGTGATGAGGTCTCCCCTCAGCCTCCTCTTCCTCATACTAAACAGTCCCAGCTCCTTCATATGATTTATTTTCCAGGCCCTTCACCAGCTTTGTTGCCCTCCTCTGCACTCACTCCAGCACCTCGATATCTCTCTTGTATTGAGGTGCTCAAATCTGGACACAAAACTCCAGGTGTGGCCTCACCAGTGCTGAGTACAGGGCAAATGCTGGTGTGAATTACCAGGACATTTAGTCTGCTACCTACTATTCTCCTCGTACAGCAAAGAGCACTTTCATTTCTATGCTTTCCCTGACCTGGCCGCACTGGGAGGATGGAGTGGAGACTCAGAGCTATGAGAAGCCACCACCCTGTGGTTAAAGCAGAACCTCCTAAAGAGGGAACCAGCGGGGAGGGCAGAGGGTGTTCGAACCCCCCCAGCCACGTGTCCCGGCCACCGTGTGGTGCCACAGGCTGGACTCCTACCTCGTGTCCGAGAACTCCAGGTTGGTGACGTTGAGGACCCTTTTCCTGTTCGTACTGTAGTAGTAATCCACAAACTCCTTGAGCTTCATCTTGCAGTCT
The DNA here is from genome assembly GCA_033628505.1 of Tringa tobata. NCBI lineage: Eukaryota > Metazoa > Chordata > Aves > Charadriiformes > Scolopacidae > Tringa > Tringa tobata. Next base: position 247,473 of record JAHREE010000213.1, read on the forward strand.
TTCTGTTTGGTGACATCGGTGACATCAACGCTCCTCTCCGGTCCTAAAATTTAATTCAGTGAAAAAGAGAGATTGAAGGGCAGCCTGGCTCGCCCCATTTTCTATGCTTGGGGGTGACTTTAACATTTTGAGAAACATCTCAATCATTAAATTTTCTGATCTTCTTAGCCTTTGTATCTTCCCTCTTGTTTATGCATGTATTCACATATACATACGTGTATAAAAGATGTGTATATACATAAAATGGTGCTTTTGTATTCGTGCCCCTGACATAATTATTTCTGTAGTTTTTATTTTTAAAGGATTAATGTTATTTTTAATCTATTCATTTCATTCTGGATTTTATTTGCATGGTGAAAATCGTATGCAAATACCTGTATATCCACAGCGTACAACCTACCCACCATGCTGCAGAAGTCCCGTGACTGCAGACAGTGTAATACTGTACAGGGTATCGTGTCAAACTGATTTTCCGAAACTGTAACTTCTCTTATGCTCTATTTTAAAATTTTGCTTATAAAATCCATAATCAAGGAGCAGTTTTGCAGGAAAATTCCCATTTTTTAACTTGATATTTCAGGTGTGCCACAAAAAATCTGACTTATTGTTATTTTATCCAGAATTACACCTATCAAAATGCCATCCCCTCTGTATTAGAGTGCAGAGAATAAGCTGCTACTGTTTATACATTTCCTCTGACAGACCTTGTTGGATACAAATCTCCAGTGTTAATACTAACCGCATTAGCCAATTAGTGGAATTTAACACTGGGCACATCAGAGAACACATGGAGAAAGTCAGAGCTTTAAAGAGTGCCCATTTCTGAGCACACTCTCTTATCCTTCCTGCAAGAAAAGGACGTCTCCAGTCTCTCTTCCCTCCAATTTTAATTGGCCTTACTTTTCCTCTCTCAGCGCTTCATTCATAGCTTTTTTCACATTAGGAGAGGAAAAAAATCAATTTGTTTTTTCATTAGATGCCAGAACAGTAATGATGTATTTGGCAGCCTTGGTTGTGCTGTTTTGTCCTCTGCTACTTACTTTAGATTGTTTCTAAAAGACATTCTAGGTCCAATGTAATAAACTACAAAACAGTGAGATAAATCCCTGCCTGGGAAATCCTGTTCAAGCAAACTAAGCCCATGGAGGTTAGACCAGCGCCTATTTGTTCCATTCACTTTCAAATCTGGGGCCAGCTCCAGATTAAACAATGCGCGTTCTTCCCTCCAGCTTTTCACTGTTTTGTTGGGAGGGTGGCTGAAGGCTGAAGAGAAAGCCAGCAGATGCCTAAGGAGCGCCTAGGTCATACCAGAGAATCTGTTAAGTGTAGCAGATGGGCAAGGAAAATATGTTTCCTGTAGAAGCAATGGGATGGAGAGAACAATAAAATTGGGAGTCTTTAATTCTCCTTTATTCAGAGTTATCTCGCTGTACACAGTCACCGCAAAAGCAATAGGTGCAGTCAGGAACACCAGTGGCTGGTGACAGTGCCCTCCAGCCCGGGGAGCAGGTCAATGGGCTGGTAAGGAGAGTGCAGGAGGGGGTGGTTAGCAGAATAAATGAGGAGATAAAGGGACCGTGAAACACAGGGCTGAGTCATGGCTCCAAAAGCCTTACCAGAAGAATGATGGAAGGAGAGAGAATCAGAGAGAAAGTGACACAGAGGAGGGACAGAGTGAGAGAAGGCAGGAGACGAGATCACACATGCTGAAGGAAGAAGGATGCGGAGACAAGACAAGCGACTTCAGAACACTTCTGTGGCTCCTGGCCAAGGTGTACCTTCCAAGGGGGGACGACCTGATGACTTGTGAGAAGATGCAGTACAATATCCTGCTCAGGTGAGAGACAGGACGATGCCAAAACTCACCCAAACAACCAGCAGCAATGAAAACAGCTCTCTCTGAGTGTTAAAAAGTGCACTGCCTTTGTAAAGCGAGAGTGTCAGTCTTCAACACAAAGCGAGATGGCAGCAATCAATTAAGACCTGGCCTGAAGAAACAGCTTTTTGATACTACCATGACTATTTCCTTCCACGCAGTGCTATGGAGTACAACACAACACGGCTTAGGCTCACTGGAGGATACACAAGTTGGTACAAGAACCACGAACGAATTAATTGCTAATTACAAGCTGCTACTACATAACAAATATTGAAGTTGGCATAGCTGAAGACATAGACAATACTTTACAATATATTTTACATTATTTTATACAAATTATATAGATATACATTTTAAAAGCAGCTGAACTCCAAACAGTACAACGCCAGATACCCACCGACGTAGTTTTCAACGTCGCTGACGTAGAAGGTGGGTGCAGGAACAGACAAACCCAGGCCGTCCTTCTTTGGGACGAGGATGGGCTCTGCAAAGCCATTTTCTTCCAAATACTCTGTTGTTAGTTGGCTCCCTGGCACTTTCACAACTATATCTTCAGCACTGAAAGAGTAAGCAGAGATTCAATGGTGAGGTGCTTCCACACAGTATGGCACCTTCTGCACTTCAGTAGTGAAAGGGGAAAATTATGAATAAGCAATTATATGCAAATTAGGTGCATAAGACAAAAGGCAAGAAGCCATATATTGCAAAGCACGCAGGGCACACTAAGATCATCTGGAATCGATTCGTTCAAGCCTCATGCACCAACTACTGGAAACTCCTAAAATAACAGCTCACGGAGAAAGATCATTTTCCTCCACTATAGGGATCTGTCGAGTTACCAGCGATCAATGTTAAAGAAATTAGTGTTGAATGTTCCACTCTAAAGAAGGCAAGATTAAAAATGTTATATAATCTCAAATAAACTGTCCAGGAAATACTTTGCAAATCATTTTTCAGTAGTCAAATAAATTGCTCAGCTAATATTCTGCAAATCATTTTGAAGTCGCTGGGAGGGTGTCAGAGGGAGGAAGGAAAGGGCAGCTTCACCAGACTATTTGCACCCACAACTTACAAGAGAAGTTCAAATTTGATTTCTAGATCTTTTCAAGAGTAAAACACTTTGAATTTGGAGTGAGAAGTGACTGTATATGAACGAACATCAGTCCCAAAATGCCCTGCTATTGTGTGCATTTTGTCAGCTGGGCTCTGAAAACCATCCAGCTGCCAGCGGGGGGAAACAGCAAAACCTTGAGAGTTCACCCCAAAAAGCACTACCTCCCCGTGTGGGTAAGTCTAATATAATACATGACTGCCCTCTCCTGCAGCAGTTCCGAACTACAGCTCATGTCTTCAGATGGCCCCAGACAGTGGCAGGAAAAGGGAGGAGGCTGTGGGTGCTGCCATGGTGGCCTCACCGCCTTGGCCACCCTGTGAAGCCCAACCTGTGGCAGAGCTCCTGGCAGCCAGCGCTGCGGGGGTCTTCTGCCAGCCCTGACACCCGTCGCTGTGGGGGCTCCTCCGGCGGCCCCACCACCCAGGGACTCCCTGCCCCGGCGGGGCTCCAACCCCGGAGAACAAGATGGAGGGATGCAAGGAGGGACCAGCTGTAGAAATCCAGCTTATTTCTGCGTCACCCCAGCCACAGCCCATCAGCAGTGGCTGGTCAGGAGGCAAATTTGATTAATAATTAATTAAAAGGAGCGTTCCTCATTTATGTGAGGACTGGTACCATACGGCAGCAATGTGCAAAGAACAAGGCTGGAGATTTTAAGGAGCAAGAAGCAAACAACGATTCAACACTAAAGCTCTGCACTTACTCTACAGTGCCCACATGGATCTCACGAACTTGTTCAAGTTTGATTTGCTTCTATACGTGCTCCAGCAACTTATATATAGTCATGACAAGAGATCAGTCCCAGGGCACATAGTAACAATCCTGCCAAAATGGAGAGTCTGGCACCTACACTGAAGTACCTGACCCATCAGTTGAATTATTATTACTACTACTATTGCTACTCTAATGCTATTTTGGTATTAAACATTCAGGAGTGGAATGACATGAATTACATTTTTTGCCTTTTTGCTCTCTCTACTGTTCCTTTTGATCCGAGCGTCACCGAGGGATTAACCATGGGTTATAATTCCTTGTCGTGTGCTGGGAATCAGCAAAGATGTGTCCATCTCTGAACTGAGACCCCCCTTTTTCCATTCATCACATTCTGACTGAAGAGTGTTGGGTTTTGTTCTGTGAACACCTGCAGATTTCATTCATTTTCTGCAGAAGGGAAAATTTCTCAACAAGACTTTGTTTTACTAACAGCACAAGTGCAGATGTCAGAGGCCTGAATCTTGCAGGCATTCCTTTGGGCTACAGACCTTTCCCAGTAACTTTAACTTGGCAGCAGGATTTTCTTAGGTGCACATTTATGTGAGAAACAAACAAAAAACTTGGGGGTCCATATTTTTTTAACCATTTGGGAGTGACTCAAAGCCATTGCATACATGAGCACAACCTCAGAGGCCATCCCAGGTTACTGAAATCATCTTGTTGAGGCCTTAGACCTTGATTAAGAAATCAGCTTTGCAACCTGTCAAATTGCTCTGTATAAAAAAAAAAAAAAGGCTAAGGCAAAAATCCAGCAGGCCCCCAACTAAGAATAGCCAAGCAAGTAAAAATACTGGGTCCCAAGTTCAGTGAAACACATCTCTAAGTGCTGCAAACTTTGCAGAGGCATTTTCAGCCTTCCCATTAAGCAGCCTAAGACGAGTATCTGAAATTAAATGTGAAATCAAATTCTCCGTAAAAAAGGAAGAGGTTTTGTGTTTACCAAGTACACTTTACCAGTCTCCAAGGATTCTTCTAAAATAATTACTCATTAATAATTAAAGATTTATTTGGCTAAGTAAGGCCTACATTAAAGAACCAGAAGAAAATCATCACTCTTACAAATAGCTGTGAAGCAGCCTAATAAAGTGTGGAACATGTCACCTAACAATTAGCACTATTCATTACCCCAAATAAGAGGGCCTTTGTCACTGTAGCAACTGAGGATGCCATTGTTCTTCTTTTCAAGATGGAGACGGACTTCAGCAAAACCATTAGTATTTTTGAGAAACGGATAATTCTATGCAATAAATTGGCTCGTTTCTTATGCAAGCAAATGTTGTAGGGGCCAAGTGCATTCTTGTTCTTGTCTTCACAAATACCAGCTTCTATGGAAATCCACAGGAAGTGGGCTCAATCAAGACCAGATTTTAATATGGCTTCACAAATATAAAAAAGGGAAGAGCCTGGGACATCTGCAATGAAACAACACTCATTTAAACTTCATCACTCTGTACTGTATCATGCTTTCAGTTGGGATCATCATCAGCTTCACAGGAAACTGTCTCTAGAGGCTTCACCCCAACAGCCCTGGCCGTGTGTGCAGCTGAACAACCCACCTTGGAAAAGTACGACTTCGAAGCTCCTTTATGAAGACTTGGCTCCCATTCTGTACAGGTTTAACCTCTGTCGTCTGTCCAGTATCATGTTTATGCCAATTTCTTTTCTTTTTCACTGAAAAAGAATGAATTGGACAGTACAGCATGTTAAGCAGAAGGTAATTATTCAGACATTTGAAGGAAGGACAAATCATTTCATTTCTTAGGCAAGCAGAGAAGAGGGAACCCCCACTATGCTGCACTGCAAATTTTAATATTGCTCTCTATTCACCATTAGACAATTATACTGTAGCCTGAAGATCTATTGCAGACTGAACAGTGTTCATTTTGTAACATAAGGGCAACCAGACGGATAATTACCGAGCTGCACAGCTACCACAGGCTTCATGCAAACACAGGCTCTGGACGTTTTGTACTTGCCAGACCACACACTTAATCCTTATCATAAAACTCTCAGAAAGCCACTTTTCTGCCTTCTCAGTATAGATCTTTAGGAATATTCTTGTCATGAATTACCTTAGTCTACAAATGTGTCCAGCAGTGGCAGACTTGACATCAATTTTGATGGGCTTTGAATGATACCGGGCACACCATGCACATAAAAGGAAAAAGAAAGAAAAAAAAAAAAAAAGAAGATGCAAGGGCACAAATGCAATTTTTAGAACTCCTCTTATTCCTGGGTTTTGAAAGGCAAGCCAGGCTCAGGCCTAAGCTGATGACAGCAAACTGAAGGCCCCTCGACTGTGCTCCAAAGCATGAGACACAGGCAAGTTCATCATGGAAAAAGGGGCAGCCGGAATAAGCACAAATAAATAAGTGAAATGTCAGTGCAGTTCTGCCTTGCCTCTTACACAGCCAGATAATGCAGAGCAAGAAAAACTGGTCCAGCTTTTTCCCTTAGTCAGCACTATCTCTCTCAGCTGTTCCTGCTTCCACAGCCTGTCTGGACATGCTCATTTTGGTAGTAAATTGGTTTTGTCCCAAGTCCATATTCATACCATCTCAAGCCTTCGTTAGCAGGATTTTCAAATATCGCAACTTTCTTGCCCTTGTTTTGAATCATGAAACTCAGTATTTTAGCCCAAAATCAAGATCTCGGGCTTTTTTTACTGTTCAAAACAGCTAGGGAAGGAACCAGGCTCCTCAGTAGCCGTGCACGGACGGCACTCTTTCCTCGCTCTTTGCACATGCACATACACACAGAACCACATACTTTTTCACTAAGAAAGGAATCCGGAGGCCACAGCTACAAGACAGGAGGTTCAGAAGAAGCTAACTTTGTTTTCCTGACCACAGTCCTGGAATAACTCAAGTCAAGACATCTCCCAACGAATCCATCCCAGGTTTTGCATGAAGCATGTCGGTTTTATTAGTTCCATGCAGCTCTCCAGCCTAGCTGGATATATTCATTAAAGCTGCTAGTTCTTTATCTTAATGACTCTCAGGCTTAGTGTATTAATTCAATGCTCCTGGTAACAAAGGAAACAAGCCCTACATGAATGCCAAACCTTCCTCCTCTCCTTCCCTTTCCAACGGCTGCCTCCTCCCCCTCTCAGAACCCGCACTGGGACTCTTCACACAAGTCCTAGTAACACAGGTGTCCCTTGCCACCATGAAAATTAAAGAGCCATTCATATTTGCACGTGCTTTTATTATATTTCAGATAGCACAGAACATTGAGAAATAAATGCAGCAAATCAGTGCTGGATTACAAAATCCCCTGCAACTCTTCAAAAAGCATCAGGGAGTTATCTCCCTTGGCACTGAGTGCTGGCAAACATCCACCTCTCCCATCCATCCACCTCTCCCATCCATCCACCTCTCCCATCCATCTACCTCTCCCATCCATCCACCTCTCCCACCAGCCTCTCCTACATCCACCTCTCCCATCCATCCAGCTCCCACCCACCTCTCCCATGCACCTCTCGCATCCACCTCTCCCATCCATCCACCCCTCCCATCCACCTCACACCCATCTCTCCCACCCACCTCTCCTGCAGAGACAACAAAGACACCTCCACCACCAGCACACTCCCAGGAGGTGCCATCTCCTGGCTGCAGCAAGCCGGCTGCTGTAGTCCATTATACTACATCAAAGAATCCACATTTGGCCCATTTTCAGCCATTTTCTTTATGTTTCATCGTTACCATGAACACCACAGTAAGGATTAAAGGCCCATTAACATGTGCTACAAATACCAGCTCTGGCCAGAAAGGCCACTTTTTCTTAACTGATTGCAGATTTCTTTTCGTGTAGAACTTTCTGATCCAAATTTGACCGTTGGAAAGTGTAACCCGCCCCTTCTACAGAAAACCCTCTGGAGGAAAAAGGGAATGTATTTTTATGAAAACTGTATCTCAAAATGAGTAATTCTAGACTTCAAGGGTGTACTTACATTATTTCAAGTGTATTTATGAAGAAGGGATACCTAGAAGCACCCTGTTAGTTCTCTACTGATTTATATTAAAGTTTGTAACTACTTAAAACCAGTTTCAGCCTGACTTTGGTTTGCATGCATTTATGTAACTTCACCAATTCTGAAGAATTTCTCCTGATTTTCCCTGCTGCAAATGAGACAGCAATCAAACCGAACATTTCAGATCATGTTATGAAAATGAGTCAAGTCTGCCTAAACAAAGCACTGACATTTTATTTAAATGATGTCAGAAAATTTGGTGTGAATGTGTATATTTTTTTCCCAAAGAGGAGTCCCTACAAATTTCATTAAACCGAAATGGCTTAAAATGTCACGTGACAGGAAGCAATCTTCTGAAATAGTAGCCACTAAGCCACATTGGTAAAGTGGAAAAATGTAAGAAGAAGAAAATGATTTTTAAATTTGACATCTGGAAAACATATACTGGGGAATGCGCGCTCCAGAAATACACATATATTTTTAAATCCAGACGCGTTGCATAACAGACAATTGGTGTCTGTGTTTCCCTTCGCTAATCTTGCGATAATTAAATCCCGCCAGTGAACTACTGGCTCTGGGACAACACTTACTCATTTATTTCCAAACCGATAGTGCTAGATAACGCATTTAAGTGCATATTCTAACAGTTAATAGACCAAACGAAAGCGCCTGTGTCCCAGCAGCCCCAGCGCCGTGCAGCGGGACGCCCCACGCAAACGCCTGCCGGAACGACAGCACGAAGCCAAGCTCTTCCTGCCTCCCTTTAATCGCTCCTCGAACTTCCCCGGCCCATCGCGCTCCGCAAGGAGGGGCTGCAGGACAACTGCCTCATTTTTCACCCAAACTCAAGGTAAGGTTATCCATAACTAACATTTAAATGTTCCCAGAACTTTTACACTCAGCTCCTTTGGTGGTTGGTCTTGTTCATCATCAAACTTTCTGCATTTCATTCAAAGGGAGAAAAGAAAGTCGTGTTGCCATACTGTAGACTTATTTAATGTTCTTTTTTCCTGCCACACTGATATCCTCAGACATTGATAAGACCAGAACCAGCCACAGCACTCCAGCAGTGCCTCTGTACGATGCGGACTGAGGGACCTGCTGCCAAGGCAGATTTTTATTTGGATAAAAAGAATTGGGTAGCCAAAAACCTTCTTAAAGCACCAGAAGATTGTTGTCGATTCAACTCTCCTCCTCTTAACTGGTATATTAAACTTGCAATCTTTTTATTGAAACTGCCATCTCTTGAATTCTAAGATTATGCATCACAGTTTTTAGAGAACTGATAGTTAATTCTGATTATAGACTTTCACTGCTTCTGGTTTTTTTCCTCTCGCTCTGAAAAGTAGGTGCCTTTCATCATTCATAATTCAAAGCAAAGTGAAAGAAATCAAAGCATCAGACACATCTCAATGTTACAGAAAACTCACAGAGGTGAGAAATCCCATGCTGCTGCTTCTCCACTGGGTCGGGAACAGCCGGGGAGTATCTGCAGTCACAGCCCCGCTTCCACACAACCCATTCTAATACCACATTGATCACTTGAAGATCACTTGTGGTTATCTGTTTGACCAATTTCCAGCACGTTTGTCAGAAATCTTCCAACAAAACATCAGGAAGGCTGACTCGTTTAAATCAAAACATTTTGCTGGGACATCTTGATTTTGTTAAGTCTTTCAGAAGGAGCCTCCCAAGGGTTTTTTGGCCAGCCTGCCCCATTTGTGGTGCCCTGCTTGGGCCAAAGTTGTCAGCAGACCATCTGGGAGACAGGAGCAGCTGCGGGTCACTCAGGTTTACAGGTCACACTTGATTTTGAAAGAAGTCAAAGCGGAAAAAATATTCCCATTTTTGCCCCCCAAATGAACATTTCAGATGCCTCACCTTTCCCCCTAGAAATCTTTTAAACTTTAACTCTTAAGGCAATGCAGAAATAACTGCTTGTTTTTAAAACCACTGAATTTTAACACAACAGAAGTCAGTTTCCAGCCATGCCTTGTTTGGCACAAAAAAAAGGGACATTACGATTCAGCCGGCTCCTGGGAGATGAGCACAGAGCTCTGCGTGTTGCTGTAAGGTGGCAAAGCAGGGAGAACCTCCACATCGTTGCTGCTTATTTACAATAAATGGCTTTCGAGTAAAGCATTTCATCTTTTACAGGGATTGGCTTCTTTTCTTTTCTTTTTTCCATTGTATAATAGGAAGAATTTGTGAATTCATCTGAGCAAAGCAAACACATCCTAGAGTTCTTTCCCAGACAAAACTCCCACTGAGATCAGCTGTCACTTTTACTCAGCAGAACTTTTTCCTGTGAAAGAACTGCAAGAATTGGCACCCTCGGTGCATCCTACAATTTTGCCTGCCACTGAAACTGCTGCAGTTTATATCCTGGCCAAGCATAACATACTGTTTCTTACTCTTCTAGTCCAAAAACAAAAAACACCATGTAGTTTCCAAAGTTTGCTGTATTAGAATGAGCTGTCTCTGTAGGATTTTTCTAGTCCATGGTACCAAGTGCCTTCAGAGTTCTTAATTCTGTGCTGGGCACTGAAGCCGTCCAGGTGAGGTCCCTCACATCAGCTCACGCACTGCCTGAGGGAGCTGCATCCAAAGCTCCACAATCCAGCCCACAGTTCTCTCCCCCTTACATCGTTTTTCACCTCACGGTTTGAATTCTAATATTTATGGCACGTGATATTTAGGTGTGTCTTTTTGTAATAATAATAATAATAATAAAGCCTCTTTTGTTTAAATGTGCAGGATCTGCTACATATCTGAGGACCGGCTGTGCAAGTATACTTACAAGTAGACTTCCCGTGGGTTTTCTCACAATTCGGGCAATGGTAGATGTCAATATCTGGTGCCTCTTCTTCTTCAACACCCACACAGCTGCAATATACAAAGGCAAATATTACATTAGCTTGAGCTCACCCCCAAACATGCAAGCACGCGATTAATAATAAAAAAAACAACCCCCAATAAGCCATGCTTTTATTATGCAGCTATGCTGATTGCTGACGGCTCCATCAAAGCAAAGCTCTGGTGATTTTTACACAAGTACAGTGAGACTGGATTTCTGGAGCCTACCTTCCTGATGTAGGGCTCCAAAAGGTATCCCTCAGAAGCCTGCTACCACCATGGACCTCCATAAATACGTGGCAGAGAGTCCCAAAGAAAATTTTTTTCCCAGGAAGACCATTTTGTATCTACCCAGAGTTCTCCAAGCAGCATCCCACATAAACCTAATTAACAAAACACATCTTCTTCACCGAGCATGTATGGACAGCTGCTAGGCACCAATCTTGGCAAGGCAGACCATATGCAAGACTTCTATAGGCTCCATCTCTATTACAATACAGGAGGATGAGGAGGAAAAGAAAACACATAGCTCAGAGCATTCCTGGCTGCCGAGAAGATGGGTTGTACCATGGCAGCTGCTTAGAACACCCACCGAGATTCTTTTGGACGGCATAACGTACACAACAACCCAGGGCAGCCCGCGGACACACCGACGGCACCGCAGAGCTGGGCAAAACCAAACTCAAGCTGCAAAGGAACGAAGCACCCGAGGTAAGCCATTGTTGTGCAGCGGAAGCCCCGAGTAGCCAGATGAACAGCCAAACTCCAGAATGGAGCTGCTCCTCCCGACGGAGGGAAAGCAAACAGGATCCTGCTCCCGCTTGCTTGGTGGGAAGGTGTCCAGGCTGCGAGGAGTGTTTCCCACACAGCAAACGGAGATCCAGCTGGGTGCTATGAGACACAGCCTCCTGCCATGGCTCCGTGAGAGCTCAGCGAGGCACAAAGAGTCACAGGGGGCAACCAAGGGAGCTTCACCTCAGCCACCCACACAAACAAGGCTAGATTCCACCGCAGTAAGAGCACTCTTGGAGTTTCTCTACTTCACAGCTGGAAAGGCCTTCTCAGTGTCCTTCAGTCAGCAGGGGCACGGGTCATGGCCAGGCCATCTCCATGCCTATGGCAGCATTCGGCCTCCTCACACCTGCCAGCAGGGCAAAGTGGCCATTAGCACAGGAATTCATACAAATTCAGAGTTTTTAGGTGCTGGCTCCAACCCAGAGAAAGCAAAGGAGAAGGTGTCTGCTCCTCTCCCACTGGCAAGGCAACAGGAGTTAACCAAGTTAAACAATTAGAGAAATTGGATACACCAGTAGTTACTAAACATGATGGACACAGGAAGGAACTCCTGGTTGCTGGCAGATGGGAAGGTGCCTGCCCAAAGGAAGGACAACACATGGCCATGCATGGCCAGCTCTGCGATGCTCTTTGAAGCCCTGCAGGTCACCGCTGCTGTGAACCATCTCCCCGGCTCCGTGGAGCTCGGCACCCTCGTGATGGCCTCGGTGGGGATGGGCACGTCAACACCTGCACGCTCAGGGCAGGAGGAGAAATTGCTAAAACACACTATGGCCCTCTCTGCCTACAAAGTTGGGCTTGAAACCACGTTTGAATCCAAGGCACACGGCGATGTGTAAGTGTACAAACCACAGATCTACTTGCTTTTAGACAAGAGCGTCAACAAAACTCATACTGAGTCTGCAACCAAGCTGGAAAAAGCCACCCTAACTTTAGAAGATATGGAAAGAAATCTTCTTTACAACCGTTGTAAATGTTTTGTCAAAATACAATTCTGCCAGAAACCATAGTGGATATTTTCATCCTGCTGCAGCTGCCAGCATTTGTACGGGACCCAGCTCCCTCCAAAGCAGAGAGTACAGGGTGAGAGAAGCTTTGCAAAGCCACAGAAATTCTAATTCCTGTGAGTTCAGGCTGTGAACAGGCTGGTAAAGAAGACATTAATTCTGAATCGTGTAAAAGTAACTGCAGATTGGGCTGACGGTTTTTTTATTAAACAGTTACTTGAAAAAATACCAAATTATTGGGTCTCCCTGGGCAGACACCATGGAAAACTGAAGAGTAAGTTTACAGACAGGAAAAATCATCACAACAATCCAGTCCTCAGAGTCTGGCAGTAAAATACCAGATTAAGCAGCAGAAAATTTAAACAAACCCTAGCAGATTAGAGCACGCATAAGAGAATGTAGAGGATTCCTCTACCCATAAAGCTGGGTCAGCTGCTTATGCCACCGGATTCAGCTTGTTAAGCTTAGTAAAGGTATGGATTAGGTGCTGAACTAGGGCTTGAAAAGTCTATATTTAGCTAAACTAAGGAGATGAGACCCTTGGGCGCTGCCTGGATTGCCGCAGGAGGAGGCACCAAAAGCTACTGCACTGGGCGAAGGCTTCAGTGCGGTGGGAGCTATTGTTCTGAGAGCAAGTGAAAATATTTAACTAGAACAAAGTGGAAAAGTAAAAATAACTGACCTCAAACTCAAACAGGCCTCTAAAAGATGCAGTCAACTTTTCCAACTACAACAAGGCTTTTGAACAGGGTTTGGCCATTTACAGCTACTCGTGGGCAGAAGCCGCTATCCTCACTGTGTATGAAATTGGGAGTAAACTCTCCAAGAGATCACTCTATTGAAATGCCTCAGGTCACCTTTAACCAAAATATGAACCAGTTCCACTTTATGCCCCTTTTCCCAACTAATAGCACTTGACTTGCTGAGTATTTCTATCAACAGAACTGTTGTTGGGCTTCCGCATGAATGTAGGCACCCAGCATTGAATTCCCGTAGTTAAAGACAGACTGGGAGGGACAACCCCTCAAGAACATCCCAGAACAAGAAGATGCCAGATAAGGAACAAGCATTTCTTGCGGGTGTACTGGGTTTATGTGGCAAAGTTTTGGTAGTGGGGGGGTCATCAGCTCCGCAGCAGCGACCAACCTCTGGGTTGGTCTCCCTTGTGCATGAGAACCAGGAGATTGCCAGCCTGGCAGAAGCCAGTGCAGACTCCTGAAGCGGTCTCCCGCCTGATTTACAAATGTTGGCTTTTTTCTCAGAGTGGTTAATTAACAATAGAATAGAATCAAAGCATTTCTCTAGCTGGAGAAAACCAAGTCATCTATAGCAGTCATAAAAAAGAAAACCAAGTCATCTATAGTCCTTCCCCTCAGTGCCCCAAATTCGAGCACAAATGGTGCTTTGTGTTCTGCATCTATTTTTTTCATGAGAAAGCTCCACTTTGGTCCCTCCAGTTTCTTTTTTCAGCCCCATTTGCCAGAGAGAAACACAAACCAAAAGAAGACTCGAGCCAAGCGTTTGCCCCCCTACTCCAAGCAGCCAGGTTGGGTCTGAGAGCTTGGGAGCAGCCTCCAACCACCAGCCCCACCACAGCCAGCCCCACATGGATCTGTCAATATGAGCCCAGGGCGTGCTACCAGCCACAGAGGAGAACTGGCAAAAGTTCTCAGGAGTTTCCGTGATTATTGAAACCTGCCGATGAGACAAAATCGGACAGAAGAGGTTCAGCACAGGAGCTGCACGGCGTTGGTAGAACAGAAGGACAGGTGGGGCCCAGGAGCGGGAGGCAGAGCTGGAAGCGGCCTTGTGGACAACAGCATGAGCAGATTTATTGGCTTCATTTCTGCCAACAGCACCAGAATCCGTTTCACAAAGCCCACAGACACCCCAAAACAGTGTGCTGACATCCCAGCAAAATCCCACTCTGCTGCAAGAACTCACAAACCACACAGTACAGCATCTATAACTGTGAGAGAACGCTAAACCCATCCTCCTGGTCACACAGCAAGGGCACGTCATGGCCACTGGTGATTTCCTGCTCGGAGGTGTGAGCAGGTACAAAGTGGGTGTCCTCCAGTGAGGTATCTTATAGAATCACAGGATGGTTTGCGTTGGAAGGGACCTTAACACCCATCCAGTGCCACCCCACATGCCCTGGGCAGGGACACCTCCCACCAGACCAGGTTGCCTCAAGCCCCCTCCAACCTGGCCTTGAACCCCTCCAGGGATGGGGCAGCCACAGCTTCTCTGGGCAACCTGGGCCAGGCTCTCACCACCCTCACACCAAACAAGTTCTTCCCCACATCTCACCATATCTCTCCTCTTTCAGTGTCAAACCCTTCCCCCTCCTCCTATGGTTCCCCTCCCTGATCCAGAGTCCCTCCCCAGCTTTCCTGGAGCTCCTGTAGGGATTGGAAGGGGCTCTAAGGTCTTCTCTTCTCCGGGCTGAACCCCCCCCAACTCTCTCAGCCTGTCCTCACAGCAGAGGGGCTCCAGCCCTCCCAGCATCTCTGGGGCCTCCTCTGGCCCCATTCCAACAGGTCCATGTCTTTTTTGTGCTGAGGACTCCAAAGCTGGATGCAGTTCTCCAGGTGGAGTCCCATGAGAGCAGAGTACAGGGGGAGAATCATCTCCCTCACCCTACTGGTCAACCTACTGTGTGACAATGAAGGCATGTGGCAGGACGAAACATATCCTTCTTGGTGAAAACATCAGGTTCCCAAAGCAAATTGGAAGGACTTTTCCTTGGTGAAGGATAATGAACTGAGGAAAGAGAACTCTCCCCGGACATCCCACCAAGCCTCATGCCTGCTGTCCCATCCGTGTTATCCCTCGGTGAGAGGTGGCAGCCTCGTGCCGTGCCAGCTGGGAGATGGGGATGGAGCTGGTGTGGAGGGCAGGGATACGGGATGCGGAGCATCAGCCTCATGGCAGCCAGCATGCACCCCTCCTCCCAGAGAAAACATCCTGCTCCACCTATAGAAAACTTATTCCACCTTTTTACCCAAACATGGTAAAGATGGCATTAAGAGATTACTTATTTTCCATGCAAGACTATCTTTTTGGAATGATTTAAAACAACTTAATGGTTGATTTTTTTACATGGTATTTAAGTGATTTAACTCAGGTTGAGGCAGTGTAAAATGAATTTGATAATGATATAGAAGTGAAACATTATTACTCATGCATTTGAATTTTACCAAAACTGTTATAGGAAGAAAAAAGTAAAGCTTTTGATATTGCAGCTGTTTAAGCTGATAGATCACACATTTCACAGTGACTTAAATGAGAATTAGCCCAAACAGAAGCATTTGCAGTCAGAGGCTACAAATTACATTTTTATTATAAACTCTGCCCTTTGCCACTTGAAAACTAAATTGCTTCTGTGTTCACAATGAAGAGATGTTCAGATTTCAGTATTCTGAAATTTAACAAGGTTAACAATTTTTTTATGTAGGCAACAATAATAAAAAGTGCATGAATCGGAACTGGATTTACAGCATGAATGTTTACAAGGACCTTGATTTTTCATCTTCAGTGTGATGACATTTTAAGTAATTTTAGGAGAAAAACCAACTCATGTAGTATCTGTTCTATCAAAACCATGTAATCTCCATTATCAACCAGCAGAGAAGTACAAAAAAAAATTTAAAAATAAAACAACCAAGCAAAAGTCTATTTGATGGGAAAGAAAATAAAATCCAGAATACATAAATAGAGCAGAAGGAAAAATAAGCTTAACTTCTGAAAACAAACTAAAGCCATATATTTTATCTGCTTCTGAGCAGCACTCATCAAACAACCCAAACATGAAATATAAGCTCTTCAGACAGAGAACTGGGTTTGTGAGAAAGGCTGCAGGTCAGCACAGATGGGAATGCCAGCGGCTCCCCAGGATGCTCAGCACCTTCATGGTCCTGGGGAGTGATCATAGAATCACAGAATCATTGAATGATCAAGGTTGGAAGGCACCTTTTGGATCATTGAGTCCAACCATCAACCAGCACTGCCCAAATTCACCACTAACCCATGTCCCTCAGCACCACGTCTACCTGGCTTTTAAATACCTCCAGGGATGGCGACCCCACCTCTTCCCTGGGCAGCCTGTTCCAAGGCTTGATAACCCTTTCAGTGTAAAAATTTTTCCCAATATCCATCCTAAACCTTGCCTGGGACAACTTGAGGCTCTTTCCTCTTGTCCCACTGCCTGTTCCTTGGGAGAAGAGACCGACCCCCCCTGGCTACACCCTCCTTTCAGGGAGTTGTAGAGAGCAAGAAGGTCTGCCCTCAGCCTCCTTTTCACCAGACGTGGTGCTGAGGCACATGGTTTTATGGTGGTTTTGGCAGTGTTGGGTTGATGGTTGGACTGAATGATCCAAAAGGTCCCTTCCAACCTCGACCATTCTGTGATTCAATGATTCCCAAGCAGCAAGCGGCTGCTCCACCCCAGCACACGAGGATAAAGCATCAAAGCCCCAGGTGGGACGGCCATCCCAGCACAGAAGAGGCATTCACAGCATTTTTATAGGTAATACAGGTCATAATCAGTAATTAACCTGAGCTCATCCCTATCCCTTAACAACAGGTATAATTTCTTGATGTGTCATTTATCACGCGTTGCACAATAACCCTCTTCCTTAACAACAAGGTGTCATTTTTTAAGGAAGGTACCCAGCCAGGTTCAGAAGCCTCCACCACCTGAAAAAAACTACAGGTACTGGGGGAAAATCAAGACTTCCCGGCAGCAGAGAGCCTCACGCTTCACATTTTGATGCCAGGCCAATGTTAAGTGAGAGCAGCTTCTTCTGTCCACACCCCAGCATCCAGAATTGCCTCAGCCAGCACTGTGGACACGAGGGATGTTAAGGAAAGACAAGAAAAGGAAAAGAAAGAAGCCGTTCCAAGAGCAGTGAAACTCAAATCCTTGGATTTGAGTCTCATGTGCCATTTTTCTGGTGGCTGTGATGGGGTGAACCCTGACCAGTGTCTAGGGAGCAAACAGACAAGCCTTTTCCTAAGCAGAAGCATTTGTCTCATCTAATCAGCACCTATTTTCTCAAAACATACAGGGATTTTTGAGACCTCAAGCCTTCTGTCAGATACGGTTAAAGCTAAACAGCGAGTTCCAGAGTCACTGGGAGAACAGCAAGACACATGGGTCTGTGTCACTTCAGCAAGAGACCTGAGAGCAGGCAGTGGCAGGAGAAAACCCTTGAGCGCTGGCTGGGCACACGTGCCAGTGTACAGTACATGGGACTCGTTGAATTAGGGCCCAAATGAGAGAGAACCCCAGCCAGTATTTCACATCCTCTTACAGATGCTCACCCTCAGTGTGTTAGAAACATAAATTTAGAGGGAAACCCCAACTTCCTCTGTGTGGTTCCCTTCAGGAGCAGAGTAGCTTAGGCAACGCGCAAGGGAAGACAAATCAGCACAGTTCATCGGGCTGTTGGGACTGCCCTTCATCTCAACTACATCACCTCATTTCTTTGACTCAGTTTCTCCACCTGTACTGCAAGGTAAGGTAAATACCTGCCTGACAGCCTGGCAGGCTGCTGCGGTATAATTAACAAACATTTGCTGGGTGCTTTGAAGATGACAATCCCTCTGGAAGTGCCGGGTTGTGCTACCTACACGCAGAGCTATTGCTTTAGAGGTTTGTCTCTGCTGCCCGTAAATTCTTCTGTGGGAATTTACAGATACATGTTTTCCTTCTGACATCATCCCTTCCTTCACATATCCACGTATTCCCATGGGCATTTGTTAAACTAAAATTTACACTCGGGTTTCCACAATTCTAGGCCCAGCAGTGGGACTTGTTTAGAGCAAACATATTGTGGACTTGAAACGCAAAGAATTAGCCTCCTCCGGCTTCTGAAAATGTTGAAGGGACTTTGTCTCAATTTTGACCACCTTCCTTCAATGTGAAGAGGCTGGAAGAAGAAGCAGGAGAAGGTGCAGGCACTACAGCCAGCAGAGACCATCCCTTGGTGACCTCATGCTGTTTCAGGGACACTAACCATGGACATGGGACTTTGGACTGCGCTTTAGCAGGGAAATGTCCCCACAACAATTGCCACCAGGCTACAAACAGTAAACATAGGCTACACCAGGAATACTGTGCTACCTAGGACAGGTATTCAACTTACTCAAGCACCACCCACACTTCTGGATAGTTGCCATGTCCATAAAAAACACAGCCTGGTCTGGTGGTTGGAACTGGGTGGTCTTTAAGGTCTCTTCCAACCCAAACCATTCTATGACTCAATGAAAATCATTCAAATACTTGAGGGCAGGTGGCATGAAGGGACGGTGGCATGAAATGGGGAAGTACAAGTGATGGTGTCTTTCCTCTTGAGATACACTGCTCCTTTGACGAGAACAACCTGGTCCCACCACTCCTCCCAGCACCCAGAGAGGGCCGTGTTGTCCCAGGGGCATGGGGTGGGATTATCTCCATTCCTACCTTATTTACTCTTTGGGAATTCTTTGGGGCATGGGGGTGATGCCCGCTCTTTTTGATGTTTGTGATCGTACTGGAAGTTAATCGCTTGCTTATAAAGTAGGTGCCTTTTCCTTTTAAAAAGAGGAAGAGAGTAAATCTGTTTGTTCCAGTCTGGTTGAGAAATGCAAACAGGACTGAATTACGACAAGGAGCTGCTCTCTCTGCTCCTTCTTCCGCGCTCCTCAGCCTGTTGTACGAGTTTTGCTGTCTTGGACAAACTTTGCCCTTTAGTTGACTGAACCACATTTTGCCTTTTTTTTTTCCAACTGGTTTGCAGTCGTGGTATGCAGCAGAGAATTAGCCCTTTGGGAGAGAGCATGAATTACTTGACCTCTATAAAACTATTTGTAAAAGTGAGTGGAATTGGGACCTCCCTGAAAAACAAATGTTACAGCCAACTGAGCCAGCTGTAGAATATTGTTTTAATTGCAAATGGCCGAGGGACTTCATGGATATCACTGGCCAGTGCAGGTGCTTGGCACCTCCTCGATTAAGAGACAAAAATCTGCCCTTTTTCTGGTGTGAAGACCTTCTCTCTGCACTATACAGGCATTTGAGTGTATGTTCCACCTACATGTTTATCCCAGGGCCATATCTGCCAAGGTCTCAACATAAATCTCTCAAGCCCCAGTGACAAGAAATGATCACCTGCTTGAGACGGGGGTTTGCTGCTCTCCCTGAAAGCTGCTCCCACACCAAGCTCTTTGGGGGGTGAAAACCACAGGCAGAGTTTTAAAAACAGAGGTTGAACATTTTTTCAGAAGGTGCACCCCAAAGTGCAAGGAAAGCTAAAATAAAAGTAAGCAGAGGAACAAAATGTAGACGTGGAGAACTCGAATTACACTCAGAGAATTACAGATTTTATGTCATCAACAATACCCAGATTGTTCAAGCCTGAGTCATAAAACAGAAACAAATCACATTTAGCAACTGAGGCTATTATTATAGGATATGTTCCCCCAAGGTAAAATAGTTTTGTCTCTATTACACTGAATACCATTAATGATAATCCATCCTCAGCTGCTATTTTTGCCAGCAGGTTAGTTGTTGTGGAAAAAGACATCCTGTTTTTTGAACGCATTCTATCTGATCCGCTCCCTGTCGTCCCTGGTGATTTCTGTAATCTCAAGACATTACAAAGGAAACAAAAGTTTAGATCCCTCTGCAGAGATTACTATTTTTACATGGCTGCCTCGCTGCTATTCATAGGCATAAAATGCCAAACTACCCCAGTGGCTCAGACACATAAAACTCATTTTCAGCCTCTACCTACATTCAAAAAACGGTGAGGGAGATTCTTTTAAGTTGACAGTAAGAAGATAAGTCCTTAATATACATTGCACGCTATGCCACTACTTCACCTTAGGAAGGAACATGTTGGAAGAAAAACTGTAATTTTTCACCCCATAAGAAGCAGTAAAAAATGATATTAAAAGAAAGGGGGAGGTGGGAGGAAGGTTTTGTTGCCTTGAAGCGAGTGGCTGAGTGAAGCTGAAGAAAGGGGTGTGATTTTTAAAAGCCTCCCTGAAGCGGCTTGGAAGGCCAGGACTGATTTTCACTCATGGTGTTCCCTCCCAGAAGCCCCAGAGCCATGCGTTAGTGACTGATATTCCCATTAGACCATGACCTGCCCAAAGCGTTTGATGCTTCCTAACACAGTGAGCTCCACCATCCAGCCATCCCACCACGGCTCTCCATCCCTCCCTCTCGCTCCCGGCCCCTTCCAGGCTCTGCAGAGCCAAGTTCCTTGGAAAGCAGCACAGCTTTGGCTGCATTTTCCTTTCCTTCAACTCTGCAGTTGTATGTCAGCCATGAGCCAGATTCTGGATGCTGTTCTAGTCTTTCTGGGCTGCTCCTGGGGCACAAAGGACCAAACAATTGCCCTAATTGCTCAGCTGGGAATTACTGCAGCACAGGGGAAGGAGAGCCTGGGTGCCACAGGCCCTGCCTGCCTTACCTAATTTCATATCAGGGAACAAAGCGCTCAATAACGTACCAAACACAAGGCTAATTTAATTTCCCTTTCTTAAAAAACATACAGTTGTCCCAGCTGTAGTAATGCAGAGAACAACGACCTTCACATATTTAACATAAAGAGAGAGGAGCCCTGCTGAGCTGGTACAAAAACATGGCTTTATCTCTTTTAATATCATGTTTAGCTAATGTAATTACTTCAAAGTGATCTCCCAACTTTTGCTGGTCTGTGAAGTCCTATATATTTTCCTGATGTCCCCCACAGAGCAAATGTAAGCCTACTGACATCAGGCCTATTTTCCTTAGATCAAAATTCTGTTAAAAATGGACAATGATTTCCAGGGGTCCCTGGAACATGCTGAAGTAGAAGACACTTTTTTTCTGACACCTGGAGAAACTCAAAAAGGTACGAAACAGTCTAGGCTTTGGCCAGCCAAGGTTATAAGAAAGCAACTCAAAAGCTGTTTGAGTTAAGAAGAGCCATCAGAGCCATCAGTGGTTACAACCAGCACGTTCATTAAGGCCCAAACAGTGCACGGTGATGCCAGTGTCTGAACACGACAGTGTCAGTGTGCCCTCAGCTGCTCAACTGAACACTCACTGCAGTGCTAACACCACCCCGTCAGAGAAAAAAATTGACTTGCCCAAACGAATCCTTAGTAATTATCAACAATCCGTCCCATTTACTCGACAACTTGATGGTTGTCAACAACTTGATGGTATTACAACCCAAGATGATAATATCATTTTCTCCCTTAACAAACCATCCGGATCTGAAGTTAATAACTTCTCTGCATTAGTTTTATTGCAGAGTGTTTTCCTGGTTCCTTTACTGCAGCAGCTGCCTGGGATCTGAGCAGCGATCACCGTGCCGTCCACCCCTTCCTCCTGGCCTGTGATTTCTCCTTTCCATGCCAAATCGCTCCCTGGCAAGAGCTGGCCAACAATCCTGTTCTCACCCAGCTATCGAGAGAGCCTCCAGGATGAGCTGAGAGAGTATTTTACATATGTCAACTTGCACAATAATTCCATTTTCCTGGTGCTGTATTTAGCCCCACACTGGGCTCAGAAACCACAAATCTTTACATGAGGTGTTTAGTGTTGGGGAAGCTCACAGAAAGAAACAGATTCTAGATTTATGGTTGGGACTATCCCCAGAAAAGGTATTTTTAACTTAACTTGTAAACTAGAGGTTTTGCACAACCTGGATCTAAGCGTACACCGAGGAGTTACGCTTGTGCAATCATGATACACACACGCAGAGACTTTATGACCTGCAGAGCATCTTCGTGCTATAGCTCCCAGGTGAAGCTACCCGAGGTCCTCCTGACCTCCTCTGTGAACGCTGCATTTCAAGACAAGAGCTTCTACTGTCGCTTCTCTGCTGAGGCTGGAACTGAATGACTCTTGGGTGTGTTCACTGGGCACCACGCAGCTTCTTCAACTGCTGGAACGACACAGCACCGTCGGCAAAGGCCCTGGCCAGGCCCATAGAATCTCCTTCACCAGAGCCATCCTGGGCCAAGCCCTGCCCCAACCCTCTTGGGGAGGTGGAGCAGCCAGATGGCTGCAGCTGCAAGGGTGGAAGAAGGGGGGAAACCGCAGCCCCCTTATCTCCTTAGCACAACGGCAGCCGGCCCCGTGCAGCTGCAGCGCCCGCCGTGCCCGAGAGGCACCAGAGTCCTTTGCCTGGCCAGCCATCAGGAGCTCGGCTGGCCTCCTGCACCCTGGGACCTGCAGTTCTATCCCCTCCAGGAGCAATGCCAAACCATAACCGGTGCCAAAATTACCTCTGGAAAGCGAGCACTGTTTATTTAAAATGCACCTCCCTCCAAACTGACTTCACACCCATCTTTCTCCTAACTGTTCCTACCCTAGAGTGGTCTCCAAGAAGCCTTCTCACTGTGTAACTTGAAAGCCACCGCTGTTCCACTCTTAAGAAGGTGTTTCAATGGGTTTAAAGTTCTTTTGATCTCCGAGTCCCCAGCCGAGAGAAGGACCTTGTGAGCAAACAGCTCGCCTCTTGTTTGCAATGGGTGCACTGGGGTGTGCCAGGGTGTCCTGGGTTACCCTTCCACAGCCTTCTCTGAGGCTGAACTGGTACAGCTCCTGAAAAATGCTCATAACCCAGTAACTTCTCACTTATTCATACAGTTGTTAAAAGTCACTATTAATAAATCAATGCAGATCCTCTTCTCGTCTGCCACAGTTTGGTCAAACCAACCAGGATACATTTAACTTTGAATATTGAACATGTTCAACATAACTGTTCAAAGTCCATCAGTCTTTGAAGCTATTCTAGAAAGTAAGGAGCTCGAAGAATTACTGTTCTTTGAATATTTGAATATTTTTTAGTATTCACTGAAAAGGTTAAGCTCAGCTTTTGCAGCCCTGAAAATAACGTTGGACATGATGCCTTTGCAAGTGGGTACCAACCCAGGACCCTGTGCACCTGCAGGGGCTCCGGGCTGTGGTGGAGCCTCTGCTACTGCTGCTCAGTAGTAGGGGACTGGGACTCAAACTGGCCAATCTGCAACTGTTGCTGGGGGCCTTATGGACACTCAGCCTGGCTGGGGTGCAGATGGACTGAAGCCACTCCTGGGGGTCTGAAAAGCTCTCTTTTCATGCTCTGAAAAGCTTGGACTCCTGGAGACACATCTAAGTTCCTGGATTCCCAAAGGCTAACTCGTTTCCTTCCTCACAGTACCCAGGAACCCCAGTATTTCATCAGGAAAATAACCTTTTTTTACAGATGGATGTTCAGTAAAGTGTAGGCAGTGATACAAACACTGTAGGTGCCCTTCCAGAGAAACAACAATCTTTATCACGAGCAGCATTCAAAGCCACCTATTGAATATAAAACTCAATGTCCTGTCACAGATGTCTCCGTCCTCATTTAAAGGTGCTACAGGTCACCAATCACCGCTTTGATTTTCAAAACATTCCCTTTAAAAAGGCAAGAAATTCACCAAGAAAACTGTGCTGGTCTTTCCTTGGGTGGGCAGGTCAATGAATCACAGAATCACAGGACGATATGTGGTTGGAAGGGACCTCTGGAGGTCATCTAGTACAACCCCCTGCCAGAGCAGGACCACCCACAGCAGGTTGCACAGGAACGTGTCCAGGAGGATTTTGAATGTCTCCAGAGAAGGAGACTCCACCACCTCCCTGGGAAGCCTATTCCAGGGCTCTGCCACCCTCAAAGTGAAGAAGTTCCTCCTCGTGTTTAGGTGGAACTTCTTACATTCAAGTTTGTGCCCACTTCCTCTTGTCCTGTCTCTGGGCACCACTGAAAAAAGACTGGTCCCATCCTCTTGACACCCACCCTTTAAGTTTTTATAGCCGTTGATCAGATCCCCCCTCAGTCTGCTCTTCTCCATACTAAAAAGGCCCAAGTCCCTCAACCTCTCCTTGTATGAGAAATGTTCCAGGCCCCTCATCATCTTTGTAGCCCTGCTGGAGCTACAAATCCTTTTGCCGGGCAACCCGTGGTGGCTCAGTTTGGACTGTGGTAACTTCTCCAACACCACTGGCTTTGCTGCTAGGAAGGGGTGGCCAGGAACAGTCACAGCTTGGGCTGTCACCCCCTGCCACCAAAGCCCTGAGCAGCGCCTGAGCTCTGCACTCCATGAGAACCAAGAGGCAGAGAGACACAATTCTGCTTTTCTGAAGCAGCCATAAATAGGTCACGCGAGAGGCAGAGATCTAATCTCGCTCTCGCTTTAAGCATGACATGTAAATTTACAAGACAAAAACAGCACCAAAGAGGCAGGAAGCTCATGTAGGAGACAAAATATTAACATCAATAAACTGTGAAACATCTTTACTGCACGTTTCCTGATCCAGCAATGAAAATGGCGATGCATATGAAGAATTTGAGATGTGCGTTTCCTCTGCCTCCCAGGGGTTGACAGCACTGCCAGGGTACCACAGAAACAACACATTTCCAATTTACCAAAAAGGTGCTCAGTTAAAATGCTTTGCAAAATGGAAATTCACCCAAAAAATTTTAATAATCTGACCTAATTTCTGCTCTTAGAGCCCATCCTCTTCTAGATATGTGGGAGCTCAATTTGGATCTGCATATGTCTTATTAACAGAAAGAAAGCTAAATATGAATAATGAAATAAAAGAGGGGAGAACACCTGTACTGAGAGAAGTTAAAAGCACGGCAGTAATCCTGAGGCTGGTTTTCAGATCTACACAGACCTGCCCTAGGTTTTCTCAGGACTGAATGTTATTCTGTGTCAAATACCTTTTTGCTGGGTTTCAGAGGAAGTTGGATCTTAATATTCAAACCTTTTCCTTCAATTTAGCTTCTAATTAAGTTGTATTGGTTTATTATTATTTTTCTTTTTTTTTTTAATTCACTACAAGGCACTCTAGTTTCCAGAACAAAATTCTGTAAACTTGGATCCTCTGACATCAATAGTGGAACTTGTCAAATTTATCGCTGAACCTATCAGAATTCAAAAAAAACCCAACCACTTCTATACCTATGCACCACTGGAGACACATGTATAAACCTACACAGACAGACACAAAGAACATTTTAATGTAATCGCAGTCTTAAGTAAACTCCATGAAGTCCACCAGAGAATTAATTACTACTGATTTTATCCAGGAGATACTCAGAGGATACCACATGTGAGAGGAACCCAAGAGTCTAAGATTGTACATGTAGGTGACACAGGACTACTCCCACTCGCCCCAACAGGTACGAAGCTGCACTGCTGGCGGGGCTTGGTGGCAGAGACACAAGCCCAACACATTGCCTCTCATTTTCAATCAGTAAGAGTGGAAATATTAGCAGCACGCAGAGCTCACAGCGTAAGACTAATGCGAGCTGCAGTCTGGGGGCAGAGATTGACACAGCAGAAGTGGCCGACAGAGGAGATCTAAGGACACAGCATCAGATCCACCAGTTATTGACAAACTCCACCTGCGCTCAAGCAGTTCCTTTGGCATGTACTCACCACTGAGTTCAAACAGAAGCCGAAACCCAGTTCTGTAAGGGAATTTTGCACAATCTGAGCTTACAATTACAGCATTTTTCTACCGAGCAGCACTTGTACGAGGCATAACTCTCCAAGTGGCAATGCTTAGGCCTTTGTTCAAAGCTCAGCCGTGCTCCCCCACCCCTTAAATAACTGTGCAGCAGGATCTGTATAAGGATGGTGAAACTTCTCCTCACTGCGCTGAGTAAGAAGTGGCTAAATATTGCAGATGATCATCGTATTTGAGGGGGGAAATGAGTCTGCAGTACAGTCATTCACCCAGCCTGAACTAGTGGAAAGCCTGGCCACTGTGGTGTCACCCACAGCCCGTTGAAGTCCATGCAATGAGTCAGCTGTGGTGCCCACCACACCCGAGGCCTGCTGTAAGAGGACGATTTGTGAGGGTTGCAGGGGTCCATGTAGGTCTACGCTGTCCCCCTGTTAACATAACGTACCCCTAGGGCTCTTTGGATCACAAATACCTGACACTGCCATCACCTGAATTCCTGTAACTTCACTGAAACACAGCTCATGATAACAAAAAGTGAGTGGAGCATCCACCTTCTGTATGTGTTGAAATCAATGCCTGTGGAGGAGATCTGACAGCTGGTGTTTCTTCAAATCAAGCAGTTCTGGTACCAGCACACAATTCAATGATAAAAGCAAAGATGTGCACCATCAACACTTTTCCAGATCCACCAAGAACACAATTATGTCTTCCTTCAGTCCTCATTTTTGGGCCTTGACGAATCACTGTGGTCATTTCTGGAGATGATTAAAGGAGGTCTGCTCTTGATCCAGACAACTGAGACTAAAACAAAGCTGAGGGTCCACCTGCAAGACTGGAACCTTAGAGTGAAAGCTCCTCAAAGCAAGCAGTGCCCCAACAAGAGCCATGTCCGTGGGCAAGTCCCCACCAGCCACCTGCCGGGCAGGCAACGGCCACCTGCACCACAGCCACGGTCCCACAGCCATGTGTGGCTGCTGATTCTCTGCTTTGCCTTGTTATAAATAATAAGGTTATGTCTTCTTCATATATCTTTTGATTTTTTTCCTTTGGGAGACTTGCGGCTTTTAATGGCATTAATTCTTATTTGCCAACCTTGTCCGTATAAATCAGGATGTTCATTAAATTAATGTTAAGCGATGAGCATTATAATTAGGATACATTTAAAATGCAGCGCATCTAAATCAAAGACTGTCCAAGATGCTCTCTTTTTTATTAAGATATAATTCGAAGGAGGCTTACTGTTGAGTACAAAATGAGTATTTTTCAACAACCTCTTCCGAGATGTATGGACCCAGGAAATACACCACGCACCGGCTCTTTCCAGTTGACAGTTTTTCACACACTCTGGGGTATGACATCTTTCATTAGTTATTATATTAAGTTTACTGTGTAATTTTTTGCCGCTGATCGGAGTAAAGAGAGCAAGGGAAACACAGCAACACGGAACAGTGGGATTGCATCCAAAGAACAGAGCTGGGATTTTGGGAAGCAAAATGTAAGGTCCCAACTGCTGAGAAGCTGCCCAGGTTACAGCCCTTGAAGTTGATTTCATTTCCTTAGCAGCAGCGGCTCATTGAGGACTCCTCAGTCAGAGACACCACCCTGGAGGAGGTATCAGCTAAGGTAGACCTAAGTGCACTGGAGACATAGCTTCAAGCCAAGGGCCAATTCCTTCCTAGAGCATCCTTTCTGTTGTCCCATGGAGACACCTCAGGAGGCCACCAAGCCACCCGTGTTTGCCATTTTAGGCCAGACCCTCCACAATTGTGGGGCTCACTGAGCAGAAAACAGAAAATCCACAGCAGACTGAAGAAGCTTGTCCAGCTCACACAATTCCTCCCACCGACAGACAACACTGTCATAAGAACAGACCAACCACAAATAAATTTAGGCTGAGAAGGTTTCTAAATAGGGGGTGGGAGTGAAAAGTGCCAGAGGAGGCTCCCTTCCCCCTTGTTATTTTATATCAAATCAAAATTCTATTTCATCTCACTATAATTTAAGATAATGAAAGGCTTTAGTGCTTGACCCCGCTGTTAAGTCACACAGTTCCAGCTGACTGCAGTGTCTGTCATCTGGGCGACATCAAAGGTGACACCTCGAAGAGGTCACCTTTGCCAGAGCCAACACGGGGAGAGGGGCTTATGCAATTTTTTGCATAGCAACATATTCCCATCTATCTCCAAAATTTATCCTCTTCCTGTGACAAACGGATAGCCAGACCCCTACTCTGTTCTCAGCCACACCAGGCTGCCAGTTAGGACCACGCTAATGGAAATCAAGGGACTCATCCAAATCCAGCTGGGGTCAGAATTTAGATTTTATCACTTCACAGTTTCTTTCCCTAATTCGTGCCCTAGTTAAGAAGTCTGTCCTTGAGTTTCTTTGCTTGACTGTTGCCATCTGGCCTTGTCCTCTGACAGTGCCAGCCCAGATCCAACCCTCCACCCTCTGCCACCAGCAGAACTTGCATTGGGGTGCAGGACATCTGCAGGGACAGCCTGTTACCGTGCCAAAGACTCATCGCTGAAATGAGGGCTCTGCCAACCACAGCCCGTTTGGCAGGGAAGCTGCTTGGCCCTGGGTGATTTCAGCTGTTTGGAGTCTTAAAGAATCATGGAATGGTTCGGGTTGGAAGGGACCTTAATGCCCATCCAGTGCCACCAGACCAGGTTGCTCCAAGCCCCCTCCAACCTGGCCTTGAACCCCTCCGGGGATAGGGCAGCCACAGCTTCTCTGGGCAACCTGGGCCAGGCTCTCACCACCCTCACACCAAAGAGTTTCTTCCCCATATCTCATCTCCATCTCCCCTCTTTCAGTGTCAAACCCTTCCCCCTCCCAGGCTCCCCTCCCTGATCAAGGGTTCCTGCCCATTTCTCCTGTAGGCCCCAAATGTCTTGCTCTGCCCCTTCTCCTCACTGGATTTCCCAAAAGCAGACGGGAAATAAGCCAAGAGGGAAGGAAAGAGAGAAGGAGGTGGTGGTAAAAAGCAGGAAGAAACCAAAACCCAAGTTAAAAACTGCAAAGCTACAGTGAATTAAACTCAAAAGGTCAAGAAGTACATTAAACAAATAACACACAAATAACCTTCCTCTCAAAATCAACCTCTTATTTTTCAATTTATTCCCTGTGTAACTCAACTGAAAGAAGTAGCACTGGCCCACAAAAGAATCTGGCCACACACAGTAATAAAACGTGCGTTTTTTTCCAGGAATTGAGGAAATTGCAGGGAGCCCGGTGGTGCTCACCAGTGGCTGGGGAGGGTTGCAAAGTCCATGGTGCCAGCTGGGAGACCCCACCACGACCCCAGAGCTCAAAAGCACCGCTTTGTACCCCACCTCTGCAAGAAAAGACGTTGATGAGGGCACAGAGCTCCCTGCTTTTAGGTGTGAGCTGATAGCCTGCAGGTGTGAAAAAAGAAGTGGTACACACACATGGCTTCTCTCCGTTTCTTGCTTTCTCTCCCCGCTCCTTTCACCAGTCACCTTCTGTTCTTCACATACGGTTTCCATTTCATCTGCAACTGATGTGCCAGGTGTGAGCTCACGACCGCAAAGCAGCCACCAGCCAAGACGGTTTGACTCAGCGGGGCAGCATCTGAGTTCCTCTCTTACAAAATATGAAGAAATACACACCCCAACAGACCGCTTCTGGCTCTCTGCAGAAGAATTCAAAAGCAAATCCACACGAGTGGGCTGCACAGCTCCTGCCTCCCCCTCTGCACCCGCTCCAGCTGCAGCGCAATGTGCCCCCCCCAGAACTCATCTCCATCCTGGTGGCACTCAGGTCTGTGACCCACACAGTGTCCCCTCTACACAGTGGCCCGTGCAGGGCTCCTGGCCCAGCAGTCAGATGCAACCACCTCAGTAACAGCAACGTGACCCGAACCAGTAAGGACAATCTGAACTACCTTTGAAATAAGCAAAAGTGGCCTGACCAAACTCTGTTGGATCCGTAGGAATTTATCACTACAATAAATAGGTTGGTATTACCAGATAGCAGGCCCACAGACCAGCAACAGCATGAACACCTAAAACATGATCCCTCTTCATAAATGTTCCCAGATGTAACTTTTCACATGTTTTAAAATCTGCGTTAAGCAATACAGAGGAGTATAGCATGAAAATCCCACACGTACTTGTACCTCTAACAGTGAAAAAAGGCTGATATCTCTGTATTTGTTCTCTCGGTGAGCTTCCCTGTGTGTTAAAGACAGAAATGGCAGCGAAATGTAACATTTATTAATCAAACTTGCTATCTTCACAATGACTAAATCAGCTTCCATAACCATAACACGAGGACGGGTCCCTTCCAGTTCTGATCAGACCCTAGAGAAGCACCAAGCACTGCAGAACTAGGGTTAAAGCAGTAAGAAACTCAATTCCCACGTGTGTCTCTGCAGTGTATTTCGGTTTGTTCAGGTAAAAGAGCTTTACACTTGCCCACGAGCATCCCATGAGATGGAAATGTTCTCCTGCTCTGGAATCTCCAAGAGCACCAAAGTGTATCTGTTTATTTCTGCAACCACCAAGTTGTGCCTCCTGCATCAACACAACCTACCTGTTTACAGACAGGACGGCACACGCTGTTTGAATCTAGGCTTTGCCATCTCTACCTATATAAAACCAAAATATTTCTGCCTTTGTCTCCTACACATTGACCAAGACATTCTTGTTGTCAGCAGTGATGCATATACTCTTCCAGGGAACAGGAAAGAGGAAGGAAAAAACCACTATGGAAGAGAAAAATGGTCTCATCTGCACTGAAATGGCCGGGAACTGTGGAGATCCACATTAGCGTGCCTAAGTCATTTTCATAAAATGATGTTAACATCTTCTGTTTTGGTTCTGTCTCACAGGCACTGCTGAGAAGAGACCTTCTTCTAGTCTCAAACAACACGTGGCACAACACCCTCAACCTCAGCTGAAGATGAGATGCAAGGCTGTAAAAAGGAAAGAGTGCACATATTTGTAGGGTCTCATAAAACTCTTCTCACACTTCAGTAGAGGTTCCTCAGTTGGGACCTACAACCACCAGCAGATACCATGGACCTTTGCAATGCAAGACTTCCCACCCTGCTACACACACGGAGTTTGAGCAGACACAACCCAGCTCCCAGGAATGACAGAGCAGGAAGGAGCATGGGAAATCACTCAAGAAAATACTTTTGAGAGAGTAACTATGCTTGAAGTAGAGCATTTTGCCCTGGAGTGTAAAGAGTGTTTTCTGTTGTGTACGGAGAGAAGAGACTCTTCCAAGGACAGGTCATTTCCTGCAATTCAGCCATTTCGAAGGACAGCTGACCCCTCCTGCTTGGTCCTGAGGACACCAGCGCTTCACGGTCCTTAATGAAGTACGCAACTTTGGTGGCTGTCACCAGTTCACCACAGGGACTAGCCTGAGGTTCACCTCATAGGCACGATGCCTTCAAACCTGTCATGCTCCCAGGATGCTCCTAATAAAAGCCTCCTGTCAGCAGAATAACTTACTCCCACTAAGTTTCTTGATGGCTGAGATCTAAAAAATAGGGTAAATACTGAAGTTTTCCCACTGAAGTCACCGAGAGCTTTGCATGAGTAAAGCATGTTTCCAAGCTGAGTACAGGTCCTGAGGCTCAGTCTGGATTTAAACTCTGCCATTTTAGTGGCAATAAATCAAAAAGTGGAGTCACGCATAAAATCATCCTTTCCCCTTCCTTCCCTGGGCTCCCAGCTCACTACCAGGCTACGCCGGCAACGCTCCGGAGAGCGGCAAACTCCCCAGACATTTCCACACACACTCACACCATCACAGGATGATATGGGGTTGGAAGGGACCTCTGGAGGTCATCTAGTACAACCCCCTGCCAGAGCAGGACCACCCACAGCAGGTTGCACAGGAACGTGTCCAGGAGGATTTTGAATGTCTCCAGAGAAGGAGACTCCACCACCTCCCTGGGAAGCCTATTCCAGGGCTCTGCCACCCTCAAAGTGAAGAAGTTCCTCCTCGTGTTTAGGTGGAACTTCTTACATTCAAGTTTGTGCCCACTTCCTCTTGTCCTGTCTCTGGGCACCACTGAAAAAAGACTGGCCCCATCATCCTGACACCCACCCTTTAAGTATTTATAGTCGTTGATCAGATCCCCCCTCAGTCTTCTCTCCTCACACTCCATAACGTCTGCAAAAAATCACGTGCTGGGTTGATCAGAGCAAATCATCGCTCATCAGCTGCAAATGCTCAAGTGATGGAGCGGGTTCTCCAACAGAGAGTCAAGTGCAACAGTAAACAAAAAATCTATAGCAATATTCTCATTTTCACGTACACATGGGAAACCACAGCCTAAATCCTGCCCAGTGCATATGGGGTTAAGAAAGGGAATTGTCTCGGGGGAAAATATGCATCCTTGCTTTATTGCACGACCAAGAAAATTCCATGATATTAGTGCCTCAGCACTTCTTCCTCACCCAGCAGCTCACCTCTGCTGTTCACCATTGCTCCCTGCAAAGCGCCACGATGCGGCTGATATGAAAGAGTCTTCTATTAGAACCACGTAACAAAACCAGCACAAACTGTGCTCCACAAGCCTTCGTTTGTTTTCATTAATATGACACCTTCTGTGTGAGCACAGGTCTAAAGTGCTTTAGAAAAAGTGTCTATTAATTAGCCTCCTCAGCAAAAACAAACCAGTATTGTCTTATAAATGAAATATTACGTATCTTGGAAAAAAGGAAATGAATCAAACAGAAATAAAGTAAGTTTCCAGATCACAGCAATGTGAACTTACTGCACAATCAAAATCCCTGCCAGCATCATCCTGCTAACTGGCCTACCTACAACTGGTACGTGCCAGCGGCAAGAATATCTTCCAAAGCTGAAAGTCAGAAACTCAATAATCAGCAAAAATCACTGTTCAGTTTCTTAAGACCCCATGGAGAGGTGACAGTCTGAAGGTTTACCATAACATGTCACACATCCACAATGGATGGATGCAAGAAGCCCTGGACTACCACGACAGACTCCAGTGGATGACTGATCTGAGCAAGACCTCAGACACCTCGCAGACACCAGCCCAGCACCAGCAGCAGACGCTACTGGGAAGGACACTGGATTCACCCTCAGGCTGTCCTCCCTGTCCCCAGGATTCAAAGACAAAAAGCATCTCTACCAGGGATGCCACCTCAGGAGCAGCCGAGTAGGCAGGTCACTCTCCCGGGAGATCCCCGAGGTTGCCGATCAGGACAGGAGGCAGAAGGGACACCAAAAGCCGGGCTGGATGCCAGAAGCGAGGGGTGGGAGCTGGGGTCAGCCCACCCACTGTCCCTGAGATGTAGCCCTGGAACAGAAAACAATTTAAGCACCATCCTATAAAAGCTATTTTACATTCCTGCCTCCCCAGGGGTAAGCAAGAGCCCTGAGCTCAAGTTCCTCGGTCCCCTCCCTCGTGCTCATCTGTGCCCTCAACCCCGATGTGGCTGCTCCAGAGCAAGCAGTTTTGCAGCCCGAAGACAGGGAAAACTTAACAGAAAGCTTAGACAAACAAATCCAACTGTTTGGAGGGAAAACCTTGTATTCTCTGCCTTCTCTAAACACTTGTTCCCTTTGAAAGACACAGGGATGACACCTCCAGCCAACGTCAACTGCTCCAGCAGCAACCTGTGCGTGGGTAAGAGAACGGGTTTGGATTTCAACCTGGACAGACAGGTCTGAACTTCCATGGGGAAAGAGGGGTTTTCAAGCAACCAGGCTCTGAAAGAGGGGGAATACACTTGAACCAGATGTTTTTAACCTTCCTGAAATTAAATGATGCCTTTGCCTTCCCATACACCACTCCGAGGGCTCATTTATACACAGCGACGTCTGAGCAACGCTAGTGCTGAAGCTGCACTGGTGGACGACCTTCTGCATTAAACATCTACATGGGAGCTCCATCAAGTCCAAGTTTTACTACGTCAGTTGCTGAGGCTACATAAATAGTTTAAAATACAACAACTGATGACCATCGTCGCTGCTCTGCCCTCTGAAAAAAAACACTCAAAGGCTCAGGAAACACTTTTTCCTTGCCGAGGCACTGTTTTCACAAGCATTTGTGCACACATACAACCACAGGAAAGGGACCCCGTTACTCTTCCAAGCCCAGCACCAGGCCAGCCGCTCTTCAACGAGCCAACAAACGCCGGTTTCTCCAGCAGCCACCGTGCACTGTTCTACGCAGAGAAAACTACTATTTTAGGCAGTCTGACATATTCCTTCTCCCCACTAAGGATCAGGTCTCTCTGCACATCGCATCATGTACCGCAAGGGCACCCATCACACCACGTTCCGTGAGGGCCCCCCGGGGATGTGCAATGTATGTACATGACTGAACTACAGATAAATACACATAAACACCTTACAAATAAACTAAACAGCATCAAAGCCCCAGGCACCATCATTAACTTTGTACAACAATAACCACTTGTACCAAAATATGCATAAATACAATTGTGAGTACTGCATGTGTTTGATTTGCTTTAATTGCAACGTCCATTTATAAACTCCTTTTCAAATCTGAGGTAACTTATAATTGTAATTTGCATAGGCATTATTATGCTAAGATCTCACTAAAAATACACGCCAACATTTGGTTGGTTTCTCATTTTCATTCACAGTACCACTTTCATGTATTTTTATATATATATATGTATATGTATTTATAAACACACAGCAGTCCTGATAGTACAGTGACATTCCCCTTTCATGCTCTATTTTGCATGGCAAACAGTCCGAGCCAAGCGTGCTGCCCACAGGGGAAGCTCTAGCAATGAACTGCTGGTACACCAAGGAGGGAAGGAGGAAAGGGAATGACTTTCACTGTCATATTTATTTAAAAATGTCAACAATACAATTTAAGAATGAGAAATTATTAACAGAAACCCCCAAAACCATTCTTGACTATTTCTGTTGCTGAGTTGCATAACCTCTTCTTGTCTCTACTTCAGTAGCTTTCAGCACTTCACAGGCATCTTTCCAAAGATTCACACCAAATTCCAAATGACCTAATTACAGATTTATCACGTTTTATTCCTATTTCGAGATGGTAAATTGGCTTTACACGTGTACATGTACATCCGTGCCACGCTCTGAATGTCTTTCCCGTGCAGTTCTCCGCAACGCCGGCCGACCGACCTCTGCAATAATGACCCCGGGTGACAATCTGGGATCCTGCTGACAACAGCCGTCACGGAGGTGGTACATCTTCTCCTCTGATACAGCAGACAGAGTACGGTACGAGAGATACCATATGTACAGAGGGGAAAAAAAACCAAAATTGCATGTTTAGAAAGAAAAACCCAGTAGTAATACTGGTACTATCCAGAGGCATAAACCACACAGGTTTCCTAGGATCAGGCATTCAGCCTAACCCCGAGGCTGGTATGAAATGAAGAAGTGTACTTTACATCTGTGGATGAATAATGATTTACTCCCCCTGGTAATTCAGCCCTGCAGGTACACACTTCACTGGCTGATGACCCTTTGACAGGCTGTAAGACACAACGGGCTGATGACAACGGATCGGTCAACAGGGCTTGATCCTGGGGCCCTTCTCCTCCCTCTTGACCTCAGCAGAACTGCTGCCTGACACAGGTCCCAAAGCACCGCTGCTGAGCGGGTCCCTTCTCTTTGGGGTTTATCGCTGTTCACCAGCAACCTCTGAGCACATACCTACATGCTGTACCAACACACACCACGGTAAGTTGTTGGTTACAGCTTCCACAACAGCATCTCCTCCAAAGGCATCGTGCCTTGCAGAAACCGGTAGCCCATTAGGCACCGTGGCAGTGCAAGCTCTCGGGGGTTTCATAAGCGATTCCTAGAAAATTAATTCACTATAAATTAACATTGCATTTTACAAAACTGTTGTTTCTAGCTCTATTTTGGGATGAACTCTCAGAGCCTTACAGGTCATGCACAGCGTTACTCCCATGGCACGGAGGTGACCTGGAGCTTACTCCTGAGGGAAACAGCCTGACTGCAGCCATCGGGATTTCCAGCTCCTGGGGAGGGGAGAGAGGTTCAGGCTCCCCTTAACCCAGGAGGACGTGCGGTGGGATTTACAAAAGCTTTTCGTGTGCGATGGTCTCAGGACAAGCCAGAAGGAGCTGCTGGTCTCACAGCTGCCCTACAGAAGCAGGGTGACACCGCACACCGGGAAAGCCAGGCAGACCCTGTAAAGCCAAAGTTCAGCCAAACTTCCCGAGCAACACACAAACACTCCATAAGGTGAGTCCTCCTAAAATGAAATGTAAACGGAACCAAAGAAACAGCAGGAAGCAGACAGAGGTTTTCAGCCTTCTGGGCAAGACTCTTGACAGACCCAAACCTCCTCCGAATACACTGAATAAAGAACTCATCAACTCAGTAAGTACCACAATTTGATTTAACCAGGCATTTTAAATGGAACCATGTTCCCAGTTCCTTTTCTGGGAAGCGTGTGGCGTCCTGCCTGGAATGGCAGACACGGCCCTGGGCAGCAGCAGAGACCTGCCAAGGCCACCACTCCCAGCGCTGGCGGCCACCAGCACTTCCCCACTTACACCTTAACATTTCCCTAGTGAAAAAAGAAAAAACAAACCAAACCACCAACTTTAATTCAGCCAAAATGGACACACAGAATAGTATCTCAGTGAAGCTCTAAGCAACTCTTAAAATCGAAACTTCCCACTCCTCATTCCCCAATTTACTCCTGTCTTTTTTTTTTTTCCATCTCTTTGTTCACTACCTTTTTGACATTGCTGCAAAATCCCATCTTGGCTGGCCAGAACAGATACAATCTTGTAATATTTCTGTAGTCTAAGTGGAAAGCAAAAGAAAAGCTTCAAAAGTGGCTATCAGGTTGCATTCATGGGCCATAATGTTCTTATTCCAGCAGTCAAACTCAATGCATTTAAGATGATGCTTTTCTTCTCTCTCCTTATCAAATCTTTTACGTGGGTTTGTGTCGTTTGAAAGCACAAAACGTTTAAAAGTTTAAAAAGTTAATGTGAAATCAAATATAAGCAGTAACATTCAAAGTAACCTGCTAAAACTGATTTCCTTAACTTTCATATGATTCCATAACTGGCGAATAATAACAGAGACATTAACTTGTTTCCAACAGGAAACACGTCGCAGTCTCCTGTAATTTTTAGTCTATTTTTAAACGACTCCAAGTGTGTTAGGAACCGCTAACTTCACATCTTTGCAACTAATTTGGTCCAAACTGACATGGGAAGCCCGTTAAGGTGTTCCTTAATAAGGCACCATTTTGAAGGGCAGAGGAGCAGCGACAGGACCGAAGCACACCTTGGGTGTCATTAGGAACTGAATGGCTCTGGAGATTACACATTGTCACGGGTGTGATGTTACGCTGCTGGAAATTGCTCTTTGCTTCGGCTGATTCAGATGGCTGTAAATTGACAAACACTTACTGCACACAATTTATGAAGCAGATTTCCATTAACCAAAGAACTGTAAAAAAAAAAAAAAGTAATCACATTACATTTTGAGATGTGGACTAAATGTCTCCATAAAGAGAGTGAATGGCTTTGATTGTTCCTACACCTGGAGCCGCTGGCTCAGCACTTGGTACCGAGACTAGGCTGGGCTTCAGCAAAGCCTGAGATGAAACATTGTCTTCATTCTGATACACATTCTCAAGCACAATTAACATCATATTTTTGTTTAACATTATGCTTGAAAATTATAATATAAAAATTATGTTGCACATATCAAGACAGAACATTCACTGGAACTCATACATAAAAAGAATAGAGAGATGCAAACTGCTACCAATGGCACTTATTTCCAAAGGTACTTAAGTTAATATATGGGAAGTCATAAATTTTCTCTTTTCCTCCAGACACTTTTTATGCCTTTTTACAAACATGACGTAAAGTGTTAATGTTGTTTCCCTGCTTCGGGCTCACCAACACAAAATTAAAGAGTTCAGCCTTGCTCTCCTTGAAGAGAAATCCTTTTCCCCCCTGGCCTGGGTGGGAAGGCAGGGGCCAGGGCCCCGGACCTCCCCTGCCACAAGCCCTGCCAGACCTGGTCACATCTAAAGCAATCAGTTCTGCTTCAAGCAGAGCTTCCCAGCCCCAAGAACGCACAGAAACACAAAATTCAGAAAGACCAAAGATAAAGCAGCGGGTTTAGACTCAGCACTCGGACAGGCTCTGAAAACACGCTCCTGCTCACTGCTAAATTCAGATTAAGCGCTGTTCAGAGACACCTCCCTGAAGCCTACTTTTCTTCCTAACACCATTCCCCGACTCTCTCACCGTGAAAATACAGAAAAAAAATTATTCCGGATAGCATTTGAAGCAAGTACTTAGTATCGGTGAAAAACTTCCTTTTACCAAAGCATAAAATGACATCTCTGCCTTGTTCTGCTTCCTAAAAAAAAAAAAAAAGCCCCAAGCAAACCAAAACCCAACCAAAAAACCAAAATTTGTCAGCCCCTCCCTGAGGAAAGTGTCCCAGGAAAAAGCCCAGCCTTGGCTTGTCATTTCTTTAACACAGTGGGTAAAAAAATCTCTGATTATAACTGATAAGTTGAATTGATCATTTCCTACCGCTCTTTATTTTGGAAGCACAAGGGAACAGCTCCAACTACTGCTTATTCCAGCACTTGGAGTATTTTTCAAATGGTATTGGATTTAATTTTAGCAATTTCTTAACTTCATAGAATCATAGAATTGCCAAGGTTGGAAAGGATTTTCAGATCATCAAGTCAAACCATCAACCCAACACTGACAAGGCCAGCACTAACCCATGTCCCTCAGCACCACGTCTGCCCGGCTTTTAAATACCTCCAGGGATGGTGACTCCACCACTGCCCTGGGAAGCCTCTTCAGATGTTTGGCAACCCTTTCGGTGAAGAAATTGTTCCCAATATCCATCCTAAATCTCCTCTGGGACAACTTGAGGCCATTTCCTCTTGTCCCATTGCCTGTTCCTTGGGAGACGAGACCGACCCCCCCTGGCTACACCCTCCTTTCAGGGAGTTGTAGAGAGCCAGAAGGTCTCCCCTCAGCCTCCTTTTCTCCAGGCTCAACACCCCCAGCTCCCTCAGCCTCTCCTCACAAGACTTGTGCTCCAGACCCCTCACCAGCTCCATTGCCCTTCTCTGGACCCGCTCCAGCACCTCAATGGCTTTCCTGTCGTGAGGAACCCAAAACTGGACCCAGCCCTCGAGGTGGGGCCTCACCAGTGCCCAGTACAGGGGGACGGTCACTGCCGCAGTCCTGCTGGCCACACTGGTCCTGACGCAGGCCAGGATGCTGTTGGCATTTTTGGCCACCTGGGCACACTGCTGGCTGACATTCAGACACTGTTGACCAACACCCCCAGGTCCTTTTCCCCCGGGCAGCTCCAGCCACTCTGCCCCCCAGCTTGGAGCCTCCATGGGGTTGGTGTGACCCAAGGGCAGGACCTGACACTTGGTCCTGTTCAGCCTCACACCATTGGCCTTGGCCCATCCATCCAGCCCGTCCAGATGCCTCTGCAAAGCCTTCCTACCCTCGAGCAGATCAACATACACGTCCAAAATTTCAGCATCTGCCATGCTGTACCACTGCCCAGCTCCAATGGGGCCCAGGATACTCAAGGCGCACCTTCTGCCATAAAGAAATAATTTTAAGACACCAAATAACAGAGGAAGACTCTGACAGTTACGAGTTTGTTGGTCTCCTACCCAACAGCAGGACTGCAAATGCCGCTGGTGCAGACCTGCCGCCCAGCATAAGCTAGGAGGGGACCTGAGGGGATGTCCATGACAGGGAATTCGGACGTGGAGGCAGCTGAAGGGCTCAGCCAGCCCTCGGGATGGGAAAACCAGCCGACACAGACCATGGTGGGGCTACCAGACCTTCCTGGTCCTCCTCTAACTGTCTTCCAACAACTTTTACTGCCCTTCCTCTTCCAGAGATAAACTATTAATTTTCTTCACTATGTTAGATATCACATTTAAAATATTAATGTATTAATTAACGTGTATGCATGAGAGAGTTAACCCAAACCCAACCTGAGAGAGGTTAACTGACTGGACAGAAAGGTGGGCGGAAAGGAGGAGCAAAGACAGCAATGAAACTTTGCAGTTCCACCTCTGTCCTCTCCGTTCATCTCCATGTTCATCACTATCCCTAAAAACAGACTCGTCGGGGATTTAACACAGAGTTCCCACTGTAAGAATTTACACAGCAACTTTAAATCTGGAGTATCTTCACACTCCGCCTTTCTGCGGAACACACAGAGACGGGCTGGAGACAAGAGCTAAGGGTGCTGGGGAAGGAAGGGGCACATCTTGATGAATGCAGAGATGTCGTTAGTAATCTGGGATTATTGAAGGTGCGGGAGTCAAACTGCAGGGACTTTGGATAACAGCACAGGGAGAGATGCAGCTGTGGGTCAAAAAAAGTCACTATTTCTGACGCTGTTTATAAAGTGTAAACTGGGAGACAAAGTCAGCGCCGAGGGCACGGCAGGACAGGACACACACTCTGTGTGGAATCAATAACCAAGGCTCTGAAGAAGTTAAATACATTATTTCGCTCAGTTCTTTGGAAACCTAGAGGATTGTTTACACAGGGCTCATATAAAATAAGCAAATATTTCTGAGACATTTCACCTTCCCTGTGAAGGACTATTCTCCTACAGCATGTTTAACACCCTGCTGTATTTTGAAGTTTTATCATAAAGTTTTAACCTCTCTTAAACGCAGACCAGACCGCGTTGAGAACATCAAGCTTTGTAGCAGAAACAGTACATCATTTTCCCCAATTAGCACAATATTTTACACCTGAAAACCACAGACAATTGGGTATGGCCTTAAGAGTTGTGATACCTGCTCAGCCTGACAGAGTTCTCCTCCAGAAGTGATGATGAGACGTTCCCACAACCAACAACCTCTGAGAGCTCTCAGGCTGTAGATCTGCTACAACCACACCACAGCTGTGACTAAAACCAACACGATGCTTGAGAAGTGGCCGCAAATACAGGCAAAGCAAAAATGGAAACGCTGTTGTTGAGTGGAAGATAAGTGAAAAAATATTTACTGAAATATGGTCAAAAATTAAAAGTTCTCTGTATAGAACTAGAAAACTAAGTGCATTTATTGAACTGTAGAAGAAATGTTCAACTACATTCTCAGCAGAACTCAAATGAACAAATAATCACCTCACAATTAAAGAAGATGACTCTCTCGGCAGAAGGACATCAAAATGGTGATGGAAAAGTCTGATTTGGAAAGAGAGCTCTTCAACCCAACTAACAAAATAATAAGACCTGGAAACTGAAAATAAGCAAACTCAGATTAGAAATACACCTGATTTTTCCAATAATGAAGAAACAAACCATTGGGACAACTCTCTAGTGCATCTGTTGACTTTTCCTCAAGAGTACATGTGCTTTCATTTCACTGATGTGTCTGTTCTGAGAAAAAAAAGTTGGTTGATGATCTTTATGTTAAAAGTTCAGAATACTGTCAAGCACCCTTTTGACATTAAAATTGACATTAAAATTCATAGGATCTTCTCAGAACAAGCCTGAGTGTTCTGAGATCTCCTCAACCATCTAAACTCACCCATTTTAGAAGAAAAGTCCTGCATTCAGCTGTAAGGAAATGGCATCCTGTAGAATCACCATAGATTGGTTTGGGTTGGAAGGGACCTTAAAGTCCCCCTCAGTGCCACCCCCTGCCCTGGGCAGGGACACCTCCTGCCACACCAGGTTGCTCCAAGCCCCCTCCAACCTGGCCTTGAAGCCCTCCAGGGATGGGGCAGCCACAGCTTCTCTGGGCAACCTGGGCCAAGCTCTCACCACCCTCACACCAAACAAGTTCTTCCCCAGATCTCATCTCAGCCTCCCCTCTTTCAGTTTAAAACCCTTCTCCCTCATCCTATGGCTCCCCTCCCTGA
Organism: Tringa tobata; assembly: GCA_033628505.1. Lineage (NCBI taxonomy): Eukaryota > Metazoa > Chordata > Aves > Charadriiformes > Scolopacidae > Tringa > Tringa tobata. The sequence continues at coordinate 289,274 of JAHREE010000213.1, forward strand.
TCCAGAGTCCCTCTCCAGCTTTCCTGGAGCCCCTTGAGGGACTGGAAGGGGCTCTAAGGTCTCCCCGGAGCCTTCTCTTCTCCAGGCTGATTCCCCCCAACTCTCTCAGCCTGTCCTCACAGCTGGCTTGTGTTGAGCTTCTCATCAACCACCACACCAAAGCCCTTCTCCTCAGGGCTGCTCCCCATCCTTTCTCCGCTCTGCCTGGATTTCTGCCTGGGACTGCTGTGACGCAGGTGCAGGATCTTGCACTTGGCCTGGTTGGACTTCATGAGGTTGGCATGGTCTCACCTCTCAAGCCTGTCCAGGTCCCTCTGAATGGCATCCCGTCCCTCAGGCTTGTCAACTGCACCACACAGTTTGTCGTTGCCAAACTTGCTGAGGGTGCCCTCCATCCCACTGTGTCACCAACAAAGATGTTGGTCCCAGTACTGACCCCTGAGGAACACCACTCGGCATTGGTCTACACTTGGACACCGAGTCACTGATGGCAACTGAGTGCAGCCATCCAGCCAACTCCTTATCCTCCAAGTGGTCCATCTGTCAAATCCATGTCTCTTCAATTTAGAGACAAGGGTGTCGTGTGGGAAAGTGCCATCTTTCTCAGATGTGCTCTACCATCTTTATGGCTTTCAACAGTAAAGCTTAACTGAGAGGCCTTGTGTCTAGACCAGAAATTAGTCAAGTCTTTAGAATGATTAATCTCTAGTCAACAACTAAATGTGGAGTACAAGCTTTAGTGTTTCATATAAAATGGGCAGCAACAAGCATGGCGAGACTGCCGAAAGGTTGCCCACAGACTTCTTTTCTAGCTAGATTACGCACAGTGGGAATTGCCTTAGGCCATCTGGTCAACCTCTGGGTCTTACTGCTTTTGACGGTACTTCAGAGACTTTGATTTCTGAAGTGACCAAGGAAAAAATACTTAATTAGTATTCCTTCAGGTAACCAGCAGGATTCCTCACCACAACAACATTCTTTAATTCCACAAGTAATACTTCTTGGATAGGAGTCTGTGGTCTGTAAGGAGCTAGATGTTCAAGTGGTCCTGCTTCCAATTAATTCCAGCCAATAAACTGCACGCTTTAGCTAAAAAAAATTAAAAGTACAGTAGATACAGTCTAATTTTACATTCCTTAGCAACTGCTGCAATTGTATTTAAGGGTATTTAGTGATCTCAAATGGAGAGAAAGAAAATCACAAACAGATAGCAAGGTGATCCAGGAGACACTCTCCTTCTTCCAATACAGGCCAAACAGCAACAGAAGTCCCAGCCCTCTCCCTTCCCCCTCCTGCCCCAATCTGGAGACTTTGGTGAGATGTTCAACAGAAGGGATTAAATATTGCTTGTATTCAGGATCGTATTCCTGAAAAACGATCACTGCCTGCTTCATGTGCTCCCCCGTTACTCTACGTTCATCCCCAAACATAAGGAGAACCATTTGGGGTCTCTGTGGTGGCACCCAGGGCAGGGGCTGTGCGGTGCCCAGCGCAGGCATGTACGAAGAGACACTGTTCTGCACGGGTGCCAGCTCAAAGGGTAAATCACAACCACATGGCTCCCAGTTAACAAGTGTATTTTTATACATACACAGTCACAAATGCATACGACCACTGTCGTACTCCACATGGAAATCCCATGGAAACCAAAGGTGTCATCTGGTCAACCAGATCACTCTGCTGCCCACGCAGGGTGTGGGCATGGGGCCACTGGCCCAAAGGAGCACAGGAAGATAAATTTTTAAAATAACGGGTATGTCTTAACCAGGGCTTTTTAAAATCATTATAGTTTGGCCATATCAAATGCAGCTTCTCCAGACCCATGAATGGCACAGATGACACAGGAACAGTGTTCCTGCCAATTTTTACATTTCCATCACCTTCCATTGAGAAGTTAACAGCAGAAAAGGAGGTTTAACAAAAAATCACAACTAATGACTCCTAGCAGAAATATCTCACTTTTTTTTTTTTTTCACTTGTTACATCCTTTCAGTCTGACATGAAAACTTTAAGGAAAAATGCTCTCCTTGAAAGTAAACGGGGAGTATTTTTTGCTAAGAGGAAAATGCAATGAAATCCATAAGCAATGCAATAAAAACATAAAGGCAACCATAACTCCAATTGCCCTGACATACTTCTGGATTATCAGATTAACAATTGCAAATACAAAATTTAAAAAAAAAATTGTTTTTAAAATTATAATATTTTTTCCCTCTCTGCTTGTCTCAACTACTTGCTAAAAACTAATGGATAAAATACTAAAAATTGCTGAACATCCCACTAGAGACCTACAGCTCCGGAGAACACCCAGCACTGGGGCAAAGTGGGTGTCACTGTCACCACACCATGGTCCTGAGGACACCAGTGTCCCTCAGAAGGGGCTGAGCTACTCAGGCATTACCCAGAGCAGGGGACAAACCCCTCAGGAATGAGTCCACATGAGAGACTTTGGGAAATTTGCTAAAAACCTTGTTATTGCCAATATATTCTCTATGGAGATGTAACAAACAGCTAGGTAACATCCCGAAATAGATTGTGCATAATGCCCTAAAATAGACTGTGCACAGATTTTCAAATAAAAATCTAAAAGGAATTACTATTCATATCACTCCACGGGTATAAGAGTTTTTAATATACCCTCACATTATGGTGTTCCCAGCCACAGATAAGATGCATAAAATAGTTACTATGAAAAAATCCAGTTGATTTCAAGGAGTTAGCTCACCCATTTCACAGAAAAGCTTCTAGTGCTGCTGGAGTGCACCTTTAAATGATACTTTTAATGTCACAAATCACATTTAGTAAAATGTTTTGAGGAACTGCAAAATATTTTAGATATCCAAATTTCTGACGAGCAGGAAAGTAAGTCATTACAACTAGAAAGTTACTGCCATTTAGCTGGTGGGAGTTCTGTTCAACAGAGTAATGCTGCAGTCAGAGGGTAACACCAGCAGCCGGATATTTGCTGTGGCACAGCATCCCAATGTAGTTTTGAAGTGTAATGAAATCGTGCTAATAAAGCTGCAAGCAAAACAATGCCATTAGCTTCTGGCAGTGAAAGGACACTGTGCTGGAGGCTGGTGGGCTCAGCACCGAGCACGCCTCGGGGTGGCCTCTGCACAGGCCCACCCCGCCGTCCAGCAGGGAACCCCAAGCGCAGGAGGGCAGAGCCAAGCTGACTCTAAACTCCAGGCGGTGGCTCCAAGGATTTCCTGGGAGTCCTCGTGCAGTCCCACCAACCCTCCTGCGGCTGATGCCCACGCTGGCACTGTTACAGGCTGCCACGCAGGAGACACCATCCAGACTAGAAAAATACCCATCATTTTCTGTGTCGATATATCCTAAAATGTATATCGATCAGGAAGAAGAAAATCTATTAAGGTCATGCTAAAGACAGTGGGTTTTAGAAAGCCTTCGAGTGATCCTAGAACACTTTTTCTCTTCACCAGCTTCTCCCCATACATACTTACGCTGCTTTGATAATTTTTTTCAACTTTTTTATCTATTTCCTTCATTATAGAGCTATTCAGCAATAAGGAAAAAGCACCAGGTAACCCTTTGTCTGCAGAACTGATTTTCTGTTGCCTGAAAAATGACATTGCTTTAACTTTTCTGATGAAAAGCCAGCACCTGAATGGGCACCTGAGTGTTTGTAGAACTGCTCACCAGCCACAGTCGAGACCAGGGTTTGGGCTGCTGAAGAGCATTCGTCAATTCATACCCCTTTTCAAATTCTTCTTTTTCAATTAAACACAAGTGGTACTTGATATCCATAACATTTCATCCTTTCAGAGGCAGCTGATCATGTCACACAACAGTCCGAGGCAACAAACCCAGAGTGGGTACCGGGACAGTGTGCCACCTTTCTACCTCTGTGCAGCCCTGCCCATTTAAAAAGAATCTTTAAAAAGGTGTAAAATGGATTTGAAATGAAAAAGCTTAAGTTCTCCGAACAGCTTTCAACTTACAGAATAAATAATGCTACGTTACTTAAAGAAGATTAACATTACAGTGATTTCAGCCTGAAGACAAGAAGGATTTTAACAGTTTTTTATCTCAAGTTTATCTCAAGTAATGTTCCATACTAACAACTTTAACAGAAGTAGGTGTTTTGGCTTGTTTGGGTTGTTTTCCTTCTAAGGCAAACAATTCCCACTAAGGTGTTCATGTTAACACTTTATCCAGAATAATTAGCATGCTTTATGGGCTCTATCAAATAATTTCTGAAGGGCTTGGTTTTCTGTTTTTGATGGAATAGAGCACCCATAAGGGAAAGCGTTCTGGTACAGGTGTTAGCACAGCTCATTCAAAAAATCTGCTCTGGTCAGTCTCCTGCTATAACCGAGGCTGTAATGTTGAGTAACTCCTCGGGAAAACTCGAAATTATCTTAAATATTCAGTTACTGGAAAAACTTACATACCTGGTTCCTATCTGAGCTAAAGGAAATCGTTCTGTGCTCAGTACAGTTAACCTCCCTCGCTCCCTCCGCTGGGACAACACTAAGGGAAACAGCTCTGTGGTTTTTGGATTATCCTCATCTTAAAATTTTACCCAAATTTCCAAATTTGGCCACAGTGAGTGATAAACCTATGTAAAAGAGAGGAACTAGACGCTGCCATGCGAAACCAGGCCTATTTTAAAAAAGGACAACGATGAACGCTCCAGCAGGAGAATAAAATCTCCCCGTACACAGGGTTTTTAGTTTTGCTATATAACAGACAAGTGCTTTCCTTAACCTGGACAAGAGTTCGCTCTGTGCATCGAGGCACCTTGATTAATACCCACCATTTTCTGCTGCTACAGTAACTGCAGGAACTACTTTTAGACAACTAAACCTTTTGTAATTTTACTAAGTTATTTGCTCCAGCTATGCCTGAGGCAGTAAGTTTCAACGTTAAAACATATATGGGGTAGAAAAATAAATACAAAAATACCTGTTGTTTTATTTAGCAAGCAATTGTATGATGCCACCCTACAGCACCAGGTGCATGTTAAGAGAAGTGATAACAAAATATCCACTGCAGATAAAATAAATAATTTACTGTCCTTCACCTACAGCTGTAATAAGTAACCCAGTGTGGATTTCTAGTTGAACAAACTAGTACAAAAGGACTTGACTTGAATATTAGGTTGTGGAACGCTCCCAAAATAGATGAGACACTTAGAGACCCCTTGTTAAATATGATTTCTCGGAGCCCTCAGTGGTTTGCAGTCACAACCTGTCAGCAAACCTACTCTTAGCTGCAGGGACACAGGGTATCCCTGAGAGAGGCAGCTCCTAAACCAGGCACGGCCTCCAAGACCGTGACCAACACCATCACCTGGGAGCAGAGGAGAAGGCAGAGCTCCTCACGCAGCACAGGTCTAACGTGCTCTGGCCACGTGGCTCCACCAAGCCGGGGAACCACCTTGTCCCCCACCACCTAAAGCAAGCCTGCGCAGTACGGGCACAGAGAGCCAGAAGCCATGCGTCTGGCCAGGCCTCCAGGTGAGGGAGCAGGGCGACTACCTGATTCTCACCTTCTCCATCATCAGCACACGCTGCAGCTCCCTCCTCCTCCTCCTTTCCTTGCCTTCCCTGCGCCCAAAGAGCCATCTCCGGTACCAACAGGTGTTACAGCTACGGCTGTTCCTACTGCTCGCAGCCCCGCTGCTGGTAGCACACCAGACAACGCCAGGACACCTCATCAGGTAGGAGACCCACGAGGGGAGGACACACACAGACGTACTGTGATGGAGAGATGGAGGAGCCAGGAACCGGTGGAGCACCAAAGGCTGGCTTTGCCCAGCAAAGCAAAGGGCTGGACATAGCTGAGGTGTGGGGACTTTCATCAGACCAAACATCCACACCCAAGAAGGTACGGTCTTCACAAACAGGGGAGTCAACCCCGCTCTCTGCTTTAGGGCTACTTGCCTGTAAGCTCATCTCCGTTCCCTCCAGACACAGCTTGAAGCTGCTTGTCTTCCAGCTGCTCGGGAAAGCACGGAAACGACTGAAACTTCATCTAAGGAGAGGTCAGGAACAGCATCCTGCGAACGTGCCGGTGGCTCCACGGCTCAACACGCCTCCGGCAGCCTCCGAGGGGGACGGGTGACACGGGGAGTCCTAACAGGGGCTCACAAAGCTTCCAGCAAGAAACGCAGCTCAGGACGATACATCTGTTACTCTTTCTTCCTATGAAACATTAAGAAAGTTTACCATGCATTTGATACTTGTATCCTACAAATTCACCCTGGGAACGGCTGGCGCGGCCGCAGGGATGTCACCGGCCTCGGGTGCGAGGGAGAGTGACTGCTGCGTGAATAAACCCATGGAAAACATTTCTTTAAATATTTGGAAACTACCCTCAGAAAGGAAGCACGAAACCCCCTGATCCGCTTCTACAAAACCAGAACTAGAAATTACACTCTTTTTTTTTTTTTTTTTTCTGAAATGCACACTGTTTGCCATGTTAGAGACATAAGTGTGATTAAACGATTAAAAAGCTGGGCAAGCCTCCCTCACAGTACACAGCTTTGCTCATTTGCTTATTTTCGGTGGCAGCAGAGTTTCTGTGCAAACACGACCACCACCAGTGCTTGGCGTGTCTCGGACGGGGACCCAACAGCTTTGTACAACCGAAATCTGATTTTTATTTGTTCGTTGGATATTTATTCCTTCAGAGAAAAGCGAACAGAGACACACATACGCTGTTTGCTCCTAAATCACTCAACGTACTTCTCCAAAACAATTATCTTAGCTTCTGATGTGGTGAGAAGTCTCCTCCTCCTCAGTTTTCTTTACTTTAAAGCCCACCTCTGGGTGCCACTGTGAGCGAAGCCAAAAGGGTTCGTCACCCCTGCGACACAGCCATAATTCGATTCTGTCCCTTTAGACCACAAAATGAAATACCTTTCTGTGTGCACGCACAAGATATTGCCCCTGAGCTGTCCAGAAAAACATCATTTTCTGGATCAGATACACCTAACCTCTCTTCATCACTTTTAATCAAAATTCACCACCGTATGCGGGCAGCTTAATTCCTGCTGCCCTTTCACTTTTCACGAATCCACTCTAATCACCTCTTTGCATGAAAATCTTAATTTTTTTCACATTCCTCAGGCTTCCAAGTTTCAAGTGCCCAACACTTCAAGCTTCTCTCCAGCCTCTACATCAGCCTCTCCTCGTCATCTGTGCCCAAGGGCTGATAAACACAGTCCCCTGCACACCCGTCAAGCCTCAAGTCCACTGCCAACGCTGGCACTAGAAATAGTATTTTTGCTTCATGTTTCTACGTCGCTTTTTACATCAGTGGTGGAACACCATCCCTAATGTCACAGAGAAGATTTTTTTTATGTTTTTTTTTGTGTGCAGAGCGAGTTTTGGGGAAGTTTTTGGGGTGACCAGGGCCTAGTCGGGGACCTGCGAAGCGCGGGGGCAGTGGGCAGAGCCTCCTGCCTTCCCTCCTCCACCGGCTGCTTTGGGGCAATTAGCGGAGACGGTTAACAGGAAGGAGTCACAGTTTAACCTCACTGAATATCTGTCAGGGAAAAAAAAAAAAAAAAGCACTCATCCAGGCGATTTACCGGATTTTAATTTCACTTTTTACACTTTTAGCACTGATGGAGAATCGCTGTGAAGCCGGTTAACGCTCCACCGCCCCCCGCACGGCTGTCCTTCTCTTCCACCGGCACCCCCGGGACCCCCCGTCTCGGCCACCCTGGGCGAGTGTCCCCCAGGGGTGGCACAAGCCTGGCGGCTCGCTGACAGGCCCCAGAGTCCCCTCATAGACCCCCAAGACCCTTCAGAGACGCCTCGGGGATTCCTCACAGACCCCTCAGAGACCCCTCACGGAGCCCCGGTGCCCCCCGCTGGGGAGGCGGCCCCTTCCCCGCCGCGGCTCCCCGGGACCCGCAGGACGCCGCCGAAGCGACTTTCCGGGTAATTCTGTGAATTTTAACATTCTCGGCTCTCCAGTCGCCAACTTCCCCCTTTCTCTCAGCGGCGGCAAACAACAATACGCGCTCCCCAACTCGGCCCGTAACTCCAGCGCGGCCGCCCTCCCATTGTCTGCCGCACCGGCGCTCCGTCAGGGCGCTTTTGGGGAGAAACCAGCCGAAATGAGGAGTCCTCCGCCCCGGCCCGCCCCGCTCGGCCTCCCCCTCTTCCCCCGCCGCCGCCGCCCG
>JAHREE010000213.1:312400-365593 GCA_033628505.1 Tringa tobata
TGTGTGTGTGTGTGTGTGTGTGTGTGTGTGTGTGTGTGTGTGTGTGTGTGTGTGTGTGTGTGTGTGTGTGTGTGTGTGTGTGTGTGTGTGTGTGTGTGCTCTGCCCGGCGCCGACAGCCAGCCCCGGGCGGACAGTGGCCACTTCCCGGCCCCCCACCCCCCAAGCCAGCCAGTTCTCCCAGTTTAACTCTTGAGGATGGAGAACAGGGCACTGGTCACATCTAAGCTGAGAGGAGTGGAACCATCATCTTTATTTCTATCTGTTTGCACTTTAGAAATAAAAAAGCTCACTTCTTGTAGAGCCCTTTACCTTTATAAATAATAATACGTGTCATTGTCACCCCCCCTTGTGGGACACCTATTCCAGATGCTGCACCCGCAGGGGGGTGTGTGGACACGGAGACCCGCAGCACGGAGGGAGCTGCCTTCAGCCCCCACACTCCCCGCCCGACACCTTCTCCAGGGTCACCAACGGGAGACCTTTGGGCACCACCAGAAGAGCTGACCCCCCCATTCCCACCCACTGCAGCCCTGGGGCGTTCCCCCCCAGCAGGGATGGAGGCAGCTTGAGGGGACCGACCACCACCAGCAGCATCAGCACCTCCACGCTGGGGCCCAGCTGTGGTCCAGTGGAGCTCACGGTATCGTCACAGGAGATGCAGGCAACCCACCTACAGATGGGTTATAGATTATTAAAACCTGTTAACTATTTCAATTAGCACATAAAAAAGGTCCGAGTACCATGGTGCACAACAGAGCAGAAGGCACTTGCTGGTGGTGTTCACACTCACGTGTGTGAGTGTGAATGAGCAAGCCCTGGCCATTCCCTGGGATCACCCATTCCAGGGTCGGTTTAACTCTTTGGAAGAGACAACATCAACTTGAGATGCATCTTCTCTCCTGCAAGACGCCCCAAGCAGAGGAGGAAGACGGGCAGCCCATGGGTGCAGAGTCACAGAATACATCTGGGCTCCCCCAGCCCCCACGCACCCACCCCATGCCCCGGAGCTGAACCGCAGATCCCCCGCAGGGCCAAAACCCACTGCTGGTTCTGGGTTTGACACCAGCACTCCCAGTCAGGGGACCAGGGAGCTCTGGGACCCGCAAGATGTCCCCCACCGCTCCTCCCACCAGCCGAAGGCTCATCCTCCTCCTGCCCAGTGCACAGAGCCAGGTTTTGGCAACAGGAGGGGTTTAACGGGCCCCAGGTCACCCAAACACCCGTCACCACAAGCCCAACTTCTCCATCATAATTTCTAGGAACAGCAAACGCAGCACCTTACGTTTGGGCCACTGAAGCAGTTCATTTGCTGCTTTGACATCCCGCTCCCAGTGCCGCTGGTGGGGAGCGGTCGCACGGGGGCTGCCCAGGGGAACGCTGTACTGCGGTGGGTACCACCGGGGAAAGGAGTGAAGTCATCACGCTCACGGGACGTGGCGCATCGGTGACACCTCCCCAGTACATTTATTTCTCTTGATCCAGGGGCCAGGTCGTGCTGAAAATCAAAACATCCTCTGCTGCTGGGAAAGAGGGCAACGGGTGCCTCCAGCCTCCAGCCTCCACCAGAACAGGAGGATGGACACTATCTCCAGCAGAGACGAGCTCTAACGTGGGGCGATAACGCGGCACCTGCACAGGGCAGGAGGGGACACGATCCCACCAGCTGAGGAGCAGGACCCCCAACAGCTGCCACGGCAGCAGCACACCCACCCCGCTGCGGCTGTTCCAGCTGGGGAGGAGAGGACAACTAACTGGCAAATGCAACTCCTGGGAGCACGGGGCTGAGTCACCACCACTCCCCAGGACACGGGGAGAGCAAAGTGCTTGGGGCAACCCAGATCAGGCATGGAAGAGAGGAACACCGGGACACAGACAGCAGACAAGGGGCCTGTCCAGACAACAACTCTCCTGATAACAACCGAAGAACACATTTCTACCTCCTCACGTCATGTCCGTACAATCCATGATGTGGAGAAACCTCCTGCGTGACAACCATTTACTCTCACTGCGAGGAGCTGAGATCCAGGCACTGGCCATCACCTCATACCTCAAACCCTGCAAGCACCGGGGGCTGGTCGTCTTCCTCTTTAAACAACGACCCCTGTGATTTCGGTCGCATCTGCACCTGATGAAGCCCCTCACAATTCAAGGTGGACGGCTGAAGCAGCGGCACCGGACGGACAGGAGGAAGCATCGCTCCCATCCCGCGACTCTCCCCGGTGGCGTGTGAAGGCTGTGCCCTCCTCCTCCTCCGCCTTTGGGGAGGACACCACGTACTCTGCTCACTCAGTCACTTCATTCGGGCATAGGAAAACTTTTATTTACAACAGGTTAATTAAAAAAATATTTGACAAAAAAGGCATACAGTATTTTATACTAAAAGAATAAAGATTTTTATTAAGCACTGTAAGTTGCATTCAATAGCCTTCAAATACACCACACCACAATCCATCTACAACCAACCAAACCCAACAGTAGTTCATTCTTGCACAATCCATGAGTTGGGGCAGAACTCCCTTCAACTTACATTAAGATACCTACTTAGCTCTTGCGGGCAGGGAATGGGGAATTACACCTCATTTCTGATCACTAATGTGTGATGAAGAGCATCAGGAGAATTATATGAAAACGAATATAAAGAAATGATTCTGATTTTGAAGTACATTAAGTTTGGAAACACTAACAAAAACATCAAAATGATACAGGTATATTTGCTTATACTAAATTCTTGATGGGAAAGTTCTCAAGAACAAGCCATTTGTTTCCTGCTACAGAAGGGGGGTACTTTTTTTTTTTTTGAAGATCAAAGCTTTTTTTTTTTTTGTTTTTCACAGAATTTCATATTTGCTAATATGAAGGCATAAAACAGCAACAGAGAACAATAATGCATACAGCAATGAGTACACCAGGGTAACGTTGATATTCAAAACGGCTAGATAATTTTTTTTTTTTAAGTTTTAGAATAAATGCAACAGAGGTCAATAATCACAAAATTTTAAGGTTAGAGCAAGATCAGTCAATGACTAAACATAGTTAACATCTTTTATAGGACTATTACTGATTATTAGCTTTTTGTTTTGCAAATGGGCACAGTACTTGTAAGAATGGAAGAAAGAGGACAATAACATGCATAATATTAACTACACACTTTAAAAATTATGAACCATGCAGAAGTTTAGCTCAAATAGTAGTACTAATGGTCTACGTCTGATTCAAAACCACATAGTTCATTGATCACGGATGCATGGTATTAGTCACAAAAAGTTTCAGAACACATTGTGTTTATTTTGAAAGGTCATTTGCATCTTCTATGATTTCAAGTTTATCTCCATTTAACTCGCTTGTAAAGTATGTATGATGTATATTTAAAATCAGCAGAACTGCAATATTACTCTATAATTTTTAGTTTCGATAGTTTGCACATTTTAACACAAAAGAACCACATCAACGGTGATGAAATTTAAGAAAGAAAAAACTGTGGTTGTGCCTTTTTCCCCCCATAATCATGAAATCAAAGCCTTAAAGAAAGCTTTATTGTGACACAGTAATGCAAAATCAAATATAATGGCATACATATGGTGCCAAGTACTAAAAATTATATTTTAAGCTATATATACTTAAAGACTGCCAAAATTTGTTTTCTTTATATTTCAAAAAACAAAACTACAAGCTTTTGTCATAACCAGTTTAAACTTTATGTATATTTCATTTTAAGTGCGGGAGTCAAATGCTCTTCATTCTCTTTCTTTTTTGTTTTATTGTAGCATTTTGACTACAACTGGTTAAAACTAAAAATGTGTTGTTTAAATCTCTGACATCAAAGAGGGATCCGAATTTCCAAAGTCCTCATTTTTCTCTTACGGAAAGGAAAAAATGTACGTAACTGTAGGCTCTCTTTCTTTCCAGATATTCCTAATCCTGACCCTTCCCAACATCCTTCACCCTCTATAAAAAATAAGTTTACTCTTCTTTTTTTAAGACAGTGGCCTCAAGAGCATCATCTTTATGGCAAACACTGTCTGCATTTAGTGCATTTAAGTGAGGATTTGTATTGCACATTTTAGAGTCATTACTCAAGGCACTTTCAGACTGATTGGAAGCCCTGATGTCTCCTGTGTTCCCATTCATCTGGGAAGCTGGTTTTTCCTCATTCACAACTCCATTCTCGGCCAGGGATCCATCTGAAGACACAAGTGAGGATTTAGATTCCTCTGATTTTGACTTAAGTTCTTTGGCTACTTCTTCTGCTGAAGCAGCATAAGGAGGTTTGCCCTATTTTTTAAAAAAAGAAGAAAATTACTGAAGAACCAGCGCTCGATAGGGACAATCCGTTACGCAGACACTATGACAGGCAGCATGCAGCGCGCAGAGGGGTGAGAAGCCAATGCCCAGAGGGATGTATGGCTGAAATAAGGGGTGGCACGGAAAATAAACAGCCCAGCACAGATGAGAAAGAGCGTTCAGTATTTCTGAGTGCCTTCCGGTGCTCCTGCCGTAAAACACCCTTCTCTAACTTTGACGCTTCAGTTATTTCACAATGTTAAGAGCTACATAAAGGTCTGGGAACACCAAAACTGAGAATCAATATACAGCTTAACTCTGCTTCTTGGTTCATAGACGTTATAATTTAATGATAGGGTTACATGTTATTCAAATACAAACCAAAACGTTTTTCAGACAGTTTTTAAAGAAGTGCGAAAGTCCCATGCAATATTCTCTGGACTAGTCTATGGGCTTCTGGGATTAGGAAAGCAACTGCAGAGGAAAAGCACAGAGCAGAATCTGACAAGACTGAGAACAGCAGCAGAAAACAGATTTACGCAGCATTAGAACGCATATTTAGTTTTTAAGTATCTGCAACAATCAATCAGCATTCCAGAAACATAATAGGCCTTAAACAACACCACAAAATCAGCAGGTTGGGCTGCTAAGAAGCAACGTTCTTATCTGTTCTGCTGTTAACAACGTCGAGTACTAAGAAATGACTCGAGACCCAAACATCTTATACCCCTCCAACAGCAGCCAACAGTTTCACACTGTAACAATCTTCACTTTGACAGACTAGAAACAGCAGTTAGTACTCCTCTGAATGGCTGAGGTTTTGCAGGTAAGTAAGAACATCTCTAGCATCAGGACCACAAACCTCATTAGCCAGAAAAATCACAAAAAATCCCGCAATAACATTGCACAGGTCCGTGACTGGCATGTGAGGACAATCAGTATTTACCATGTGTGGAAACGTACTTTTCTACAGGCTTTACTAAGTGCTAAGTTTTAAATACATGCTTTTATTTCTTTCCAGATCAAGAGCAATAGGTGGGTCTAATCTTGTGAAAAAATAGCCATGTCTTATGTTTGATAAATCCAAATTGCTTATTTCAGTCAGGTTCCCTGGCCTCGTAACGGGTATCACTGAAGCCAGCCTGGGGAGGACCCCAGGTGATGTCAATGGGCCGCTCTGTCCCCGTTCCTGCAGAGCCTCCTCCCGTAATGCCCAGGGGAGTGCTCTGTGCCCAGTCACCTGGTATTAACGTCTACTGCTGGGCATTCACTTTCCCCAGTTCTCCCTGCAACACGCATTTTAATTCACCTTTTTTCTTTTCCTGTAAGAGGAACCTATACCAGAGTATAGTGACTGATGACCATGAAATCCAATGAGCTCAGGACCACCCCATAGAAAATGCCACCTTTTATCTTTCTTTCCCTATCACAGGCACAATTGTAGACTAAGACCTTTGTGATCACAGGCATTTACCATCCAATTTACATACCATTAATAAAAATATGAGTACCCAAACTTGCTGACTGTCAGCACTATCTGCCATCCACCTACAGGTATTATCTGAACAACTTTTACATATGGAAACCCGTGGTAAGCCCAGAATATTTGGGAGCTCTGTCTCAGAGCTTCCTTTATGTCATCGGTTAAGGTACTCAGAAATTAGGTACTATAGAATTAACATAGTGGTTTCTTTTCTATTTAAAGTAGAAGATGTAAAGCTATAAATACATAGGTACATTTGTAGACATATATAATCTGTGTACACAGAAATTGAACAAGGAAGAAAAATATTTGAATTTTTACACGTAGAACACAGCAAGTTTTACTTGAAGAGTTTCTTCATTATCCACTGGAGAACATCCCTTCTCTTACCATCCGATACCCGCCCACATCCCTCTATACTCATGTCTCCACAACAAATTGCAGATCCATACGATATATATATTGTGAGTTTTCCTATTTAATACCCACTCATCTGTTACCACTGGGACTTGCATCAACATTCCAAACTGCACAGCAGCGAGAACAATGGAAAAGGGAGGAAAACATAACTCTGAAGCAACTGGCATTTAATACAAAACCAGGCTTCATATATTGTCACAGCAAACGAAGCTGTGAGCTCCTGGGGGCAAAGACTGGGCTGTTATTTCCTAGAAGTCTAAATTGTTAGACTTGGAGTCAGGCAGCAGCAAAGATCCTTCTACTGCTACTAATTTTTCTTCAGGAGGTTGGACCATGGTCCCAGAAAAGAAACTGGGAAAGAGTGTGGGGGGGAACAGAACTGGCTAATTTGTTTCAGCTTTGTATTTCTCTAATTTTCCTAAATTTTCTTCTACTCCCACGGCTGGTTCGAGCTGTGTAGGCACAGCTTTCATACCAAAATACATTTTTCCATGTCTGTGTTTATAACCAAAGCTTGCTTGTAACCAAGATGCCACACTAGCCTGTCCCCCACCGCTGCTGTCAGCTCATGGCTTCCACACGCAGGCAAAAGCATTGTAAGAAACACTTTTTAAAAATCTTTTAAAGTTGTGCTTGTCAATACTGGCTGGTCTGGAAGTCCCTCCCACACCAGCTTGTAAACTAGAGCGGTTTGAAGTCAGGCACATGGCTTTATTACCTGAATTGCTCCCTGGCTTTTATAACCTCTCCCATAGTACCTTCCGCCTCTTCCAAAAGTTCTTATCACTGGAGTGGAAATAACTCCTCTAGGACGCCTGCAAGTTTTGAGAAAAAGGAAGAAAGAAAAATACATGTCAGCTTTGTTTAAAACTACTTCAAATTTTATTTTGCTGAAAGATTGTTTTCCAGCTTTGCTGTCTAGTGACTAACATTTACATTTCTTTAAAGAAGCAATATGAGCAGCTAATTCACAATTATAAAGTTCTGCTGCTTCAAAGTGTATGAAACCTATCAACCCTTTTGTTTTCATAGCAATAAAATGACTATTTCTGTATTTTACTTCTAGAGAGCAATAAATGAGTACTTTCAAGCTTTGCAGAAACATTTTTCAAGTGTCAAATTATCCTTACAGCTCTTTAAAAACAGAGCTCAAAGTACATTCACCTTAAAAAAACACGCTAGCAATTTGAACCATTTATAAGGCCGTTTCTCCCATTTAATACCACTTCCCATCTACAAACATGCCAGACAGATGAAATCAGATAAAAGAATGAAAGGCAAAATACGAAATTGCTTCAGTTTTGATGGGAGAAGACAAAATTATCTAAGAACCTGAGGGAAAAAATGAGGCTTCAGCCACATCTGACGTGTAGCAATTTATCAAGTTTGGAGGCTTTCAGATGGGAGCTTCCAACCAGGACACACCAGGTGGTGGCTTTTTGATTTGATTCAATAACGGTTAGATCAGATCAAATAAAAACTAACTTTTACTCAGCTGAAACTACTTCAATGCCGTCTACCACAGAAACTCAGCTTACTGTTATGTCAAGGACTACTTCTCACCTGAAAAAATCTGTTTTTCCCTCTGCTAGAAATATGTGATTGTTGTACTTTTCCCCCAAACGCAACACCCGGTACAGGAGGTCCCAGCACGGAGACTGTCCCTTCTAAAGCTGGCACAGAGCAGCCAGGTGCTGTGCCCTGCCCGGTGTCTAACCTGTAACGGGGTGGCCGTTGCCCAGTTTGCCATTCTGGCAACAAAAGACAGCTGCAATTCAACTGGATCTCCTTTTCCATACACCTGACAATTCCCACGGGGCAGTAAGGTTCCCTGGTAGCAGTACAAAGCCTGCCTGAGCTTTTCTGGATGCTCCTTCCTCCGTTGCTACTGCAAAAACTGTGTCACACTGAACTCCCCCTGCAGAAACACTTGTCTGTGCCAGGCTCACACACAGCACAAATTCCCACACTGAGCAGTAAGAAATTAAATACTGGGATTTAAAAAACAACAGCAAAGAATAACAAGAGGAAAGAGCTGCGTGTTACATTTGAGTTACTCTCACTGCATCCTTTCTGACGATTTGCACAGAGCTCACCTACCCCATTTGTTAATTGTTTCACAAGGTGAAAATGCACCCTTCTCAGGGAGCCGAGTAAGATTGTTCCTACTCTGAAACTCACACTAAATATATTGATGAATCGAAGCCAATAAAAAGGAGCTGGAATAATTTTACACAATAAGAAGAACATCTGAGTTCCATGTTGCAGAGACATGAGACAACAGCATAAACAAGCCTGAAACGATCCCCTCTGTTGAAACAGATAAAAAAAATCAAATAGCGGCGTGCAGGACGAGGTGATAAACTGCAGAGAATGTGCTGGGCAGTGTCTAGCATCCGCCAACAAGGAGCCCAATTGTTAAAATACCTGTCTTTAGAGAGCACACTAACATGTTTTCCTCCCAGGTTTTATTTTTACTATCAATCAACACAACAAACAGATGAGCTGCCTGGGTTGTTTTTCCCTCTAATTCTAGTATCTCTACATGTAATAAATTTAACCTCAGTTATGATTTGATGGAGACAGGAAGATCTGGCATGGACAGTTTTCCTGTCTTTCTGAGGTGACAATCTCCACCCAAACCCCATGGCTAGTACCTCTGACAGAAAGAAAATGTCAGATACTTCATCTCCTAACTCCAAAGCTGCTATTGGAGAATCTCAGAATGGCTTGGGTTGGAAGGGACCTTAAAGCCCATCCAGTGCCACCCCCTGCCCTGGGCAAGGACACCTCCCACCACACCAGGTTGCTCCAAGCCCCCTCCAACCTGGCCTTGAACCCCTCCAGGGATGGGGCAGCCACAGCTTCTCTGGGCAACCTGGGCCAGGCTCTCACCACCCTCACACCAAAGAAGTTCTCCCTGAAATCTCATCTCAATCTCCCTTCTTTCAGTTTAAAACCATTACCCCACGTCAAAGGAGCAATAACACCCTTTTAGTGGGATGTGACCGCTCCCCAGGCAAGGAGGGCTCTCAATTTAGAATTTGCCTGGCTACTAGGTTTTGCACAACTTGATGTATTTGCTTCTTCAGAAAATGGAGGAACTGCTATTCTGCGCAGGGAGTCGATGGTATGTGTCAATGTAAGCCAGATCCAGGCCTGAAGGTGTCTCCAAACCATCATACAGCAGTCTGACACTACAAACTACCCTGACGTTTTCCACAAACAGTACCACTGCCAGTGCATTGAACTGAAAGAAGGTAAGATGCTCTGTACTAAGCCAGATTCCATTTTCCATGAGGATCCATAAACAGAAGAACTTAGAACCACACGCTAACCTCACTTAAATGGTGAAAAATGCTATTTTGTCCATTGAAAGTGAGGAGTGAGGTTAAAATACCCAAAGGAGCCCAGTGCCTCATCACAGCTGCTACTCCAGGGGAGCAGAGGTGTCCTACAGCCCGCACCGTTACCCCACGTCTCTCTGAAGCATCTAAACCCAGCACTAAATGCCGATGTTTTGGCAACTGGATCTCATTCTAGAGTAGAGAATACAAAGTTCCTACCTAGATTTGCTCCCCTTAAAGTGTCGGCTCTGCTTTTATACCAGTGCTGTTGCCTAATTCAAAACCAGCCTGGACAAGATCCTGTACAACCTGCCCTAGGAGGACCTGCTTTGGCAGGGGGGTTGGACTAGATGATCTCCAAAGGTCTCTTCCAACCCCATATCACTCTGTGATTCTGAACTCTGTCATCTTCCTTTCTGCTGTTCCTACCTCTCCCAGTCCCCACACCAGCAGCTCTCATGTCCCCCCTGCTCCCTTGCCCCAGGGCTTAAGAGCCAGCCACATCCTTACAGCCGTGTCCACCAGCTCCTGCCGCCTTTACCACTGTGCTTTATCCTGCACATTTGATTTAATTAAGGGATAGACAGGAATCTGTGCAGTTCAGACTTCTACCTTCAGACTGCTTCCTGGCTCGAGATGGCACAAATATACCTATTTTACTCCATTCCTTTAATATTGTTAAAAATAGACATAATATATAAATCACATTACTTTGGGATTGTCTCCTCTAACAGATACAATCTTGATTAAAGGCACAGAACAATTAAGCCTATGGAAAAAATATAATCTTAAAAGTAAAGGTCTAGATATTTTTACAGCAAATTATTTCTTTTTCAGAAAATTGTGCAACTGTAATTTCAGCTGTAGCGAAATGAAGAGTTGAAGAAAATTAATATTCTTTTAAGCGCATCTCCCATCATGACTGTAGCAGAGAACTATTAAAACCTAGAAATGTCCTTCAGGTGTTTTCTGCTTAACAGAAGAATTACATAATGAAGTTATTAAAATTTTTATTATACTTCTTAATAAATGTTGTACCATGAGAAAAGAAGTAATTGAGTGCTGTGATAGTTTTGGTCGGCTATAACTTATTTATTGATTTCATGTAAGAGAAAGCCCCTGAGTCATTTCTTAATGCAAAACAATAGAGTGTGTCTGTATATATATATCAGATTCAGAGTATGAATTTTATTTGCACATAAAAATGCTTACATTCATCTGAATAGCTGGTTAAAAAGATCTTAAAATGCCTTTCTTGCATACTTGGTGGGTATAATTTACCAAATGTGTCTTCAAATGTGTGTTGTACATAATTTCTAATGCCTCCAACTTTTCCCTGTTTTACTTTTCCCCCCAGTCATTAAATTCCATATGAAAAGCACGTTCCAGAAGCCAGCACTTACCCTCTCGCTGGTCCTCCCACAGAAACGACCTGCAGAGGGAATGGCCCTCTACCCCCTCGTCCACGTCTGCTTCCAGCCCAATGGCCGACTACAGTGCCGGCAATTTCAAGTTTCCCTCCCTGAGAAGGAATAGGTTGGACTCCTGCACATAAAAGCAAAACCAAACCTTGATCTTCACAATCATCACATTAACGTTACCAAAGAATGGAAAACTGCTTTGCCCAGATTTTATCATATATACAGTTTCCCCTATTGATACTGGGAGATTATTTCTCGTTTTGTGGTCTTTCAGAAGTATTGTAACTCCAAGAGTCTTTCTTTCCCCCCCTTTTTAAAGATAGGTATGAACTTTGAAAAGAAAAATGATCTTACATGAGTACTTCAGTTTCTAATTGAAAAAAACAACTTTAGATACGCATATTAAGAAACTGAAGTGGAACTTTACAAGCTACATGAAGATTGTTTTTCCTGCATTCCTAATGAAGAAGTGATTCTTGCAGGTTTAAAGGCACTTTTGAGTGAACACCAAATATCAGCATGAGACACAGGCTATAATTGCTATAAACAACTTACTAGGAAGAATTATCTGTACCAAGTTGTTATAAAAATATAGCATTTGAACTGATCTGAGTGTGAAAGGTAGGCTTATTGTTCCCCTACCAAGAAAGCCGCTAAAATTGTAATTGGCTAAAATATGAATGTATGCTCTATACAAGTTGCTCCTATCTTTATACCTGCGTTTTGCCCTAAAAAAATCAACACTGGGCCATAACACGTATTTCAAGAAATCTAGGTAAGTGCAACTGAGCCAGATGTTACTGGTAAGACCATCAGCACTTGAAAGGGTTACAAAACACAGCATTTATGCAGCCGCCATTAGTCTTCAAACGTTAATATGGTAGGACCTAAATTACTTGATTAAGTTCAAAAAGGTTCATACTTCCCTGTACAAGTCTTTCAGCTTCAAATGCGGATTGTTTACAGGGGCAAAGGTATTCACACAGGGAAGCATTAGAGGCGTGTTTGCTTTTAGGATAAAAGCTCAGAGGCCAGAGAGAACGACTAAATATATGGAAAAATTTTACCCTAAATGGGGAATTGGAATTAACAAGTTGTGCCACCTCGTACAGGAGGTGAGCAATGGGCATATGGGTGGGTAAGCAAACCTCACGCCTGTGTCCCCACCGACATTGATGCCAGCGAAGAACGGGCGGGCAGTGACACCAAAGTCAGTCACTGCTACATGGGGTTGCTTTTGCAGAAAAGCAACTGCCCCCAAACTTCAGAAAATAACTTGTTAATACATTCAAGCAAAGTTCAGCCAATTAGAGATTCTACCCCGGTTAGGTTTGAGGGCTACCCTGTGTGGGGAGGAGGGTTTCTAGGCGTGAGGGGCTGGTGGCGGGGCCTGGGGCGAGCAGAGCAGAGAGGCCCAGGCAGGCTGGAGAGAGGAGAGCCGAGAGTTAGGGAGAAAGGGAGACCGCAGTCAGTAGGAAAGCCTCAGACCAAACCGTACAGTGAAGGAAGCCGTTGCCAGAAGCTCTAAGAAAAGGGTTTTGGGTATAATTACCGCCCTGAAACTTGCTAGTCCTGTTGCTGTCATTGCCAGAGAAGGCTCCGGAGTGTCCTGCCGCTGCCGCCACCCGGAAGGCCCGGTAAGCGCCTGTGGCTACTGTTTCCCCATAAGGGCCTCCGAAGCCATAGACTCCTGTTAGACCCAGGGTAAAGAGAGACAGGGGAAAAGCTGTGAGGGGGCCAGGCAGCCGCAAAGGCCCCTAGCAGAGGCCTGCTGCCTCCTTGCACCCTTCCAGAGCCGGCAGGGAGGGCCGTGCTCCTCCAGGCGACGCTGCCCAGGAGCAAGGGCTGCCACCAAGGAAGCCCTGGCCAAAGATGTCCTGCCGCCTCAGCCAATTAGCAGGCCTTTAACCCGGCTTTGGAACCGGTATCCTGACTTCTATGGCATAACGAGCACTGAAAGGCTTGTGATATTTTTGTGGCAATGAGCTCTGATGGCTACAGCTGTGGCACCCGAAGAATGTCTTACTGCCAATGTCCAGTATCAACACACCCACGGGCCTTGGTACCAGAGAGACTGGGAGACAGGGAGCAACTCCAGACAGCCTGGAGCGGTTGTATCACTATTTACACTCAAGGGTGCCAATGGTTAAACGACTGTAGCAAAAAACAGAGGGGTGGGGAGGAGGAAAGGCTGTTTTCAACCCTAACAGTTAAACTGTGTCCATTAATTTAGGCATTCTTAATATTTATAAATGTTTTGAAGCGATGTACAGTGCAAATAAGAGCCTTTTCGTACCATCCAGTGTTGATACATTCCTCTTTTTTTTTTTTTTCATACAATAGCAGTAAAAATATTTTGATCTGGCACAGTTACTAAAAACCCTGATGGAAATACACAGCAATACGACACACTCCATATTGCTAGGCTATAGTTAATAAAATTAACAACAAAATACAGCAACTGGCACATGCCAGCCTCTTGCTTGTATGTATTTTTCCTTTGAAGTCGAACAAGCAAATCAGTTCATGGTTCTGGGAATGTGAAAGACAAGGTAACAGCTTCACCCCAAGGTGTTCTGCGCCGCTGCCCCATCACTTACCAGCAAAGCCTCTCCCCCTGCCCTGAGGTGGTGGGACTGGCCCAAAGTGTCGAGGATACATAGAAGGTGGATAGAAAGGCATGGCAGGTGGAGGTGGGAAAGGGAGAGGATGGTTCTGCCTGGAGAAATTTAATCCTTCTAGGATGCTCTGACGCATCTTTTCAACCTTGGCTGCCTGCTCAGCCTATGAATAAAGAGAAGGTCACAAAGAGATGTTAAAATTCTGACTGCAGTTGCATAAAGCTACATTTACACAATAGATTCAAAGAAGAAAAAATATAGAACAGTAGACAACTACTGCAAACAACCTCCATAAAGCTAGCTAGAAAATTACAATAATCTTGTCCACCAATAACAGGAAAATCTTTATCTATTGGTAGAGAGATGGGAGTCTAAATACCGAGACAGTTTAGAAGTTGCTAGCACAGAAACAGTTCACAAGTTAAAAAGGGTTTTCCAGAAGGGAACTAGGAAACCTTTGTGTACAGTCTCCTGAAGACCTAATGCAGTCCTTTACTTTAAACGGAGCAATTATCATAAACGTGGACTGCAAATCGAATCTATGTAAGCAGGCTAAAGCATGGCTGGAGGCTACAAGCTTGAGACGGACCACAGCCTCATCAATATTTAATCTATCATCAGTTTCCCTTGAGTCAGAAATAAGATGATGTGAGCGGTTTTGTTTACACCTCCCAAAAAGTTAAAAAAAAAAAAGTAGTTTTGGTCATCCAGTAAACTGATGATTTTTATCAGTTTCCTGGGGTTTTTTTTTAAGTCAGTTAGTAACTTTGCATGATTTGGATACAACAAAAAACCTATTAATTTGTATTTCAAGATGGTTGTAAGAAATGTGAAAAGATTTTGAACTTAAGGACCCCAAGAATGAGTTCACAGTCTAAAATAAGTTAGAAATCACAAATTTTCCTTCACTGTAAAACCACTGCAGCCTAGTTCTTTGTGACCGTCTTGCTAGCTTGACCCAAAAAAGACAGTTCTCGCACAAGTGAGGTGAGAGAGTTTTCAACTCAGAGTCATTCATTACATCACAATTGCATTCAAGTTTCAGTTTCCAGAGAGAAAAAAAAAATGAAATTAAAATTTAGGCCAGTTTACTTTTTCCAAGTCTACCAAAATGCCACCTCAATCATCAACAAGAGACAGGAGAGTAAATAGAGCTGAAAAATACCTACTTGCCATTCATGTCGTATTTCCATTTTAAAAATAGGGAGATGATAGATGATATGTGAAGTAAATGACCGATAAACCCACCACACCTAACGCTTGTGAAAATCTGGCACACTTGATATTGGGTCACACTTGTGAAACTACACACCTGACCATCACAGAGGTCAATGAGCGGAACTTTCTCCCGGCTTGCTTTGATGAGCTTGGTCTGGAATAATTTTCCATCGAAATACATCCAGGGACAGCAGTGCTCCCACGGAATTGGCTGCCCGCAAGCGTCGTTTGCGAAAAGCGCCATATCGACACCACTCATAAATAAAGCAGACAGCTGAATTCCTCGGGGATCGAGATTCTCAATCTGTTTAAAAAAATAATTGTAAATTTAGTAAGATAATAATGAGATGTAATTCAGAGTTATCCCCATAGTCACATTATTTCCAAAACTCTTGAAAACATAACAATTTTAAAAGCTGTCCAGACTTTGCACACCTAATTGCCAGTTTGCCTAGAAGAATGCACCAGAATCTATTGCCTGTATGTGCAAAACTGCAATGCCCAGGAAGGCTGTTCCCATCCATCCGCTTCAGAGGCGAGAGATAAATCAAAAAAGCTATTTTTCTCAGCAACAAAGCACAGAAAATTGTCTAATACTTTAATGTTTTAACTCAATTCATTATGAATAACTTAGTAGAAAGTTTAAATAAAATACTCATCTTTCATTTGTGGCATGTGGTGCCTAAAACATACAAGATGCATATTTTAACTGTATTAAGATCATTAATAAATATGCAGTACGGAGTTTTCCAAACAGTGCTAAAGCATGTTATAGCAAGGAAAAGCTTTAAAGACACAGGAAATCAGCAGTAGAAAAGTTCATTAAAAATTTTATTTCAAATAATCTTGTGCTTCTCAGATATTTTGTAGAAAGTTGCAGGACTGAGCTCAATATTAGCATTCATTTTTCCTTCCCACATACCACATTTCCCTTCCAACTCCTTTATAATGAATTTTCTATTAGCTTGATCCAAGATTTTGCTGTTAGAATGCAGCTCTTATTAATGAAGCAGCGTTTATGCATACAACAGCTTTATTTAGGATGCAGGATAGAGTTAGAGTTAAATATTTGAATAATAGCTGGTGGTGGAAGCAAAAGGATTTGCTTGCAGCAAATATATTTTTAGCTTTGGCATAAGAAAACATCACTACCAGTGTTCTCTAAAAGACTTCTGAAAATATCAGCCCTTTCTTGGGAACATTTTCAAGACCTCGGTATTAAATTTGAAAATTAAACTACGTTACCTTCCTTATGCTTAAGCAACCTTTAAGATCCAAAAGACTATGCGGATGGTTTTGCAGATATACAGCTGGGTTCAAACTCAGCTGCTCTTTCTGTCTGACTTCAACAAAACAGAGAAGCCGCTGCTTCATATGAAGACAGTAACAGCGTTGCATGAAATACTGCATCTTTCAGGTAACCAACATATTATGGAAACGTACTCTTCATGTGATTTAAAAATAAAACTAGGAGAACAATTTCTACTAAAGAAAACCGTTGTATGCTTTTTATCACTTGCCTTGTCTCTGCCTTTCATTTGGTGTTGGAATGGAAAAAACATTTTCTCTGGGAATTCCTTTCTTAGATCTCCAAGACCAGCAATTGTCACAGTGGGGTCTCCTCCTCTTTGCATCAAATCTTTAGAGGCAAGATTTTGATAACTCTTACAGATATCTTTGCCAAAATCTCTCCCCTAGATGTTATTTATTTATTGTGTTGTGTTTTGAAAGTGGACATTGCAGACTAAGTGGCTGACACCTTGCTGTTCTTTGACACGTTCAGCCTTGCCTACAAAACTGTCATTTGAATTTCCACCGGCACCCACAGGTACAATGACTCAGCTCCAGGAGAGTTCAGGGTAGGTGCTTTGAGCCAAGCTCTCGTGGTTCTTATCAGACTTTAGAAGGTTCTCCCCACTACACTCTGTGAGCCCAATGTTTACCACCTCACATCAGCTATGCACATTTTGAACACACAGAATAATTCATTGTCAGTTCACTCATTTGGCAGAGCTTGGCGGAACGCTTCCCTGAAGACAAAGAACTGCTCTTCATGCAACACAGACAACTTTGGACCAGAATCTCCGGGGTTCTGAAGCACCCAGGGTTTCCAACGCGCACATCTAGTAAAGACCTTGAAAAGGAGTTCCAGCAAACACCTGAATGATTCTTCAGAGGGACAAGATCTACATTTAAGCTTCTTTTAATGAATTAGCCACAAGGAGGAGTACTCAAAAATGCTGTTCTCAGGAGTGTAATACACTGATAATCCATGTCAGCAGCAATCCAGCCCCAAGCGCTGAAGCAAACAAGGAGTCTTGTTTAAACAAGACCTCATCAAGTGTTCATAGAGCTGTCTGCACCCTGTGTTTCTTCACATCTTTTTTCAGCAATGAGGGAAAGGCCAAATAAATGTCTTCCTGTTGGAATTTATTTGTTTATTATTTTTTGCTGTTGGCATTCATTCTTTGAATGGAGGATTTGATTTACTGCTAACTCTGCCATTATAGTTGCTAATGAATTTATCACACAGCAAGTAGAGAATTCATACAAGTAGATCCTGAAGTGGATTCAGTTGTTTTCTTCCCCTTACATTTATTAGCACTTCTATGACCAAGTGCTGGTTTTCCAGGAGCAGATTGATTTGGTTTATAGATCGAGACTGAGAAGTCCTTGCCCGGGTGCTACAAACAGGAATGCAACCTGGATTCTGCTCGTCACCCACAGAAGAGAAACAGCCACTTGCTGGCTTTGAGAATGCTCTTGCAGTCTTGGTACCGGTGGCAAAATATTCCTCAGAAAAGCCTAACAGCTGAAATTTGTGTGAACTTAATTACTGGTTCTTCTGAGAAGAGCCAGGGTAGGATTGCTGTGCCCTCTGCAGTGTGTACCTATGAACATGAACGAACTCGGGGAACAAGCACCACCTTTTCCTCGCTGCTTTAGCCAAGGACAGCATGTGTGCAAGCACTGTTGGGAGCAGAACTGGTCACCAGTAGTGCTCTCCTGACCACTACAGTACCCGAAAGACCATCTGCAATTACTTCTTCGATGTGAGGGCGCGTGATGAAGAGGTGAGCAGCATCTCATTCCCTTCCCTATGTGGATGATCAATGCAGACAGGAGAGAAGATGGACAATCCCTTCCAGTCATGCATTCCCTATGCATCCTAATACCTCCCACAGCTCCCAGCTATGAAATACACTATTGGGTTTAAGACACATTATATAGGAAAAAGTATCTAAAATTATTTCCATTCAGAAAAATCTTTGCTTAAGAAAAAAAAAAAGGACTAAATTCTACCATTTTATTCAGAGAATTTCTAACTAGGTTCTGAGCAAATTTTGAAGAGGAAACAAGGTAAAAGAAAAACCAAGATCTCGTATATTTTAGCTCAAAGGCTAGAAGAGGAAATTTCACTGTGAACTTATGAAGGCTGAATGGGGAAATCCCCCCCTGAGAAAGACGATGTGGCACAGAATGACATGCATTCTCTAGTTTAAAATAAGGATACCACACTAAGCAACTCTATCAATCAGCAAGCAGTATTCATATATTGCTACTGTATTAGAAAAAAAATAGAAACTTTCAAGATCTTAACTTTGGAAATTCTCAAAATAGTTATTTCTACAATTCTGTGAGTATTAATAAACCGTTTTCCCTTGTTCTCAGCTGCATTTTTCCATTCACGATTATGCGAGTCTCCCTCCGTTTCTACACTTAGCTGCAAAAATCTTCTGAATGCTGAATCATGAAAAAATACCCAGGTTAGTATTTAAAAACAGCCACACGAGGCATAAATCTTTTTTTTTTTTCTTTTTTTAATCTTTGCAATGGAAGCACATTTGCTTAAAACTTCCAAGAGACAATTACTTAAGAAATTGTCAGAAAAGGCTCTGTAGTTAGCTTTTAGTTATCTATCCAATCAGTGAAACAGAACTGATTAAATTTAACTATTAAATATTGAGAAAAACATTGCAAAATATAAAATAAATTAAAAAAGCAATGGAAGCTTTGAAGCTTATGTACAGAGCAACGCCGGAACTAGCAAAACAAGTGCTAGTCCTAGATTACTTACTGATTTAAAATTTTTTAAAAATAGTAAAATAAAAAATACAAATTAATGTTTTATTAAACTGGGAGAAAAGCATTTTCAGCACAGTACAAAAATTTAAAGCATTCCTTTCTTTAATTTATCTGATTATCAATCTTTGCAACATTTAAAAATATGAATATTAATATTTTGGAAAGTATAGGTAATGATGCAGGGCTTTTAGTGAGACAGGCACATACACATCACCCACTACAGTTAACAATATAGATCAGCTGGGAATAAATCTCTTAAATTACGGTAGTTTTAGTTCAGAATTACCTTGAGTTCCTGAAGCTGGTCAGGTTCATAGAGCTTTGGAGACAACGCTTGAGCAAGGAAAGCATCAAGTTCCTGGCGACGAAGGATACGAACCCCCGGCCACTGTACCATGTACCTAGAGGGGAAGCCCACAGTTACTCAGAAGCTTCCTTAATTGGTAAATCAAGTGGTATTTTATCAGAAATCACCAGAATGCAACAACAGCAAAATCTTTTTTGTTGTCTAGACCTCAGTAGTTACAAAGGCAAAAACACTAAACAGATTTGAAGTTTGAATTTGTTTAAATTCATATGGAAGAGCTACTGGATGTGAATCAGTTGGGCAAACCCTGCTTCCTGTGACGAAGGGGAAGACAGGCTGCCAAAACAGAATTTAAAACATAAGTGGGTTCTGATACATCTAGAAATAAAAGAATATAAAGATTAATGGTCTTTATGAAAAAGATAATGCTAAAAGGACCTTGTGAACATGTTTTCCAGATAACATTTTATTCAGAAATTATCTAGTCAGTGAATTTTATGCTCATCACATCTTAATGAACAACAATTTCTATATGCCACGTCACAGGGGAGAAATATGTTGTCCAAATGAAGGAGGAGCTCTGCTTTAATATACCATTTGGACCGGTTTTTGTATACCTACTATTGTATAAGGAGAAAAATAAAGGAGTCTTAGTGCTCAGAAGGCAAGAACAATAGAACTGAAGTCAAATTTAGATTTATCACTCTTAAAAATGGCTTAAAACGTTTCACAAGCAACACGCTAACCTTGAATTCTGCCAGATTTACAAGCTAGTTGTAGTGAAATAATCATTCCTTTCCAAAAAGGGAAGCATCTCTCAACTCCTTAATTATCAATGTGAAAATTAAACTGCTAAGTATTTTGGACCTTGCGACTTCCTCCTTTAAAAGCTGAAGTATAGAATTAATTCTTCAAATGTTGGTTATCACTATTTCAGCCAGACAAGAAGTTCTAGCCCAGGAAATCTCACACATCACAGGCAGAGAATCCATCACAGAACTCAGCAGCCTGGGAAACTGCTACACAGCTGCTCTCCAAACAACTCTCCTTTGCTTTACAACTTCGCCAGCACAGCCTCTGAGCCCCCCAGTGTTATTTTTAGTAAGTTGAAGCCTGCAGTATAGTAAGAGTAAACTAATTCAAATGCTACAGTGGCCTCTTTGCAACACAAAACTTTTTTTCCTCCTATCAACTGAATATACAACTGAATATACAGCAGCAGTGTTCTAAAACCAACCCAACCCCCTTCTCATGACATTGCACATGCGAATTAACACTTTCTGTACTTATAGTTTAATATACAGTTAAATATGTCAGAGCAATTACCCAGTAAAACCTCTCCTCATTCTGTTTTCCCTCGTGGTAAGACTGACCTTAGCACACAACAGAGCACCATAAGATGAGTGGGCACGTTAGTTGGATTGAGCATTGCTGGTGTATCTGATCTCATACAGGCCAAAAACGCCCTCATTCTTCGGTTCTTGTCCTCTACTGCTTTTCCCAGCCACAGCTTCTTCAGATTAGGACAGGTCCATTCCCTGAAGGCAAGTGCTTCCACCAGCTCAGGGGTCTGAGGGGATTTTCCTTTGTAAGCAGCCCACTCTTTAATTATCACTGGTGAAACTATAAAACAGCAACAGGCGAAAGAAAACACTCCCAGTTATAAAGCAGCTTATATTTAAAACATTGCATGCAAGAGATTTTGACACAAAAAGCATCACTTTGAGATTGCGATTACGTTCTGGATTACACTGCCAAACAGGCAAATCCAACTCGGTATGGACCATCTTCCAGTTGTGATAACAAATGAAGTGCACACCACCAAGTGGACACTAGGGATGTCGCATTAATATTTTAAAATTAATATACAACATAAAAGAACTACATATATTCATCTAAAGCCAACAACGTGATTTGAAAATGCAATTCCCCCCTAAAATATCTGCATCATTGATCAGAAGCCTACAGTGATATAAGTAAAAATAGTACATAAATAAAAATATATTTCATATTCTGTCGTTTAAGAACAATATGATCCCAGGGATTTAAAACCTGTAAGTATATTGACAAGTATAATACTTGTTTGTAGTTGTTCAACGACTGCAATGGAACGAGATCTCAAATATGGGAGGGTTTGGGGGATTTTTTTTCCTAAAAATTTTACAAAACATTAAAACATAACCCTTTCAATCCACTGTACTGCTTTCTATTAAGAGGTCAGTTTTTTCTGTGCCTGCTAAGCTCCCTTTGACCCACAACAAAACAAAGACTGTTCAAGTCTATACTGCTGCTAAATCATCTCCCTTTTTTTATGTTTGAAGGCAAGCAGAACAGAAGTTTAAAAAAAAACCACCAAAATTCAAGTCTGAGCTATGATACCTTTGGCCTTGGAATGACCCCAAGTGTGACACAGCTCAAAATCTGTTTGCACCCTTAGCTCCGAGCCCCGGTGCACAGCGTGGAAAGGCTGGAGGAGCTTGTTAGCGAAGCCTCAGGTTACTGCCCGCAGAGACTCGCGGCGGGAGCACAGACCTGCTCTTTCTGCTAGAAACCCTTCGATCCCGGGGGAAAAACTGCTCCCCGTGCCCTAGCTTCAAAGTCTCCTTTAGCAATCCCACGTCAGCCTTACAAGTAATTTTATAGTCGGGGCAGGCAAACCCCGCTCAGGCTTTTCCAGAATAAAACTACTCTGCATTAAGCTACATTTCGTGGAGCTCAGGGTAAGTTTTACAAAGATAACACACAGCAATGGAAATAAATATTCTGATATATTTAGTTGGTAGCCTCACTACAAAATCATGTTCTATTTTGGTTGCTACCAGCTTTTACAAGGCACCAAGCTATAAAAGCTGGGCTTGAGCAGCCAGCAGAGCTGCACCATTATTGTGCACAGCTTCTCACAACCGTGGTCACCTCTTTTTTAGGCCTAGGACAGTAAACACAAACAAATAAAAGGCTGTGTTCATGCAGGCTTTCAGAGACTTACTGAAGTGCTTTAGGTGGCAGAAGCAAGAGATACTTTTGGACCAAAGCTTCTTAGCTCTCAGCAAACCGAGAGGAAACCCAATGAGGCTGCACAGAACAGTTTAATGTTAGCAGTAAAAAACCTCCAAACTGGACAACTGACATAAAATAGTTGTGTTTTGGAGTTCTCTTTTTCTTTCCTTCAACCTCCTTTGCCAACAGAGGCAATATTCCTTGCTGCACTTGGTTTCTCAGTTTGGATGCAGACACAAACACCACGTGCACATCACACTGAAGCACCCTCAGATGACTACAGCTTAGCTTCTACAACCCCTTCATCAACAGCAAGTGTTTCTTACACATAGATTTCACATAAGGGAATATTTTATGTCTACGTTTTCTACCTGCAATCCTACTTTTCAATGTTCAAATTTGGTTCAAAGCTTTTCATCTGGGGATAACAACTTCCAGGAGCCTGAGACATTGAGGCCATGGGAACAGTATCTCAGTTTGCTCTCAAAAAAGATCTTCAGCAATGTGCCACCTCTAGGGGACACCTGAGATGCACCCAGGCTTCCAAATTTTGCCAAGTAATGGTTCTTATGGGAAAGGTAACCATGCTTCTTGCAGAATGGTTTCATGTGAAGGTCCCTCTGGCGGCCTGGCAAACAGTGTCCTGTGACTGATGGGGATGAGGAATTCCAGCTATGCTAGTTGACAAGGAACTGTAGCACCATTCACTCAAATTTAGCATTTAATGTAACAGGTCAATCTAGGCCTTGTCCATATCCACTTATCTCTGCAGGGCACTTCTTACCCCTTGGACAACTCTGTACTGGGACTGCTGCCAAAACCACTGTCTTCCTCAGCCGCTGAGGCTTCTGTGTGCTCTTCCCAGGACTTCCACTGGGACGCAAGCGATGTCTACACTAGCGAACACTTGGGATCAGAGTGTGTCCAGCCACATCACAGTCCTTATTATACTTTTTTTCATACTAAACTTACTCCTGCCAATGATGAGCAGATTGAAGCAGCCTCAGCAACTGCACAGTATATTGACATCTGCTTCCACCATCCCCCTACTGACACTTTAAGGTAAATCCCGGTAAAAAGGGTCAGCATCAATCTGCATTAGGGTAACCTGCTCGATAGACATGTGAATGCCTTTACAGCTCTACGGTCATTAGCAGCTGCATCCTGCACACTCACGCTCTCTGGCACAGCCCCTGTTGCTAAAGACCAGCTGGTTTTTGTATTCTATTTGCATTTTTTCCAGTGAGGTGTTGCGGTACCTAATACCGCTGGAGGATGAGGAAGCTAATGCCCATTAATCAAGCCTCATTTTTAACCTTATAATCTTTACTGCCAGCACAGCTTGAGCTAAGCATGCCCCATTTTGCAGAAGGGCTGCTGCCCAAGATACATCTCTCCTTTTTGGCAGAAACGGCACCTTGCTGGGGAACAGGACATCACAAGGTGGCTGGCCTTAAAATAACAAGACTTTGGATCCAACCAGGAGTTAAAACAGCTTGTACAAGCGTGCAAGAGTGGAAAAGGCAGATGGTTTCATCTACACACATGTATTTATCAGAACACGAGAAACAACCCATTCCAGAGCTTGCAAAGGAGAGCAGGTCAGGCCCTGGGCTTCTAGCTCCTGGGCCCTTGGCAGGAAAAGCATCATCCAGAACTTTGTGATTCGGCTTTTCCCATTCCCTGGGAGCAGAGACGAGGACACAAACAGCAAAGGCACTAATTAGCAGACAATTATCACTGAAGAACCTCACTGACCACATCTTTCAACAGATCTGTTGGGTTTTACTGGCTTTTCAACTATGTAAAAATAATGATTTAAAAGACAAAAGTCATCCATTTTATGAAAGATCCATTATTTTGCTGTCTATATATTTAGCAATAATACTGACGTGTCAATTAATTCTGTATTTTTAATTGTCTCCTATAACCCTCACATGCAATATACTTGCAGGTTACTCAGGCACAACTATCACGTTGCCAGTGTTATGGTTTGCACAACAAAGATGACAGGATTTTAGATATTAATTTATTTATCACCTCTCTACGGGACAATATAAATTTCTTTAGAAATTAATTTCTTAATTCTCCTAACATCTCTTAATTCTTAAATTTTCCCTTAATTACTGAGTTCATAACTTACTCATTTTTGAAAGCAGAAAAAAATATATAAGACACTGAAGGAGAATCAGCATCACTAGTTCATTATAGCCTGGGTCCTCAGAAAAGTCAGCAAGGGCTAACGAGTTTGACTAATTACCTGAGAAATCTGCTCTTGCCGCTTAAGAGACTACTCTCTCTCTGCATCTTGCACAACCTGCCCCATTCTCACTATTTTGTCAGAGGTGACTAAAATTGTTGTGTTGTTCACAACAATTTTGTCACCAAAATTGTGATCAAAAAGTGTTGTTCCTGCAACACTGCCCTTTTTACCAGCATTGTCAGCCCTGCAGCGAAGCAATGAACTTTTGGGCATTCAATTTTATTTTGTTCATTTTTTTAAGAGCGTGGTCAGTCCAAAGATAGAAGTAGGTCAGTAGCTGAATGTGTCCTGCAGCAAGATTTGCAGGAGCTCCTGTAACTAAACCAAGTCAGCAGTAGCCTTCTAAGCCTCCGGTGAGAATAAACCTCTGAAGAGCAGTATAAATGAAAATAGAGCTTACACAGGTTTCCCCAGTAGCCTACGGAGAACATTCTAGGTTTACAAGCCAGAAACATTCTGAAAACTGCAGCAGACCTTCAGCACTCAGCTACTTCACCACTACAAATGTTACACACTTATAAGGACAGAAGTCTAATGCAGTATTCATTTATCCTATAATAACATCACTATTTTAATCCTGAAATAACCCTGTAACCTGAAATACTATTATGTTAGGTGAGTTCAAAGAATTAAGAAGTTTGTGACAATACGTGTGCTGAGATACTGTTCAAACAGGATAAATAATTCCCACAGAATAACTGGCTGAGGCAAACAGGTTTTCAAACGTGGCTGGAAGATTGTCATCTTGACTACAAATATACAAAAATATTTCACAATTAGAAATGGAAAGAGAAAAGGGAATGAACATAAAGTTTACAAAGGATTCTTATTTTTATCCTTCTGCACATGAAGACTGTGAGTGATGCTTTCATACATTCTAAATATCTGATTCTTAAATTTAGTCTAGTGACAGCAGACTCCTCTATATAAATACTTCTGCTGCTGCCATCCACTTGATGCTTTCGCATTCCTTTAACCTTTTGAAGATGCTACTGTAAAGTTCAGTCATTTCCTTGTGTGCATTTCATTAAAACATTCCAGAATGAGGAGGTTGAGTTTTCTGGAATGACAGTAATACTTGGAAGCAGAAGACTTAAAAACACAACTTCCACGTGAATGTGAAGATTAACATTCATCCCTCTGAATTAGCAAAAGGCACTTTTGACAAGTCTGTTTGCAGAATTTTAGTCTGTCTTCGCCCAGGTCTACCTTTACTTCCACAACACCTCAATTCTGTGGATTTTCCACCAAGGTTTTACCTGGAAGATACTGGGGACTTGGAAAGTTCACTGACGTACATTTAATTAGACATCTGGGAAGACAGGGTAAGTTAAACATACGCACCTCTCATTTTTGAAATAAGTGCGCAAATTTGTATGCATACACACAGAAGTTTCCAATAATCAAGTTCTCCGTACATTTTGAAAATTACATGACAAAGTGAGATTAACTTGCTACAAGCCTGACAACACCTTGAGCAAACATTTTAAAACAAACCCCAGAGCTTGCTTAGAAATTGTAACGTTCATAGTTCTTAAGCTAGTACAGGAAATAAAATTTCAACATTCAAATTTCTACATCTTTTTCTCTTATCCATGGATCAAGTAAGCCACAAATTCCTCCAACATTAGCTACATTGATGAAATCTTAGTACCTATTCTTATTCAAATCACGGTACAAATGGATATGAAAACACAGCAAAGGGAAGAGAAATAAAGAATGGATTCTGCAGTACATACATTCTGGTGGAAGTCTGTTCTTTCTAAAAGCAAGTCTTTCAGTTTTCTTTCTGCTTTCTGCCAAACTAAACAGGACTCCGTAAACATACTGACGAACTGGCCTATAAAGGAGAGCAGCAGGAGGCAGGTCTTTGTTGGCTTCATCTTCTATAGAAACGGCAATTTTGATTTCACCCTTTTGCATGAAAGAAAGCAGAAAAATATGACACGTTACAGTGAACAGAAGTATTTAGTAACTCAATCCAGCTCTGCAATAAATCTCATCTAGTCAAGAAAAACGCGATTCAGCAGTAACGTGGATCTTGTGTTCGTGAAGGTAATAGAGGATTACCCTGCAATCTACTTGCTTTCCTCCAGTAAGTCTCCAGGCTCCCGTTATCCCACCTGCTCCCTCTTCCTCTTCTCCATCACACACCTTTTTTTTTTTTGGCTGAACTATATGCAGGTGAGGACTACCTAAATATTGATCTTCAAATGTGGACACTTTGAAGAGTGAAACAGTACAAAAGAAAACACAGCAATGTGCTTACAGACAGAGCACATTGAAGCTCATATAGTTTTAAAATATCCACGCTGTCTAAAAACACCAGCCTGACTTTTTGGTGCAAGGATTTGAAACAGTATTGGAGACTGACTGTAAAAAAAAAAAACAAATTTGTGAGAAGACCTGATCAAAAAAGGGTAACTGGGAAATATGTCAGTAAAGTTGGTTTTTAATTTATTTAACATACATCCTCAAAACATTCTATGTTTTCTGTGTTTGCTCCTCCAAGCATGTTAAGATTTTCTTGGAAAACGACTGACTTCACTCTATTGCTCTTAAGTATCAGCCTTTATTTTCAACACCGACACAGAAGTGCTCCATTTTGCTACTTTCACTTAAAAAAACCATTTGAACTGTCCCAGTAATGAACACCATAGGTGACATCTTGGAGCGATGACACGAGGATATTGTCAGGTTTTATGCAGACAATGCTACTTAAGGCATAAATATGTCTGAAAGGTGTCTATACAGAACAGCAGCACAACCTGGAACACCTCTATGTACCAATTTCTAAGGAATCTCATAATTACACAACAAGCTATCTTCCAGGGTACCTGTGGAATATTTCAGGTTCCCTGTGCATACCAAAAAAAGCATTTCAGATAAATGGGGAAAGAAACCCAGTCTCAAGTAGTACTGATTGATTTTTGATGCAGCCACCTCTAGTTTGACTCTTCTTCTCCATTGGGAGTGGATTTCTCAAATGCAAGCATTTAATTCATTTCTTCCCGTTATGAGATATGTCATTAAAAATCAAGTAGTATTTAAATGTACTAAGAATATCTGGCTATGCAAAGTATGAAACAGAACTGGCATCAACAGCCTTCATATACCTTTTGATTCTTTCCCATTTTTCTTCAGTAAAGAAGGGAAGTGTAAGAACACGACAGCAATACAAGCTGTGGTGCAAACCAAACGTGGGAAATAGGAAATCCAAAGCTTGATGCAGAAACTCTTTTTTTTTTTTTTTATGGATTTCAGATCCCCACCTACCATCGTTACTGCCTTCAACTGGATTTTTAAGATGAATACAAGTTAACAGGAACATGGCCAGTGTGGTTTTGCTAGACGCCGTACAAATACATACATTGAATAGGCTTGATGTAAGAGAACCAGTACTCAGTGTTTTGAACAGTAAAGAGGAAGGAGATTAAAGTTGCTCGTTCTGGGCCTCATCTGTTTGCACTTAGAAGGAACAATGAAGTTATGTCTTTTGGGACTAGATGAAGTTGAACACAGAGTTGTGCGGGAACACAAAGCTCTGGCTCCTTCCTGATTCCACACACGGCAGCCTCCAGCAGCCTCCAGCCAGGCTGAAACAGGTTTTCCCATTGCCTTCCAAGGGGTCCTCATGTGGCCATTCCAGTAGATATTTTTTTACTGGACACTGAGCAGACACTGTGTGAAAATGTCTGCAGCTTACCTGGGATTTGAAGGCTAGCACAGAAAACAGCCAAACCAAAAAAACCCAAGCCATCAGAAATGTTCTGCCAAACTAAAATGGAGTTCATCTGTAATTACATTTTAGGATTATCCAAATTAGGGATGTGCTATAGCTGCTGTATTTCTATCGGGGCCAGCTACTGGAGACCAGATCATGAGGGAAAACAATTTTCAACATTTTTGAACACTGAAAATAGAGAAGACGTGGCACTGACACCAAAGCACATAGGCAGGATTTTTTAGATGAAAATGGACTTTATATTAAAAAAAAAGCCAACCAGACACACGCACACATCTATACACACACACATACATATGGACAGAGATATAAAAATATCTACACACATTCAGAAGAAATGATTCATTTTGTAAGTAAACACTTCTGATTACAGTCATCTCATATTTATTGGAACAATGTACCAAACCCAATCAGTGCTTAGAAAACAGGGGGAAAAAAACTGTTAGAAGCACTAAAAATGGACCCAAACTCAAATCATGAAAAAGGATGTAAATTTATGATACTCTTTAGCCAGAAATGTAAGTGCAGTTATCTTTACAGAATCATTATTTCAGAGTACATCATTTTTAAATGTCATACCTTGGTTAGGACATGAAAGATGTAGGGATACATTAACCCCTTCTTGTGCCTGTGCTCTGCCACTCTTAATACTTCAGGTGCTACGGGAGGTAATGGGGGGGTAGTAATATCCATGTGGTTTCTGGTGGGCATTGACAACAGGCACGGGATCTGTGGGTTACTGGTTTGGTTCCCTTTGCCATCAGCTGCCTGACTTCCTGACGAAGCACTAGAGGAACCTTCTGCCTACAACAGAACAGAGGAAATAAACTGCTTTTTGAATGTGTACAGAAACATACCAGGAGATCAGCCAAGAGACACAGCACATTTCCTTCTTCACCCGCAATGAAAATAGTACATCTTCACATCGATTGGCACCAGTTCGTAGAATACATTATCCAAAGCTGGCTAAAAGATTTTCAGAAAATGTAAGCTTTCAGCCATACTTTGCTAGCAGAAGCAAATTACCAAAATAAATATTATGGCAAAGCTTTAACTCATTAGCAGCAACAGGAATTATTATTTTCTTTCATTTTTAATTGCACAATGCAGAAGGGGGACTGATGACCTCTTACTGAAAATGGGACTGACTCTTAACTAAGTATTTCCAAGATACTGCCACTTAAATGGTTAACCGACAGTCAAAGTCTATCATTTCTCTGGATGTCCATTAACACATCCCCTCTCAGTTTACATTTCTAAATGAAGCAGAAAAAACTACATCATTCAATTTAAAGACATTTAAAATACATAGTATCTGACTCAAAAGCCTTGTAAATGCTAGATTAAAGTGGCACTTTATTCCATTTCTAGAAACGTAGTTCACAAATTTATAGGAAAAGCATGATGCATAAAAATATTCTGTAAACCTCCCAGTGAAAGAGCCTTTTGTAAGCGTTTATGTTGCCCCCTCATAGATACTGCCACAAAAAGTAGAGTTCATTCCTAAAATTCCTTGTCTTCAAAACTGAAAGCTGTTTTTGCTTTAAAAGCTCATACTAGTTTCATGCCTATAAACTATGATAATAATATTAAAAACTTTTGAGACTGAAATTTAATTTGTTCACTTGAGGATACATCATGCACGAGCATTTTCAGAATTTGTGTAGAAAATGCGACACGCTTCATAGGACTCTAAAAGCAAAGCTGGAACAGAAATGGCCAAATTGCTCCCTACCATAAAAAAGACATTGAGGTGCTGGAGCGGGTCCAGAGAAGAGCAACAAAGATGGTGAGGGGTCTGGAGCACAGGTCTTATGAGGAGCGGCTGAGGGAGCTGGGGGTGTTCAGCCTGGAGAAGAGGAGGCTGAGGGGAGACCTTATTGCTCTCTACAACTNTGGAGCTACTTTAATACGTATTATGTGAAATTCCTACCAGGCGGTTATAAAGGACTTCTACTCCTCAGCTGAGTGCGAATACACCCATACTGGTCTGTGGCCAACGCCGAAACGGGTGTTGGAGCTGCTCCAGCCACCCTGGAGTTCATGTGACACGGATTCTGAACCCAGGGACGCTCAGACTACTGCACTCCTTTCTAAAAATCCCAACAATGCGCTACCGTAAAGGTGGGTGGCAGTATCTAAGGACGAGACTGTTGGCTAAGGAACAAACAAGCTTATTGGTTTTTTTCTATTTTATATCTAGCAATTTCTAACACATTTTATTTAATGTTCTTCATAAAGAAAATGTGTAAAAGTTTACACTACAGATCAATATTGAAAATTCTACTCTGAGTTTGCAGTAAAGCTTTAATAAAAAATAATACATTGTGATGTTTGCAACTTGAGGAATTACCTTTGTTTGGTCTCCCGGCTCTCCACGCGTTTGACCTTCTGACTGGGTTCCTGTTTTTTCCCAGCCTATTTTGTTCCCACTGACATGGCTGAAGGACGACAAACACAGTATTAAAGTGCTGTTTAAGATACAATGGGATAAATCCTTGGTGACTGCTACCAGAACTATGAGCCAGAGACTGATTTTAAGGGATGCTATGTATTGGAAATGTCAATTTGCAGAAGTCTTGATGAGACTTTAATACCGACATTTATTAATTTACACTATGTCAACATTTGGATTGTATTTAAAAGCTGTATATCACAATGACTAAATAATATTAACGCAGGAAAAACTCTTGATTAAATATTTGTCCCTATGCCAAGCAATTTTCCTCTATTAGAAAACTATTTCTACAAACTGTGATATAAATGACACTGTCTAGATTTCAGTTTCTAAATTTATTGCATAAAATGCATAACCACTATCAGAAATGCTGGAAAATACTGTTTTTTTCTAAAGCAGGTATGTTTCCAATTCTACACTGCATGGAAGCCACGCAAACTTACTTGATTTACTAAGCAAGATACATGATAATATTTAAAGTTGATAGACTGCATAAAAAAGCAAAGTCCACACCATGATGCATAACTGTAGAGACATTCGGAAGGTAATCCCCAGTAGTAACACACTTATACCATTACACACAACCCCAGACTTCGAGGCAATCACAGCCCCGCTAAAGCCCCG
This sequence comes from Tringa tobata, assembly GCA_033628505.1. Taxonomy (NCBI): domain Eukaryota; kingdom Metazoa; phylum Chordata; class Aves; order Charadriiformes; family Scolopacidae; genus Tringa; species Tringa tobata. The sequence continues at coordinate 343,673 of JAHREE010000213.1, forward strand.
GGCTGAGACTCCTGCACTACGCCCAAGGAGACAAAGGTAAACACAAACTGCCTCTGTTCAAACGTCCTTTTTGTAGGTCAGCAAGCAGTAATTAAATGAAAGTCTGCACAACTTGATTGCCAAGGAGAGACACTCGATCCGGTGGAAGTCAGAAATACTTGTGCGGTGACCAAGGCGCGTTAGCAGGAGAGAGCAAAACCGATTTCACTGCTCTGTTCCACGCACAGCCCGGCCACGAGGGCTCAGCGGTCCCTCTCCTAAATGCTGAATTTCTGACATTCACACCCGCTTCTTCGCAAAGCCACATTATCCCCTAATGTAACAAGTGTAAACACTACACATTCAGTTCCGTTTCAAAGTTTTTAGCTAGGGGTATTTTAATGAATTATACTATGAAGCAGGAATATTTCTTTTATACAAAGTAAAGAACTCAAAGGCTTTATGACATTTACCAAAATCTCATTCTCTCTTCCTTTCATTTAAACATAAGGGCAGAAGTGGAAAAACACCCAACATTATTTGGTTTTGGATTTCTGCTTGTTAAGGAACAAAGCAACTACAGAGTCAACCATGGATGTGTTTTGCAGTCAGAGTGACCTAAAACTATTTTCTGAAGGTCTATCATACCACTATCAGATTTGTACCTTTCAGGATACCAGTGAATGATTTGGAAAATAAATTTATATTAACAGAAGCCAAGTAAGAAAACATCCTCATGAAAAACTTACTTCACTGCACTTCCATTGCCTTCATCATTGTCGGAGGACGAAGATGTAGAAGAGGCAGGAAAATAGGTTGAATCCACATGATTAGGGCTCCCACTCTGAGCTGGATTTATTGGAGAAGATCGTTCGTACAATGGCGTGTGTTTTCCTTCATGAGGAATGTTACTGTAGTTGTTCTGCTCAGAAAGACTTTTTCCACCTGTTTCCAGGGTGATGGCTGGCTCAGAGAGACTATATGGGTATGGGCCCTGCCCTTGAGCCCCACCCTGGTTGGACATCTGCTGGGCCTACAATAAAGTCATCTTTCTTAAATGAAGGTAAGAAAAAGGCTTTCCTTTAAAAACAAAATACATTATTCAATCAAGCGGCATTTTCCAAAATGTACACGTTAAATCTCAGCCATTTTGGACACCCATAAAAATTGTTCTACTAGAGTCTGTGGCATCACTACAGCTCCTTCAGGCTTATTCAGTGAGCGCCCACGCTAAAAAAGTTAACAATCCCTTTCCCACCTGGATTTTAATGTGATGAGCACAGGAGGTTTCTCCCAAGGAGAAGGGCAGAGGGCTCTACTTACCACAGGTTTTGCTTGTAGTGAGGTCTGTGGAATGTTAAGCATCTGAGAAGGAACATATGGTGGCACTATCCCCGGCATACCAAACTGATTGGGTCTGGCTGCTGCATCACCAACAGGAAGGGGGGAAAACAAAAAAAGAAAAAGAAAAAACCCAAACACTCATGAAAACACTCATTATCTGACACAAATGTTACCCTCTCTATCGTTTTGCTTCTATGGCTTACTTATTCGTGTTTGTTAGCATTACTGTTCTCTAGTATGCCTTTAAGTCAGTTATATTCATTTTTGCCTTTTAATAAAAATACTTCGTAGGTTGTGAAGTCAATTTTCCTTCTCTCACCTTCTTGTATCTCCCGTTACAGCACATTTTTATTCTACCTGGGAATCAAAGGAAGCTTAAAGAAATAAAAGCCCAAGAGATGTAATAATGAAGAAACTGGCAAAACCCACGTCACACTGACACAAAATGCTGGCGCTTTCTGTCCGGCACTTGAATGTTTGACCCAGAGGTCAAATACGAGTCTCTGAATATAAATAAAGATACCCAAAAAAAAGGGAAGGAAAAATCTCTATTTATATGGTAACTGGAAATCCTCAGAAAATTTCAGCTCAAATTATCTGTTAGTGTTAAGAATGAGGTAAGTGCAGGAAATCCTGTGATCATACGGTTAATTTGTAAGCCTTGAGAATAATCTGCAATGCCCAAACGTTTCGTGGCTGCAATTTAAGCAGACATTTATGACATCGAATAAAAAAATCAAAGATTATAACGGGATTTCTAAAACAGGCCCAATAAGTCCAGTGAGAAGCAGGGAATATGTTTTATGGTTGTTTACAGCTCCCTACTCTCGGGTGTCCTGACGCTGGAACCAACGCAGCAATAGCGGTGAGGAAAATCAGTGCCGGCTCTTCTCCTCTTTTGGGGGAAAAACACAACCTCTGCACGGATCCCCTGAAAACCTTCTGAAACCCTGTATTCAAAGGTCAGTGAAAACTGACAGAGAATATAAACATTTTCATAACATCCTGCTAACAATACAAATTCTGATTTAGGGTTATCCTAGGTGTTAGTTAAAAGGAAAAGCCTTATTTCTTTAATCACTTACCTAGGTAATGTGGTGGATGAAATGGCATAGGTTTATTAGTTGCTGAATAATAAGCAACTGCTCGCTTAAATCGAGTAACTTTGTCATCTGTTCTAGACTAAAATAATGAGGAAAAAAAAAAATATCTGTCAGGAGCAAATCCAGGCAGGTCATCTGTAGGTCAGCACTGTACACCTATAGGTCACTGTACTGCAGAGTACTTAATGTATATCGTATCACATACAGAATTAACACCTATGGACCTCTGAGGACTATAGCTCTACTCCAGCACAAGAAATATGTCAATCCACGGAAGGATAAAGTTTGAAAATACAATCTTTATGTGCCACCAATTCTCAATGACAGTACACAAAGCCACACTACAAAATTCCAGAATTTAACTTTAAAGCACTGAGGGTAAATGCAGTGTTTTCACCTTTGGAAAGTGAGGGAAGTGAAATTAAGGTATATACAACACTGCCTATACCAACAGATCCCGATTATCAACTGATGCAACACTATTTTTATAGAATGCAATTCTTCAACACAAACATATAGCACACTTGGTTTAAAAAAAACCCCACAAAACAAACAAAACAATATTTTGCTTTATACTTTACCTGTGAATGTTGAAAAACATCTTTTGCTATGGCATCCAAATCAGCGGTGTCCTGAATATTACGGACGTAGTCAGCTACGGCTTTGATCACTACATCACAAGGTGGTAAAACTAACTGGTGAGCACGTACCTGTGCAAACAGACACACACACCCCCCCCGTGTGAAACAACAGGACAGCCCAAAAAGCTTCAGTTACACAGCAGAGAGTTAAACTCTTTAGTTATTGTAAATATATTCAACAAATTCCATGTTGCCAGATTTAGTATCTAAATATTTTGGGGCCTTCCACCTTGTTTTCACAACTTCATCTTCAACAACAACTCAGATATTTTCCATCTACGGTCTATTAATATATATGTGAAACCTCACCTATATGTAAATATTTGCTGGTTAACTATCAACTCCAACAACAAACAAGGTCAACAATGCTAAGTATTTTACTGCTTTCTAGTTTGGCATTTCCTTTAGTGCAGAATGATACATCTAATGTGGATACATCCATTTTTATATATATATATATGTATATATGCCAGAAAATAATTTATCTTGACACAGTTCACTATTTGAACAGTATTTAGTTTAGTGTTTTCAATTTTTGTCTGTTTCATTATCTGTAGTAGAATATACTCATACAGCTTCACATCATCTATAACATTTCAGGCAAGGAATTATTTTTATTTCTTTTACGTTATACATTGACAAAGAAGGATGTATGGATTTCTGCTGTCGCTCCAATGTGAGCACACTTTCTCGAATTTCAATATCCACACGGTGACAGGGGTGGTTACTCTTTTTGCAGACACGGAGGAAATTCTTAAGATAATTCCACTGATAGAACAGTTCCAATATTCTGGCATTAAAAAAAAAACGATGTTCTACCATCCAGTAACAGCTGTGTCTGACCTCCCATATTCACCACCTATTTGGAATGGATGAGAAACATGGCCTTAAATGCATGCTAAAAACTTCCCTCGAGTTTATGACCTGAGCCCATAGAGACCATAGATTTTTATCTATAAATCAGGGTCCATGGTACAGTCTATTCAAGATCTTAGGAAAGGACAAATTCCCATTGATTCACTGCTCACTGACTCACGCCGTGGGTTTGAAAAGATAAGAATCACACTGGAGTATGTAGCAGGAGAGGTCTCACTGCAGTAAGAAGAAAGAGCTGAAAAACTTTGCGGGAAGATGTCCAAAGCCCCTAGTTCTTTGGCCCGATCCCTCCTTGTATCCACATGAGAAAGAAGGAACTGGACAGTCGGGATACAGCGAGGATTTTTGCTTTTAACATATTTTAATTTGCCCATTTGCTAAGTTCAGTGATTCAGAAGTTTAACAATATTATTTAACAGTTCTATTTTTTAAGACATGAGAAAACGTGAAAAATCTTTATATATTTGGATTCTACACAGAAGTATCATACTGTACTAGAAAATACTGCAATTCAGCCTTGACAGAAACGTATACGCAAAATTCTGATTAACAGTTCATTAGTTTTATCTTTGCAACTTTAAAACCTGTATCAGAGCCCTTTTTTACTTTATATGGAGTCTACCATATCAAATTTTTTTTCTTTCCTGCCTTTGTTTGACTTATTCATACCTAAACCAAGGAATTTTTGCCCAGATTCCTGTTTTTATGCAATTCCTTCTCCTAATACATTACTTTTATACAAATGTCAGGATAAATATTCACTCTACATGACCATTCTCTACCAGAGATGAGCTCCACATTTTCTAAGCCTAAATTAAGAACAGTTCTGTTTAGTGCAGTCAGTGGTATGGTAATTATTTCTATTTCAGAGAGTGTGCATTCTGAATATATACACAACAATACTAAAGTAGCTCGCATTCCTCTGAGAGCTCACAGTCACAAACATTAAGGATAAAATTTTGCACCCCACCTGCAAGCTGAAGCAATAGACTTTCTTCTCACTGGTAATCTAAATTGTTTTCTGAACAGCTACCATTTTATTTCTAACAATTACATATCTCTAAAGCAGCTAAATCCTACCATGGCCGTGTCACCTTAGACGTGCTCTCAGCAGAGTCCCTGGGAGAAGCCCTGCGTTACTACTTATTTAAATGTTTCTGCAATCTCTGCTTTAGAATTCAGTGAAAGGCGTAAGCAATCTATCTTTTTTTTTGTATGATCTCCCAGATAGCAATATTCAATAAACCCTGAGCAGTCAGCATCAAGAAAAGCCATCCCATCACTTTAGCACTAATATTCAGCTCAGACCCTACAAGTATAAAGCTCAAGTGAGACATGTTAAGGGCTTACGATGCACATCGCCCCCAGCTCAGCTGCTTTTAAACAAACAGCCTAAAGACCTCACAGGAGCGTCTTCTTAATTCCTGAAGCGAGACCTTCTGAAAGTATGCACAGATGTAGAGACATTTCAGATATTTGGGCTTTATTTTCTTTTATTCTGTTTCAAAGCCAGCCAGTCCGGATGTGAGAGCCCCCACAAAACTTAAAAATGTCATGACCTACACAGAAGCCATAAAGGAGAAGAAATAAGAAGTACTTTCCTGTTATTAAAGAAAAAAAGATTTCTACTCGTTTTAAGACTTTCCAGAAACACAAAATTGTAGATTTGTTACTGGATTGTAAACAATATTTCCAATACTGTGTCCGTTAAAATACAGGCTAAGTCTTGCTAAGCGTTAGGAAAAATTAAGACTTAACAACAAAAGTTAAAGAAAACCTGTTCATAGTTCAAACTTACTTTTAGTTGCACGCAAAGCATTTCAGAGCAAAATCAGCATCATATTTTACCAATTTCTCATTGTAAGAGATTTTTTGCTAGAAGCTTTTTTTTTTTAATGCACTCTGAAAAGATTAAGCGGGGAAAGGAAATTAATTCTATGCAGGTATTTGTCAAAATGTGGCAGAGAGCAACATTACAAGCCCAGAAGCTACGAGATAAAAATGTCTTGGTTTTGACAAAATAATTTTGCAGAAATGCTTCACTGAAAGAGAACAGACTCACATATGCGTAACCGCACAGGATGATTAGGATCCTATAGAAGGTACCTAAACTACACTTCAATTGTGGGCCAACTCCAGTTGCTTGCTGTCTCCAGGAAGTGCAGCCTCTAAATGCTAATCAACAGAAGTACCAGCATTTACTGTTGTGCCTGTTGGAAACAGATAATCAGTTGAGTTTTATTTTCTAATCATTAAAAAAAGAGACCCTGAACATTCAGCTACTGTGAGGTGACACATAGGCAACGTTTTTTTTTTTTTCCACTGGCGAGAAAAAAGGCTGAAGATACGAAGAATCGTCCAACAGATTGCCTGGGTTTTTGTCTAGTAATTTCTACTAGAGAACACATCCAAACCATTTGGATCTTGTCTCAGCCTTTGAAGGTTAGAAACATTTAATCTTACGAGCTTGTCACGCATCTGATCTAACGACAAGCTTTCTGAAGAGGCAAGAAATTCCCTGGATGACTTAAAATCCTCTCAAACCAGCAAAGCTCAGTTTTTTCCTGAAGAGAGAGTTATTAAATTACAATTTCCTTCTCTCTCCATTCTGGTTGGGAAACTGACTTCTTTCTGCTGCTGATGTCTTGATAGTAACAGGAATGCACCCAACATGGAGATTATGTGCTAACAATTTATACACACGGGGCTCTGAGAAACCCAAATGGAAACAGAGGAACAAAAACAATGTCAGAAAGAAAAGGGGAGAGCAGAAACAAGCCAAAGATGTGATACAACAGGCTTCACGTGAGACAACCTGGGTGACAACCCTGCACACCACCACCAACTCAAGGGCTGGGCTGCCCTCCAGAAAGACCTGGACGAGCTGCAGGAAGGAGCCAACAGTTAAAGAAATTCAACAACTACCAAAGCAAAGTCTTGCAGCTAGGCAAAAATAACCCCTGGCTACTCCACAGGCTCGAGCTGTGCCAAAAGGGACTCGGGGCTCTTGGAAGACAGCAGCAGGGACGTGAGCCAGCAGGGTGTCCTGGCAGCAGCAGGCCAGCTGCACCCTGGACTGTGGAGCAGGAGCACAGCAAGATCAAGGGATCTTGCTCCTCAGTGCTTGTTAGACCACCATCCAGAGCACGGCACTTGGTTTTGGGCTCAAGGCAAGAACATTGAGCTGGTTCTGCAGAAGGCCAGCAAGATGGTTAAGGAGTTGGAGGACTTGCTCGATGAGAAGAGGCTGAGGGAATGGGGCTTATTCAGCCTGGCTGAATTCAGGCAAGGCTTTGGAGACACCCAACAGCAGCCTTCCAATACCTGCAGGAAGGTTGCCACGCACATGGAGCCAGGCTCTTCACAGTGGTGCACTGTGGAAGGACAAGAGACAACAGATGTAGCCTGAAACAAGATGGATTCAGACCGTACACATGGGAAAACATTTTTCCCAGTGGGACTGTGAACCACGGAACAGACTGCCCGGACAGGTTGGGCAGTCTCCAACCTTGGATATTTTCAAGATTAGGTGAGGCAAAACCCTGAGCAACCTGTTCTGACCTCAACCACGACACCAACCAAGCTTTCAGCAGGAGGCTGAACTAGATAACTTCCTGAGGTCCTTTCTGGTCTGCATCATCCTTTGATGATCCTTAGCATCAACAAAAAAAAAAAAAAAAAAAAAAAAAAGAGAGACACTTACTTTAAGCACACCTTTGTTATCTGAGCAGCAGTAATACCTAAGCACCTACTCAGCATATTAGTATCCCTCTGGCAGACACCCGCTGAAGTCAACAGGGAAAGAGAGGAATTTCCTAGAGCAATTCAGAGAAGGAGCCTAACCTGCATAGTTTGGATTGCTTTCTAGAAGCAGCTCGCTTTGCCTCTCTAATGAAATGAAAAAACTGAGGAGATTTAGCTAACTAATTCTGCCAGGTAAAAACAGATGTGGAATATCGGACAGTGGGTATATCAAGAATTTGCCAAAGAAAGTCTAATAAATTCACCCTTTCAAAACCACCCTAATGGGAAAATGATCCATCACAAAACGAAGACTGCAATCTCATAAAGTTTCCCTCCATACTCCTCTTTTTCAAAATGGGAGATTGCATTAAGACTTGTTTCTAAGGTTACCTTGTGAATAAAGAGTCAGCACTTCTTCCGTGGTACGTGCTCCTAAATAGATACTAATTCATTCCAGAGATAAGAAACTGCCCTCCTGATATCATTCTGATGGTATTACACATTGATCTTGAAGCTCCATCCCATAACAAGCTCTACCAGAGTGAGAACCGAATTGTTTCTGTCTTAAACATAAATCCCAAAGCACACATGTAAAAGTAGTACAATGCTAGTTTCCAAACAAGGTCTAGCACTCAAACTATTTCTCAGGAAGTCTATCAACTCCTTTCTTGTTTCAGCTTCAGTGAGCTCTGCCCTAAGTCAGGTAACAGGACACAAGCAGAGGTCTGCGCTTTTATTAGATGCATGACCTGTTTACACAGGGACATTTCGATGGACAAGACCCTGGCTCAGAACAGCTTGCAGGGTCAGTTTTTAATTCTTTCTCCCTTTCACAGCAATAGCAATTCAAATCTCTATATTTAAATTTGTCCACAGAAGCTCTCAGTGTTGCTGAGCTGACGGCCATTGCTGGTGTCCTCTGAAAGGCATGGCTTTTGATCCAGCATGAACGGAGAGGTTCATTTCCTTCTAGATGTGAAATAGGGATTCTTTGTTCAGGTTCCATTTTTCTTCCTTTGTCCCACTTCAGCTCAGCTGGTTCCTACATGAACACACCACCCTCATCTCCTTCTTTCAAACAGAAGTACAGGTTCCTCAATTTTGCTTTTTTTTCACCTATGTTGACACCTGAGCAGATAAACCTGTTTTCTATTGGAAGAGGTACTACCAGTCCTTGCTAAGTTACACTTTTTAATCGGTGAACTAGCAAAGTTTCTCTTGTAGGAAAAGCAACAATTTTGCTACCTCATAACAAAAGAGAGAGAAAGAACATAAACCATATGTTATTAACTATCACAGGTCTCACTGAAAATCAACAAATCAGGCCATTGGGAACTAAATCCATCACCTTTGGTGCTCAAGACCAGACTGTCTTACATACAAAAGATTAATGTCTTTACACAACAAGAAAAAGTTTTCCAAATCCTGAACCGAATGAGGTGTGGAATTAGAGCCCTTGCTCAATAGCAACTCTAAATAGACACAACAAAGCAAAGTTTGTAGGTAGAGCCCAGGGATGACACCCTCGACAGCCACAACAACTTCCCATCCCCATTTCCAGTTTTCCTGACAGCTCCCACTTTTTGTAACTGTTCTGAAACTGCTTCTTGGTATCAAGCTTGTAGCTAATATAAACCTATCTTTTAGGATATTTTAAGCATTCATAAGGAATATTGCTTTCTGCACATCTACTATTAACAGGTGTCACAGAGCTGTAATGACATCACTCACATACTACTATGTCAAATGACATTAAATTGAGTTAATGAGCTACTGAAACAAATTGTCATTTCAATCCGTGAGCACTGTTGAAACTGAAGTTTAAAAAAAAACAAAAAAACAAAACACCAACAGCAAGTTGTTCCATAACCAGCAACTAATGCAGGTTGGTCTCATGTAGACCTCTGTCATTGCTGCTTCAGCCCTTCTTCTTCTTCCTCTCCCTCTGACACCACTACCAGCCAGGAGACAGAAATGCTGTGCTGAGGCTGGGGCGAAACAAGTGGCCGGCACCCTGCTGTGAAATTAAACAAATCCTGTGCTGTGCTCACCTTTTCCCTCAGTAAGGGCACTAATTTGGGTCTGTTTTCACTGGTAACAGCATATCAGTTTTCAGGGAGCCTTTAACAGACGAATGGGAACTGCTTTCAAATCTGATTAACGCTGGCCAACAGATTAAACACATAGAGGGAGGACTGCCTGAGACAGCCCAGTCACGCTCCCAGGAAACACGTTTCACTTCCTTAGCACGCCAGCTACAAAGCCCAGCTGGGGTTTCTACTGAAAATGCAAAACTTGAAGCAAAGATGACAAATATCTAACTTTCATCCTAGTCTAATTCAGTATATATTTAGAAGGCTTTTCCGAAGGTCTAGGTGTCTGAAGTCATCTTCTGAACTGGCTGTAAAACAAGTTTACTCGGCCTAAACCACAGAAAAGTATTCTGAAAATCCAAAACTTTATCAGCCGCTTTGGAAGAAGTTCTAAATTTTAAATTTTCAGTAAAAAATGAAAATACAGGCACACTCTTTCAGTCTTTCTTTTTTTCATCTCAAGTTTTACAAGGAAGCAGCAAACATGCAGATTTTGTTTTGCCACTACAACGTGCTGTCACTTACCTTGCTAAACACAGGAGTGGCAGCACAACAGGAGATGAGCGTAACATCAAATTGTCACAGCTGTTCACTAAGCAATGCATGTGCAAGCCTCAAAAACTCTGAAAACCTTCAACCTCCTTTTAAATTCTACCTTCAGTGAAATAAGTTACAATTTTTTCAATGCTTAATAAACTTTTGGAACAGAAGGGGAAAAAAACCCACCTATTTTTGTTGTAGATATAACAAAACAGTCTTATATAATTTACAAAAAGCAAATTGATTTGCTGCATCATATACCATAGGAGAAAGGGTAGAGATATGTCTATTGTGGCAGAGAGAAAGGTCACTATTATCCCATTCTCTGATGTGTCCAGTTTCCTTTCCATAGCTGTCTGCTTGGCAGACACACCGAGCAAGTGTGATGAAGCAGCAGAACAGACATAAACTAAGAGAATCAGACACAAGTTACTTGTCTCAAAAAAAAAAAAAAAACACACCCAAAAAAACTCCTGAAGGCCACCTTAGCCTTTTTGTGCAAACTATTCTCTAGCATATTTATACTTTAAGTGCAGAAAACTAACAATTACATACAAGCTCACATCAGTAGAAAGTAAGACAATATGGTAGGAAGGTATCCAGAGAGTTGTTTTTGACAGTTGAAGGACATGACTAAACAAAAAAATTCTGCTCTTAAAAAAAATAAGAAGAGAGCAAAAAGGTACATTCTCCAAGTAAAACCATGCTGAAGCTACAAGTGCATGGCTTGTGTAGCTGAAGGACACCGGGGGTGATGACAAAGGCTAAGTTTAGCCTGGTAAGGCTATAATCGCCCCAGGTATCCTCTGCAGTGAGAGAGGGGCTGGGATACCACAGGGTGAGGGAGAACAAGAGCCTTGCATACCTGCTGTGAATTAGCCTAGTACACTACTCTGATTATCTATGATGATTGATTTCAGCTTAATTGCTAGTAGTGACATTAAATTTGTACCTTAAGTGAAGCTAGTGGATGTTCTGGACCAAGTAAACTCCAATGAAAGGAAGCCAAATCTTCATCAGGTAGAATATGATTACCTAGAACATAATACAGAACTTTATTTAAGTACACCATAAAATATTGCATATTGATTCTACGTGCAGCAAAACAAATTTGCAACAAGCCCTCAATTCCCAATCGACAGGATTAACAGAGATTAAACTTGCAGCTATCTTTTTGTTACTCCAGAAAAACCCAATTACTGTGCTACTGCTGCAGCGAGAGACACTTCTCTCTGCTCAAGGGGCTCTCTTCCATCGAACCCAGTGCACTTCCAGAACAAACAGGGCCGGACACATGGTGTCAACCTCAACCTGGTGTATCCTGTTAGGGGATCCTCACCAGTATGTGGTCATGCAGGTGCACCAGTGTAAGAACACACTTTGCTGCTCTCCCACACCAGCTGGGAAAGCTCTTCCCACATCCCAGCACGTGCCCTTACGGATCCCCACGGGAGCTGCCCCTGGAACCCACACTCTGCTCCATCATGCAGTGGGGGGCACGCAGCAAGCCCCAGGAACGTTTATCCAACCCTCAGGAATGCAGGTGGCTCCGATGACACTCCACAGTTTCCCAATTCCTAAAGTTTCTTTTGCCAACCTGCCCAGGTCAGAGAGAAGTCTGAACTGGCAGCAGCAAAGTCACCAGGAGATTCCATAGTTGTCCCAATGAACAGAGGCAGTGGCTTATTTACTGAGCTGTTCATACCAAATGGGAGATCACTCTTTTCCCAAGTACATCAACGGTCAGAAAAAAACCTACAAAAATTCTTAGTAGGAATTATTTCAAACATTTGAATTAATTGAAGACTAACTAATCAGCTACTGACAGAGTTCAGTGTCTGTGGATCTAAACTTTATGTGGAACTAAACACTGTATTATCACACTTCTGGTCGAAAGCTTAAGGATATTTTCAGTATCTGGCTTTACAGAGCAGCAGCTCAGCAGTGAATGTACAGCTCTCATTGCTGTTAATATATTTACAGCTTTTTTTTTTTTACATTTCAGTTTGGACAACATCTTGCACTCTCAGGGGTCTTTGAAAATGACAACTTTCTTAATATTTTGCTTGTAAAATACTTTAGTTTGCTTTTAATGCTCTTTACCATGTAAAAACCAAGACAGCGGTCCATTGCCTGGCAACAAGCAGATGACCTCTTAGAGCGGGAAGTCTTTGTGTCCAATCAATACTTCACCTACAGCTGAGATCTCCAGCAAGGAGACATTATAACCTTTATTCATTAAGAGCTAAACTTTAAACTCGCATCAAAAAGATTCAACAAGTTTGTACACAACAGCCACACTCTTGCTAATCTAATCAAGGCAGGATTAGAGAGCCTTTATAATGCAGGTCTGAAAAAATCGATTACAGCCAGACCACTAGACAGTTTTGTGATAACTAAGGATAACTCCTGCAGATGCTAAGATCACCTTTGAAAACAGTCAGAGCTTCTCTCCCTTCCACCAAAACCTCAATCACGTTTGGTCTCCATCTGTCATTTCAGCTAATTCCATCCCCTTGAACACACACACACACACACACGACAGTCTCACCATTTGATCAGTTCTCACCACATTTTGAATTGTAGGATTTAGGATGCTGAAGTGTGGCAGTGTCTTCTGTACTCCACACAAGCAGCAATGCCTGTACTTAACTTACAGAGTTCTAAAATTTTACAGAGAAACAGACTGACACTACATAACTAAGCCCATCCCTCCGTACTGTCACAGTGGGAGAGAGATCAGCATTACATAAGCAACCTCTATTTCTTGACCTGGCTCAACAACCTCAACATATATTGATTTTCCCATTTTAATGGCTTATTACAGTGTACGCCTTAGGTTTTTTAAAAGCAATTAGATACTAATTGAAGCCACTGCCCTTTCTAAAGAGTTCACTGAATTACAGCCCTATACCTCACACTGTGTTTGTTTTTCTACTGCTGAAGCTTGGGTTGTGGGGTTGTTTGTTTTTTTTTAATAATTTGAAGTATTTGAGTCAAAATTTACAAAAGAACCCAAATCAATTCCCTGTTTACATCAACAGCAGGTAGGACAGAACTTTTTAAGAGCGTGCTCTTAGAGGACACGGTATCTTGGCCACGTTTTAACTACCTGTGACAAGGATACTCTTTTTATTATAAAGCTAGAACTATAAACCACTCCTGCGTGGAAAGCTCTAAGAAGGAAAAAGCTGTAAAGCAAACCAACCAAGCACACTGTATACATAACCTTCTCAGAAAGTAATCTTTAAGAACTTGCCTAGTTGGTACAGTCAGAAAATATTTTGCTGGAATACCTGAATAGAGACTTTATCCCTGAACATAACTCATTCCCAAATAATTTGCTGTTGAGAACTTTTTTTTTTATTTGACCAGTTCAGTGGTGTTCCTCAGGCCCCTCACAGTGCTCAATGTTTGGCTGAATCATTCCAGATTTTTTTCACTTTTCAGCATACCCAGATTGACCCTTGAAGTTAATGACAAGAAAGTATCTGAAAACAAAGAAGCCTGAGTTCCAAATATAGGGAAACAGATTTGCAGACCTGAAGCTGAAAACTGATACAACTACTGCAATAGTTTTGCCCTTCTGTAATTGTAAACATTAAACCAGCAGCCTAACTGCAATTATTTCAGAATACATTAATTTATTCCTAAACAAAGTACTAGCATGAGGAGTTCCACTGATGTACCCAGAACAGAAGAGCGGTGTAACAGGTTCATACACTCCCCCCTCTAATCAAGCACTCACACCCTCCCATTGTGATTTTCTTCATGCTAGTTACAGGTTCAAGAGACCCAAAAAGGCCCCAGAACAACCTGTGAAGGCAGACAAGCCCTCAGATATTAAATAAAAATATAAAAATTTTGATCTGAATAAGCTACCCTGCTTTAAACATACACCACACAGTTATATGCCTAGCTGCATTTAGTATTTTATTAAAGAAAAACTGGAGTCACTATATTCCTAAGGTTGCAAAAGTTAGAAAACATTGCATATAAGTTGCATAAGTCAAACAGTGTCTGTTTGTTGTAAGCTTATACAACCATTATTTGTATCACCAAATACCTACCTTTCCTAATACTCACTAAATGCAAAAAAACCCAACTAAAACAACCAACCCTCATCACAGGAAGGTCTCCGAAGTATTTCCTCTTCTAAGCCTGACTTCCATAAACTTTACTCTATTTTGCTTACTCATACTGAATACACACACAAAAGAAATGCAAAAGAATACACAAAACTAAACTTGCAGCTGAACTGAGTTTCTTTAACCTTTGTACCAATTTGGGGGAAAAAAACCCCAACAATCTACAAAATCTCTCTCCAGTGATCACGTGAAATGACGTCAAGTTTCTTTCTCCCAAGAGCAAGCTGAAAAACATTTTGTCGTGTAACATATCAAGAGAGATAAATATTCAAGAGCTTCTTGTATATAAAACTGCAAAACCTTCAGATAATTTACCAGAATGTTTTTCACCTTCCATTTAATATAACCAAGTACTGCCTCAGCTGGCCATGCAGCTGCAATTCTGTGACAAGTTAAAATGATGTCGTCCACATGTACTTCACATTAATTCCATAAAGCATATCTGCAACTGTGAAACTGCTGCTCGAGCAGTGATTCTTACTCACTGAATTGGCATGCAACAACTTATTTATAGACTACAAAACAAAGATCAGCAATAGTGGTCTGTCCTGCTATTTACACAGGGGTTTTGTTTTAAATTGCAGCTTAGCCTTCATCTACCATTCCTCCCTCGAGCCAGGCAGGCAGGTAACCACCTGGAGATGAATAACGTACACTGACAAAAAGCAGCTTCAACTACTCAAATACTTGTGGGTTTCTGCTGTAAGGTGCACTGGTTCTTTCCTTCTTACCACAGAAGGTACCTGTCTGGACTAGAAACAATTAAATATTAAAGGCTACTAAAATAATAGTATGCTAAAGTAATAATACACAGCCTCTCTCATTCACAGCTTTCAAATGAGAAGTTTCATTCTTTTATCATGTACCTGTACTAAAACACAAAGTCAGAGAGAAAATAAAAAGAAAATCCAGTTTTCTTAATTTGTTTGCTGAGTACAAGATGAAGAACATGGCTGCTCCCTGCTTATTTACCCAAAAAGAAGTTAGAATGCTGTTTTAAATAGATCTTACTCATTGGAGTCACCTAGTAATTAATTCACTCTTCTGAAAGAGCATGACAGCTATTCTCTACCACTGCTCTGGAAATACAGCGTATTAAAACTGCCTGATTTAAGCAGAGATGTGAAACTCAAGTCCTTCCTACCAGTGCTCCTTTAGAGATACTACAGCATTCAGCATTAGAAGCAGGAGCACTAAGAAACCATCCAAACACCACCAAGGGAATGGTAAGATGCTGGTCGCCTGTACTTTCAGAAACGTGGATTTTCACCCCATTATATAGTATAAGATATTTCTGGTGCAGCTCATGTGCTGTACTGTTTGCCCAATACTCATTTCTGAGGGGAAAAAAAGCCCCTGCAATCCAGAATCTTCACTCCATGTATGTTATCTTTAGGTAGAACACAAACCAGGACAGAAGTGTGCTTCCCTGGTCTGGAGAGCATCTTGTTAAAAGTAGACTCCAGGTACTGTGCAAGACTAAAACTAGTAGAACCACAATCATCCCGATTCATCCCCACCCACTGGGAAGATTTTGGCCAGGCAAGAACTTTGCCAAACTCTTAACTTTCTACTCCTGTTTCTAGACAGCCACAATTTGCATTGCTCGCAGGTCTCTACAAATTGGGCATGTCTGGCCTCACCAAAAGGCATCCAGCCCACCTCAAGCATAGCAGGAATGTCTGAAACAAAGGGATGCCTTTGCCTACATGCTTTGTCAAATTATACACGCAGATTTTAAAACAGTTAACAGAAAAAAAAATGTAAGTCTGACTGGCAGCATCAAGTTCTTTTATTACTTCACTTACCTAAAAGAGCAGCAAAAATAGGAAAGCGATTTGGATTCAGGTCCAGTTGCTTGGCAACTTCATGCATTAGATATTGGCTTGTTGTGAGACTTTTCCCATTCCGGCTCAGTTTTAGGGCATGGGCACTGAAATAGTAAGGGATGTTGCACAATGCATAATCGGAGTCATATGCAACCAAACCATGGAAACCTTTTTCTCTGCAGAAAGCAATTACTTCTTGATGATGATCCTCAATGCTCTGTGCAACCTATAGTGGAAGACAGAGTAATTAGCTACAGTGTTAAATGGCAGTACTGATTTATCACACGTATTACAATATATTGGGTCTTTCTGGAACTATATATGTGGGTTTGAAACACTTGCAGTATATTTAAAGTAATTTTAAAGAACCCAATGACATAGCAGATAGGGAAGGGATGTAAGGAGCCCTCAGAAACACAAGACAAAGTTCTGGAAGCCAACACACAGAGTGGCATTACGGACCGCGGAGCTCATCTGAAGGAACTGTTTATTAACAGAAACACTCACACTCTAAACATATTACTATATCAACATCTGTATTAGCTCATGGGAAAAATCTTAAGGCCATGGATACTTAAGCAGTTCAGCAAGCCAAGATGCTCCCTTAAAAAGCAATCACACGAGCACTCTTAAAAGTTTTGCAGCCCTGTTTTAAAAGAAACAAACAGAACCCTAGGTGAACACAGGCAACTTTCTTGACCTTTCAAATCTCTACCTTGCTGTCTCCAGCCAAATTTTTTCCTCTTTCAAACTTCTACAGCCTATTCATTTTTACACAGCTGTCTCTGATGGTGCAAATTGCTTCAAGTTTATAGCCCAAACTTCACCCCCTGACTCACGTTGCCTAGCAAAGCACATATTTCAGGCTACGGCAATCAGATGACTAGAACAGACATGTTGTGCCGGGGAGACACAGGGCAATTCATAGCATTGGAAATGTAAAAACAACCATTTCTTATCAAGATTAAACTAAAACTCAAAAAACCACAGTGACAGGTTAGTACCTACAGTCCTGCAGTTCTCCATGCTGTTGGGAACCGTTAGAGCCACGGTTCACATACAAGAACAAAAAAAAACGAGCAAGCTGAGAGCTTCTGATGCCTAATGCTTTCACCATCTCCATACATGCTAAACGTGTGATTGAGGAAACCCTGCAGAAGTTGGGTGTTGGTATAACCTACCCAAACCAAATATTCCATTTTAACACCACCACAGAGAGCAAGCTATCCCAAAATAGACCAGTGCAAAACTATTAGCTTCAGTCTCCACAGTATGCACTAACAACTACCGTGTTAACACCAATAATGCTATTTATTTCCTCTGCAGCCAAAGCCTCGCAGAACTCGAGTGAGGGCCCTACCCCTCTACAGCCCACCCCAGCCGCCCCACAGTCACCCACCTCCCAGCAAAGACTTTCTGTCCACCAGTAAGTTTCCAGTGACTCCTCCTTTCCTACTCGTGCCTTTCTGATCCCGACAACTCAATTACAGACTTTCGGTGAGGTATGTACAATTTTGCTTTTCCTATGTAGCTCCATGGATGTTCCCTTTTAAGCAAAATCCTGAGCAGCTGAACACCAGCACCTCTCTCTGAGCTATTCCTACCATGTAGAACCAGCTCACTAAACTCTCTCTGCTCCTAATGCTACAGCCCCATAGTCTTACGAAAATCTTACTTCTTCAAAAATGTGCTTGACAGACTGTATCAAAGTCGGTTTGAAACTTAAATTTGTGAGAAAAAACAAGCATATTCATTTTTCTAATAATTCTACCGTCACCTACCATAACGTGTGCCTGCCATACACAGAATTGGAAGAGACTGTAAACATCTTTGGAAAAATTTAAGGATATCAGATTTATACAGTTATTAACTCAAGGTGGGCAATTTAGGCTTTGCCATCCTCTCCTCTTCTCCCCCTCCCCCGGTCTTTACATGTTTTAAGTTAGGAAAATCCTCCAGATGTTTTTTTATTATGGATAAACAGATTCAAATGACATACATATATATGTAAAATCAGCATCTTTGCATGCATGACAACCATAGATCATCCATAAAAAACCAGAGCAAGAACTCTTTTTGCAGCACTAGGTGTGACCTGGGTGTACAGATAACACACAAGGAAACTCACTGTGCGGCCCGCTCTCATCTCCCATAAATGATTTCCTCGACCCCCCCAGCCTCCTGTTCCCTCCCTGCTTTATAGGGCATTCTGGCAGAGCTCTAGGCAGGAAACTGCACTGTGTTTAGGTAGTACTAGAATTCGTGTTCAAATAACTGAAGTGCCACAGGGAAAAAGAGCTGTATTTACCAAGGTAAAGTTAACCCACAAGGTAAAACTGGAGGGAGCAGAGTCGGGGACCAGCTCGCAGTTCTCACATGCCGGTAGAGCCCGGCAACGTGCACACTCCAACATGGGCCCAGGGAGGGTGGGCGCGGGGGGAACCACAGCCAGCAGCATGGAATCATTCTCAAGTCTAAATCTTGTGTCAACACTCATGATGCTGGATCAGAAAGAGAGAAGCCTGTCCGAGTAAACAGGCAGACGCGCATTTAGATATTGACCACAAAGTCTCTCCAAAGTATTAAAGATGTTAAGATCTCCACTACTTAAACATTTAAATTTTAGCAAACCTGCTTTGCATAAAAGTTTCTTTTTAGAATTATTCCTCCCTCCCCCAAAGAGAAAAATACCAGGTCACAATTAAGCTAAGAACCCGTAGGATATTTGTTATAACTTGGAGGAACCTGTTATTTTTACATCCTGCTGAAACCATCTGCAAGTGATTTATAATTGTTCTGGATGGAAGACATTACTCTCTTTCTCCCCTCTAATTACCAAAATAGATTAAATTCATAGTCAGTTCCTAGCACTGCACAGAAGCCTTCTACTCGAGACTCAAACGTTTCCTGAAAATATGAAAATCAGTTTCATATTTAAAGTTAATCAGTATTCTCAAACCCGAATTCTCAAAACAAGTGAGAAAACACTACAATTTGGCAACTCTCTTATGCATATGTAAATTCAAAAAAATCACCCATACATGCAAATTAAAAAAATAAAACAAAATTAAAAATCACACCTTCAAGATGCATCTGCTCTTTACCCACCAGAAGGGCTGCTAGAAAGTGAGCACAAGGAAAAAGGTGAATAAAACTGGAGTAAGGTTGAAGGAAGGAAAGATATATGTAATAAAGCTGATTTAGAAAGATAATAAGTTGTGTAAGAGAAGAAGAAAACCAGAAGAGGAATGCAATTTAAGTTCAAAAGTATCTTTGATGAGTGTTGTGCACATTACCACTATAACCATGAAATATACTTCCTAACCTGAAAATGAATCCGTTAAAAACAGAGCTGTCCTCAGTTTCTCAACAGCTGCTCAACTGAAGCATCACAGGGGAATTGCTGATACCCTTCCCATCCCAGGAGAGCTGCCCAGTTCAGAGAACCAGCGCAGTTGGGACATGCACAGCAGTGGTTCAGTGATAGGAACGTTAACAGCAGCAACAACTTCTCCCCACCACACACCCCCCAATTCCCAGTGCCACCCCACAGATCTTCCCCATCAAAAATGGGGGGGTGTGTGCTTCTTTTTTTAAAATGTGAGAAAAGGGACTCTGTACGACGTGTCCTCTCGCTCCTAAAACTGCTGCCAGAGATTAAGGCCTATTACTGAGAAACCCTAAAGGAGCTAATGCTGCAGCTAAGCCTGAACATAAACAAAGTGCTACAGGTGACACCCTTGTCAAATGTGGCAACTTTATTCGAATGAAATGTGCTTCAACAGAAATGATCCAGGTCTGAGACAGAACGCAGTTAAGAGACTAACGTAACAGCTAGTTCAACACGCCACAAGGCTATTATAAATACCGAATTCCTATCAATATCAAAACAGCTGGCTTCCTGCTGTTTAATGCGGTATTGAAACGCATAGTACACAAAGTAATTGGTTTAACACGTTAAAAGAAAAAAAAAAATATTATTTTACCCCATTCATTGCTTTTACTAATGATCTCTGAGCGTCCATAACTAATTTAAGGAAGATTTACAATGCACCCACAACCAGATCAAGGTAAATACCTTTACTGCATGGTCCCTAAAACTTGTTGCTTAAAGAATAAAAGTAATTCCTAACTACAGAAGAAAAAAAAAAAAAGTTCAGAGGAGAGGAGAGGAAAGGATTTTCCCATCATTTGAATTCCCACCATCATTCACATCCAAAACATGTCCAGCATTTTGCTTCTACGCTGAGCAGGCACACACGTTACACTACAGCAGACACAGCCATAACCAAGTGCCAAGCCCCAGCCGTGGTGTTCGGCGGAGCTCATCCCGCCCTGCAAGAAGGAGCTTCTCCTCTCCTTCTAGTTCCTTCCATACACGCTTCACCCACCGCGGTGGCCTGGGCCACGCTCAGCCCCAGCGGGCCAATCCCCGCCACGGCGGGGGCCAAGCGTGGCCCAGGCCACCGCAGGGTGGGACTTCCATCGCCAACAGGGCTGGATGCCCACCACCAGCCCAGGGTGGCTTTCTGTTCCTCTGAGGATGGGCCCAGCCGAGCGAGCACCCAGCAACTTTCGCCCCGTTGCTGAAACTGGGAGAAACTTCGCCCAAAGTCACCACCTCCTGAGCTCCTTCCAGAGAATCCTTGATTTTTTACTCCAGGGATGCAACCCAGCCAGAATACTTTTTTTTTTTTTTTCCCCTAATCCGCCAAAAGGGCAGCACAAAAGCCAGATAACGTTAAGCTAGCGATCAGGCGCGCAACTCGAAAGGTTGCGTAATATTTTTTTTTGCTACACACAGAAAGTAATTTATGATAATAAAGCCTGCAAGTATGCGCTTCGCTCCCGCTGCTCTTCCCTCCCCTAGCAGGGAAGCAACTCTGAAAATTGCAGCTTCATCCCGGGGCTTGTTTTCCTAGCGGCTTGTGTTTCACCAGACACAGTCACTCGGCTTCACAGAAACCCTCGTAAATCACGAACACTGTACGGAAAGAGCCTGCCCATTAATATTCTTTGAAATCGTGGCCATGGTGCCAGCGGGAGAGCCCCACCGACCCCCTGTACGTTATCAGAAAACAGAGGCTCCCCCCTAAAATAAGTTTAAATGAGGAACAGTCAGATGGGGGCCCCTGACCCCACAAACTGGAAGCGTTTGCCATCAGGGAGTAAGGAATGAATTATTCCACGCTCGATCAAAAGCTCGTTCGGGCAACGCCGAGCAAAACCTTCACGAACGTGAAAACTCCAGCAATTTCCCCTTCAGCGCAAGTTTAACCACCTCGCCTCAGCAGGGAACTTGTTGCAGATCCACCGTGCGCGACAACTAAACTGATTTATTATTTTATTCTTCCTCCAACCCCCCCCACTTTCCTCTTCATAATTCATTAAGATTACCACGCTTTCGGCCTCACCTGAGGTACCAAAGTCCCAGCCCCACCACCCTCCCCAGCGGGGCGGGGAGAAGGCCCTGGGCAAGAAGGGACATTTTGAGTCAACGGAGCGGCGGCCCCGAAAGAACATGGAGGCAAAAAAAAAAAAAAAACCCTCCCTAATGCTGGGCCTGGCTTCAATCCGGGAGGCCCCTGGGCGCTGCCGGTCGCCCCGCCGGCCCCGCGCAGGCC
>JAHREE010000213.1:375476-393656 GCA_033628505.1 Tringa tobata
TGTGAGGGTGGTGAGAGCCTGGCCCAGGTTGCCCAGAGAAGCTGTGGCTGCCCCATCCCTGGAGGGGTTCAAGGCCAGGTTGGAGGGGGCTTGGAGCAACGTGGTCTGGTGGGAGGTGTCCCTGCCCAGGGCAGGGGGTGGGATGGGACGGGCTTTAAGGTCCCTTCCAACCCAAACCATTGTGTGATTCTAAATCAGCTCACCAGAAAGTCAAATGCTAACGAGCTGGTTGGCTGTTGCTTATGGACGTTATTTCTGCCCTGGCCGGACAGGAGGAGCGGTGGGCGATGGGGCTGCGGAGCACGTGGAGCCCAGCCCTGACGGTGCCACCGCTCACGGGGACTCCAGCTGCCAAGGCTGGTGAGTCGGTCCCCACCAGAAACATTAAATTCCTTTCCAAATGTTTATTTGTATTTTGTACAAGATGCCCATAGTCTGTTGAGGAATCCATTCTCCAGAAAAAATATTTAGAGTGCAAGTCACAGTTTTCCCCTTCAGAAATTCAGCCAAAACACACTGAATCTGCCAACCACAGACAACGTTCTGGTGGTCAAGAGGTTTATACGTAAAACACTGTATCAGTGAGAGCAAAGCACACATCTTGCCGGTGTAATAGATAGCTGGTAATGAAATGGAAAAGCTGTCTAAGCCCTTTTCTAAAATACCTGCTTTTATGAGAGGTTAACTGTAGGACAGTGGATTTCAAATGCTAAATCCAAGCAATTAGAATTTTGAAGAGACTTTTACCGGTGTGGGAAATAAAAAGGAGGCTTGTATTCTCATTGGAAAATAAAATGCATGTAAATAAATTTGCTGATTTTTTTTCTGGTGAAGCTTTATGTGAGGTTAATCCCCTTACAGTACTGGAGTGTATTAGGTTTCACTGATCCGCCCTCGGTGTCCGTGGGCTCGCAGGCGGGGGCCGGGGGCCGGGAGGTAGTGCTGCCCTGCCAGCCGGCCCCGGCAAAGGGAGTGAGCGTGGCCACGGGCACCGAGCCCCTGGGCCACTGAGTGTGTGTCTGTGCTCACACCAGCACCTGTTTGTGTCAACAAGCCCCTCAGACTGCTTTAGAGGAGACGTGTCTTTAGGCAGAGAAGGTGGCTGGTTACTAAACAATGAGATTTTGCACGTGGGATGGAGTTTGCACACAATTTTCCAGGTGCCTTTTTTGCTTTCCCGGTCACTGGTCTGGCTCTGGCTCAGCAGAGATCTGAGCATCTCCCTCGTGTCCCTCACCTTCTTCCTAAGGCTCCGCGACGATGGGGCCTTTGGAAACCAGTGTCTTGGAAATTTCTTGCACTTCCTTACTAAGTGCTGCTTTTTTCCCCTTTTACAACATTGATGGTGTTTGAAACCGAGTAGATCCGAGGGCAAATAATTCCTGCCTTTTCTGTTTCAGGAAACTCTTGCCGTAAGGGCCAGCCTGCTCTCACAGTTCCCACTGCCTGTGCAGAGCAGCAGACCTGAGCTGATGCCAGATAAGTGCTGGTCTGGTAAGAGATTTAAGTTTAAACTTATGTATTCCCAGATTTTTCAATTAAAGATTATTCACATTTGGTTTTCATTCTATTCAGAAAGATCTGAGATATTCGTGTCCTAGGGTTTTTTGGCCTGATTTACACAGATTACTTTCTCACCTTCATTTGTTCTTTTAAGGATATATCATTTGACATTTACCCTGTGATTTTCTTGCCTTTAATGTAAGGCAAGGACATTAGTCAGCAAAGCATTTAAAGTTTCAAGAATGAAATATTTTTGAACAATGGCAACTCTTTTGCAAGAGATGAAAAGAGTTAAAAAACCAGCAAGCTTGTCACTTGATGACAGAAAACGTTACTTCTGAAAGTTGTACAAACATGCAGCCTGGCCTGCGTTCAATGTCTTGACTGCCATAAAACTAGAAACTTTAATTAGC
Organism: Tringa tobata; assembly: GCA_033628505.1. NCBI lineage: Eukaryota > Metazoa > Chordata > Aves > Charadriiformes > Scolopacidae > Tringa > Tringa tobata. The sequence goes on from JAHREE010000213.1 coordinate 377,393, forward strand.
ATAAATTCATAGTCTAGTTCTGAAAAAGAAAAAAAAAAAAAGGTAAATATTACATAGTTCTCAGTAATGAGAACATTTTTATTTTCCAGAAGACGTCAGTTTAATTCTCCAGGTACTCTCAGTATATAGAGCAACTTTTGATCTCCCCCTACATAATACAGCATGGGAGAGTGTCTCTTTAAATTCATTTATAAAATAATTCAGGACTGTGGGTGTCTTTGATCTGTTCCTCTCTGCTAAAGTACAGAAGAGAAGAACATGTCGCTTAGCAACCCCGCACCAGCACCGGGGGGAGGCGGGGAGGGATGGATGGTCCAGAGTCACAAAAGGGAAGGATTAATCCCCGCCAGAAAACTAAACTTCTGTCAGCGCTTCTCTAAAACGAAGCAAGCAAATAAACAAATAGGGGTGTTTGCAGAATTAGGTAATCTCACTTTTTTTTTTTCCCCTATTTGTTTTTTTTTCCTTTACCCCACTTCTGGTCTATTAATAGCAATCTTACAACCGAATCAGAAACCCAGACCCGGGATAGGCAAGGCAGGCTTCAATAGCTTCAGGACTGGGTTGCAGTTGAAACGAGTCTGAAGTTTTATTTTTAAACCAGTTAGGCATATTTTAAATTGAATTAGTGTAGTCAAGACTAATTAATTAATTAATTTCATACTGCAGTTTTTTTCTGAACACTTCAAATAAATTTCGTGTGGAGTCTCATCCTGTTTTACAGTTGGACAGCTTAAGTGTCACCAGACTCATTTATTTAGGGTCACTTACCTCATTGTAAATAAAAACCTAGATTTCTCTAAATGGTTACCAGGCTGTGATTAGCTGGTAACTAGGTAACATCTTAGTGACTTTGAAAAAAAAAAAATCATCTAGGAAAGTAACTTTGCAGTGAGGTAGATGAGCAGTGCTCAGCCAGCCTCTGCCAGCTCTGCAGCGCTCGGAGTGGGTACAGTCTCCAGCCGCTCCTCCTCTTCCTTCCCTCCCTGACCAGTCCTTGAGCAGCCCCAATTCCCTAATTTAGCTTTCTCTTTTGCACCAGAACTCAAACATCAAACCCCACAGCACTGTGTGGCTGAGTTATGGAAGAGAAAACTGCTGCAAAAAGCTGTGTGAGAGGAAGGATGACAGAACCAGTTGAAATGTAGCTCACTCCAGCATTTCACACAGATGAAAAATATCTCATCGTTAAATAAAGGGAAACTGTTATGCCTGCTCTTATGCTAATGATTCTAAAAATTATTTAAAATCCTCTTAATTTTTATGCCACTTCCATGTCTTAGTCACCTATAACTTGTTACTGAACATATCACTCTCCAGTTAAGGGAATCCCTAAGTGTTAATGGTTCTTGTTTTACCCAGAGCTGGGTCCGGGCAATTCTGTGCTCAAATTCTGTAGTAAAATTGCAGATGATTAGAGCAAATGCCTGCCTCCATCCACAGGCTGGAACCTTATCTAAACTGGCATCTGTTGCTTATTCCAGCAATTACAAACACACTTGAAACTAGACGTTATTGAACTCTGCAATAATGCTTATTTTTATCTAGTAACAACACTGGTAAATGGTAGCGTGGACCTCATTAAGGCCTACGTTTCTTAGAATAGTGTACCTAAGAACTTAATACAGAAGTAACAAGATATTTTTTTGTTACCCATATATAGCAAAGACCTAGAGAGTAGAATCTTGTCTCCAATGAGCTCAATGGGAATTTTACTAGCTATTGCAGGAGTGCCTGGATTTTACCCAGGGTCTCTGAGAGTGTGCTTTTTGTACTGGCAAATGCTTGTGTAATGTGATTCTTTGGAGAAATTTAATTAAAGAGAAATGTGCAAAGCACTTGGCATTAAGTGGTCTAAGTTTTTTAATGTACAGTATTTAGAATGGAGCCTAAATTAGAAGCAAGTAATGCTAACTCAGCTGTGAGCATTTCAATAAAAATTACTTTGTGGAGAAGCTTGTATAGACTCTGTGCATTTTTGTTTTTAACAAATATTTTCTATATGATTTCATTTTTATGATCCAAAGAAATTTAGAGGCTTTATTTGCCAATTCGTAAGCTGAAGCAAACCCCATTGACCGGACTGCATTTTTGCTCGCAATTACACCAGGGTCAACAATTCTTTACTGTAACTTAATACTGAATAAGTGTTTTTGCTGACTGCCGAAATCGCGTGGGAGGAGGAGCCCTGCAACAGTAGAACTCTTTTACTTGCGCTTGTGTTTACAGTACCAGTTCATATACTTAGTGGGTTTTATTTTTAGGAGACAGAAATATGTAATAACCATGAGGCATGGATTATCCTGGTTGGAGATTCTTCTTGTTACGAAAAAATGTATGTGATTCCTCTAACAGAGACGGAACATCTCCGGCTTCTCAAACAGACAAGCAGGCTTTGTGCGTTTGGTATTTTTTGAGGAGTATGTTTTAGACTACACTGACTTAAAAACATGTACAATTTACATAGCTTTCTGGTTATGGCATTCAAGTTACCGGATCAGGATGATACATGAAAAAAGCGTGCAGATAAGGCATGGTTTGCCCAAACATGTCATCACAAACTGACTTCCTAAAGGTATGTCTCAAGCTGGAGAATGAAAACACAGATGTGTGATATTTTTCCATTTCAGAGCAATCATTATAATATCACAACGATGCAGACTACCTTCACGACTTCTTAAACCCAGTACTGACAGAGGGAGAGTAGTCTAAAATGCCGGAAACATCATGTTGGAGAACTCTGCTTAGCACAAAAATTCTTGAAAATATTTTTGGTGGAGAACTGGGCCCAGCTGACAGCATTGGGGAAAAGAAATTTTTCTTTGGCATGGGACACCACGCTCTGACAGTTCTGTTCTTAGGGCAGAATCTCTAATCTAAAACATATCAGATTATTTCTCCCTCTGTAATTTCCTCCTAAATGAAAATAGAATTATTCAGCTTTTTTCAAAATGCGTACAAAAGTTTCAAGTTAATAAAGCTCAGCTCTTTCTCAGTAGAGGGACAATTGCTGTCTTTTTATCTTTAAGGAAAAAGCAGGCTGGTCCAATGGCTCTCTTCAGAACAGTAGATCATCACAGAAAGGGATTTTTTGGTATCTGTGGCTCAGTTTCCCCAGTGATCAGCGTCAGAGAAGCTGGACGTCTTTACTGCTTGCGGAACTGCCACAACATGTCTGACTCCAGCACCACGGAGCTGGAATGGAAATGGAATGAAAAAGTCACCGAAACGCTTTGATGTTGCATACACACAGAATTTGAAAGGAGCAAGAGAGTTTATTTTTAAAAGGAAATTAATAAAAGACATTATAAAGCTGTGCGAAGTGATGGGTGGTATAAAGGGAGGTCAGGAAACTCTTGTTGCTTTTCTCGCCGTGTAAGGAACTCGGGCATTCACAGAGGGAGATACGTTATGCAAAAAGCCCCAAAAGAACCCATTCCCTGTTGGGTTTGATGAGGCACCCTTGCTGCCAAGCCTGTCCCAAGCTGAGCGTGGACCATTGGGCAGCCCGTCCCCAACCAACCCTGTTCACTGCTGTCTCTCATCACAGTTACATAGCACCTACGGGGCGTTGGGCACTCAAAAATTTGTGTCTGGAAGCAAAGGGTTGTGCAGGAGAGAAATAACCCAGTGTGGGGAGGTCCTTGTCCTCAGAAAGCCTGCTGAACTATACCCTTTTCCTTGGAAGAAGTCGTATTTACACGGGGAATTTACATGTATCAATGACTGTGGCAGAATATTGCAGAGGAAGCCCCTTGTTAATATTTTGGCAGCATGAGAGTGTTTTTCCCAATTGCAAATGTTGCTCCATCTGCCACCAAGCCATTGGTTCCAAGAGTCTGTCCTTCCCCGTTAAAGGGGCACCACAGAAGCATTCTGTTTGCTGGGGGGATGTCAGGAGAGGAGAGCAGGAGGAGCGTGTGGCCCTCTGCAGTAGCGTGCCCTGCTGGGGAAGAGTTTGCTGTGAGGAAACAAGCCAGCTGAGGCAGTGTATCTACTAATGAGTGAATATTTAATTTAGTTGATTTTAACATGTAGGTAAGATTTTGATAATACCTTAAATTGAGTTGCATCATAGAAATATTGGTTGGAAGGGATCCCTGGATCAACTCCCACCTTCTACTCCAAGCAGGACCGTCACCAACACTGGATCAGGTCTGCTGTGATTTCACCTAGCCAAATCTTGGGTGTCCCCATCTGAGTGACCTCTTACAGTACTGCAGTGTCCTCCCAGTGAAGCAGTTCTTCCTAATGTCCAGTCTGAACCCCCCCAGGCCATTGCCCTTCACTGTACCATCTGTCACTCACTTGGCCCTGTCTTCTTTCCAACTCCACGCAGTTGCAGCCCGCTGTTAGATCACCCCTTGGCCTCCTCTCCACCAGACTGAAAAGCTGCAGCCCCCTCCATCACTCAAAGCATGATGTTCCAGACCATCCCAGTAGCCCTCTGCTGCCTTCTCTTCCCGTTTCTGAACATCCTCCTGACCTGGGGGGACCAAAGCCAGACAGCATTCCTGATGTGACCTTATTTGGCTTGGAGGAGACAGGGATAATGAGTTTCCTCAATCTGCTGGCCACCCTTCTTCAAGAGTAGGCCAACGTGCAGTTTGGCCCAGTTGCAGTGAGCACACCATTGGCTCCCGTTTGACCTGACATCCACTGTAACCTCCAAGTCCTCTCCAGGGGGGCTGCTGCTCAGCCAGACTGTTCCCAGCCTGTCCTGGCACATTCCATTATCCTGCCCAAGACTTTGTACGTCTTGTTAAACTTGATGGGATTTCTGCTGGCTTCAGTTCCTGAAGATCCTTCTACACAAGTTAATATTTGGCACGTCAAGGACTCCACCCTAATTTAGTGTCATCTTTGGATTTGTTGTGTCTGTGCTCTATGTCATGAGCAGAGACACTGAACAGTATCAGCCCTGGTGTTGGCCCTGGACTACTCTGCTTCCCTCTGGCTACCAAACATGTTGAGACAGTGATGGCCAGCTGTCAGTCTGGAGTCTCTCTGGGTGAGCCTTCTGGATGGGACACAAGAACTGAAGGAAGAGCTGGTTTTCTGTTTGATACCTTCACTGGTAACCTGTTCTTGAAGTGTTTTAGCAGATGGTAGTGGGCTACATAGTGTGCAATAGTAGTAAAGCAAAAACATTGTTTAAATTTTGTAAAAGTCTGTAAATAAGCTTCTAAAAATCACATTAAACAAGAAAAGGTTCTTACCGTGTAGACCTTCTACATTTTTCCATATTTAATCTAGTATTCTGGACCATACAAAAGCTCTTTTGCAATTAAAAAAACACATTGCAGCATTTGTCTTTTGTTCTGCATTGGAATCAAACCACACTCCCACCATTCCCAGGAGGCAGGAGGGAGTGTCCTCTGTGCCAGGACAGCTGAGGTCCCTCTGCATCACACCGGTCATCTGCATCCCATCCCTGCTTCAGCTCAGTGCCCCATCTCCTAAACCTTGGGTGCATCTCCCAACCGTGCGGTACTTGGGACTGGTGGGTGGTTCGACCTCTCTGCAGTCCCCAACATTTTTGGTCTTTAATGTCATAACAGATCCATCTCTGCAAAACGCTCAGTTTTTAGTGTAACATCTCCTGTCGACAAAGATATCTTCCCAATTTGTTTTTTGAAATCTGAATTACGAGGAGGGAAAAAGGCATGCAATTCCTTAAACCCAAAAGAGACATCCAGCAGAAAAAAGCAAACTCAATTGTGAAATGACTATTTCAGTGATGACTTGTAATCTGCAGTTTCATCTACTTGATAATGCCCAGCTTAGTGTTAGATCTAAAAACAGAACGAAATGAGAAAATCATTCCTTTGATATGCATTAAATTATTCAGTTAGTAAATTAGTGAATCTTATTCTGAGTGTTATTAGCTATTAGCGTGTTACACTTCTTGATGTTGCTCATGAAGAACGCATAAGAAAATGAGGAAAAGATTTCCCTTTTTGAAGTTGCTGCCACTTGAGTTGTTGACATTTCTTTTAATTGGTGGCTGTCCTCTTGAACGCAGTATTCTGATGTCTGTTTTTATGAGAGATTCTTCATTTTTAATTTGTTCTCTTATTGATTAGACTTTTTTTTTTGAATGGGTAACTCTCAAAATAATTAGTCTTTCAAGGGAACCACGTTCTCCTAAATAGTTATTAATGAGTATCATCTCCCCCATTCAGTATGCTTAGGCCTTTTTCATTAGGAGAATTTCAAGCATACATCTGGCCTGGTCAAACCATGCCTGGTACCAGTGAAGGCCGGAGGACTCTCACTGGAGACCTCAGGAAGAACAAGATCAGACCCTGAGAGATGAAGAAAGATCATTTGAATTCAGTTTGTCTTAGGAAGATGTCTATCTTCTAGGAGAGCCTACAAACATTCCTTCCAGCTCCAGGTTAGGATTGAGGAGGGAACGAAATGAGTGAAGGAAAACAAGGTAATTGCATCTGAACAAGGACACCGTCTTCAAAGACTATCAGCTTCAGCAGCGGGGCTAATGAGCTTTAATTGTACTGCCAGTTCTACAGTACTGGAAACGTACAGCTCCCTTTTATTTAAATTCAATGTATGTTACATAAAAATAAATCCACTAAACCCAACAATCACTCTGTGCATGAGTTATTTTCCCACTGAAGAACCAAGGAATTTCAATAAGAATATATTTTGGGTTAGAAATTATTGCCTGTATTACCTCACAATTAAAGAGCAGTTATGCATTGCTCGTCATGCATTGCTGCAATGATTTAATCCCATTCTGGTTCCTGCTTGGCTTCTCTGAGACAGTTCTTGTCCCTTCCCTTACTTTTGTCTTTAACCTTAAAATCTGCCTTGAGCATTGCCAGCTATTCTGCTGCTGAGGCGCAGACTTACTTTTGAACATCAGACTCTCTCCTCTCTATTTGCTCTTTCAAAACAGACTGGAACATCCTCCTCCCCCATTCTCTGCCTCCCTGGAAGCTCCTCTGCTCTCTCCCCGTGCTTCCTCCACGCTCGGGCATTGAGGAGCCTCTACCACAAACGTGAATTCTCTGATCATTCCTGGACAGACTTCTGTCCAAACCAGAACTTCAGCCTACACTGCTGGTGTTTCTTGATGAAGGCCTACTTATCTGTTCAAGGTCAGTATCATAAAACAGGGGGGTTTCGAGTCTCTTCCAACCTTGTCCTGGCAGTTTATTTCCTGCCAAGTTTCTGTGAACAGTATGATTTCTTTTTTGTCATTCCCATCCACTGTCTCATCTTCCGCAGAGGTTACTCTATGGGCCAGCCTATACAGCCTGTATCTAAACTCAACAGTTATTTCTCCATGACAGAAACAGCATTTAAGATATGTCCTTTTCTATCTCAGCTGAAAACTGAAGCTTTGAACCAGGCTCTGATGATCTCAGGACTCATGTACACATTCCTGCTTTCTGGGCTGGACCAATGCCATTAGAATGATAAAGTAAAACAATTTTATCTATCTAATTTATGCCTCTGCATCCTTACTAGTCTCTTCAACCTCCTTTTCTTTTTCTGATTCTGTCATTTCAGGTCTCTCTGCTTCCCCAGTGCCCTCCTTGGTCCTCCTCCCCATCCCAGCTCTATCACTGGGAAACCACTGAGTCCTCCCTCCAACGGGTAATCATTCCAACATTTCCTCTGCGGCTGAGAAGCCATTTCATCCACAAAGCTATCCCCTAAAGCCCCATCAAAAGATGCTTGCTTTCCTGTCTTTTGCCCAGAGGTGGTGGCCGGGGCCAAGGCTGTCACCCGCCAGCACGACCAACGCTCTCCTTGTCCCCGGCTTCACTCGCTCCTCCAGTTCATCCCCGGCGTGTCACCTCCCTCCCGAGGGCAGCCGTTTTCATCCACCTTTATGCGTGGCCAATTCCAGTGGGTTTTTAGTCCCTACTTAAGATTTTTATAAGTAACAGATAATAATAATAATATAATTTTTTAAAAAATTCTTTCTGCGAGTAGTTTCCGCAATACTGACCTCCGCGCTTCCTTGCAATATGCACTAGTCATTGTTTTAGAAGACATAGCTCTACAACTACAATAAAAAAAAAAAAGGTCAGAAACATCAACATCACCTTTCAGATTGAAAATAAATATGAAAGTAATGAAATAATTGAAAAAAAGGTGATCCAACATAGGTTGTAAAAGTTGGTATGAACAGCTGCCCAAAGCATTGCAGAGTGATAACTTAAAGGGAAGTTTCACTTTGCAGAAGAGCAATGTTAAAAATTAAATGTTAAATGCTCAATGTTAAAATTAAGAGCAATGCTAATTTTATTTTATTGAATACTATTAAAATACCTATTAAAAATTATGTGGTAGTCTAAAACACTGCAGTGCGGCTTGTAGAAAAGTGAGCACCAAGTATGAAATGGCCTTACACGGTGATATATTTCTGACATAATATAATATAAGCTATTTCAAGAATCCATTTACAAGTGAGCCGTCTGGGTAGAGCTCTGCCCTTGCTGAAGTCTGCAGGAGTTCTGCTGGTGACATCAGGGAAACGAGGTTTTCCCCTCATTTTCATCCTGTGCGAGATTAAATACTGGGTCAGGAAACCAGTATTAGTTCCACTGCCTGGGAGCACCAGTGATTTTACATACAGCCTCTGCTTAGGAGGATTACTAAATGGAATTTGGGAAGTGATTTATTAATGGAAATTATTTTTTTTTTTTGTTAATTCGTCCAGATTTCCTTATTTGTTGGTAGAAGTGCCATGTTATGGTGTACCGTGGCGTTTCTCTGCTGCAGCAATAGGAAATACGCACCCGAGCTCTAGGCCTTTGGGTGGGAGGTGGGTTGTTTCCCTTCCCCATTCCAATGGGAAAGCAACAAAAGCAAGCCTTTAATGGTAGGAATGCCATTATTACACAGCTTAGGAGCTCCGCAAGCACCTAAACGCTGCAAGCGCTATGATAATTTATCTTTGAACTCGTTAGTAACAACGCATAATAAGGAGTAAGCTGCAGGAACAGGCAGTTGCTGCCTATTTACATGGTATTTGCCACGCGGTCGTGGTAGGATTACAGAGATTATACCTGCTCTGCAGAATAAGAGTACAGGGCGTGCGCCGTACTTTATTTTGTGTTATTTCCCATCACTCGGTCCGGTGAAGCAGAGCCCAGGAGTTTCACACAGTATTTCACTCTGCCGTAGGTGGAAGGGAGCCGCAGGTAGGGAATCGCGCGTGGGTCCGCACAGACTGAAGTCATTTAAACGATGGCCGTGGTTTCTGGCTACTCAGGGTGGCAACCTTGCTTTTTGAGCTCAAGTTATTTATATTTTGGCCTGCCTCCCTTTCAGTGATATAAATGGACTTGAATATGCGAAAAGGCCAAGGCTTTTGTTTTTAGTATACCAAATTTTTCTTCTCATGTATAATATAGTAGGTCTCCGTAATAATCGCAGGCAAAAGAATAGATGGAAAGAACCTCTTTTCCTACAAAGTCTTAGAAAAACGGTGTGCCAACACATCACCATTTCTCTGCCCTAAAACACCATTAGTACCAGAACACCAAATGTGAAACCACACAACACAGGCACAGGGAAAAAAAATACCCGCTAATGGTGAAAAGTGCAAAGAAATACACTGTGTCTCTGGAGATAGTCACATTTTGCATGATTTGGCATAAACTGTAAGTAAAACTGAAATACAAAATTCTATTATGCTTGAGATGCCCATCTAGCAGGAAGAGAAAGCCCTACATACCATTTGAGGCAGGAATTGCTGTGCTGCCTCTCTAAAGCAGTGGTACCAGCCTGTAAACTGGTGTACGCATTTTTATCTGTTCTGAGGAGAAAATCCTGACCTTTAGAGAGAGTGGAGACAGCACTGCACTGCTAGAGTAAATAACAGAAACATGGATTTATTTGCTGTTGCTGAAGATGTAAAATTTCCCTTTGGCACATAAGAAAACAATTTAAGAGCTCCCTATTCTGCTCCAGGTGGAAGAAAAAGTAGCGAGTTCTTCTAAGCCTGTTGGTGTTATTGTTCAGCTTCATAATAATTTTCTTGTCTCGAGGGACTTGATTTATGAGCATAGCCTTAAAAAAATTTCTAGCTGAGGAAGGCCAGCAGTGTGACATGATGGGGCACGAATCGGGCTGTATTAATTTCCAGTTACGATGTTGGCTGCGCACAACTGTAGCACAAAAAAATGAGATGCAAATTAGCACCGTATACTCGTTTGGCTGTCTCCTGGGGATTTTCCTCTCTCTGTTACAGCCAGCGTGCTCCCGATTGGTATCAGCCACCCCAGGTCCCCTGACACTGGGAAGGAGGTGGTGGCTCCACGTGGGGGCTCCCCGGCGGGGCTGGATTTAGCTCCCAGGGTGACAGAGAGGCCTAAACTGGCTATTCAAAAGTTGGGTTCAGGGAACTTTGATGCTTACCTCAACAACTTATTTCTGCAGCAGACTAAACGAAGCAGACTAAATTATCCCAGGAGTTATTTATGAGCACCAAGAGTTAAAATTTCAGTCCGCCTCAGATGATACAGCTGAAGAACATTAATGTGCACTGAGTCTTTTGTGCACTGACATGTTTTAAAATAATTTCAAAAGAAGCTGGTTTGAGAGCAAAATATAACTTCCCTTTGCAAAATTTTTTTTTTTTTTTAAAAAAACCTGTTAATTGGTTTATCACCTGCATTCTTCAGCACTTCTATGTGGATTTTTTTATAAATTGTTTTTCAAGGTTTTCCTATTTTCATAGCGCAGACCCTGTGTAAGGGACAAGGGAAGAGACGCCCATCCATGTCCCAGTTACAATTACAGACATCATCTGTGAATTTCATGACTCTTTCATTTCCATTTCTCCTACTTAACATCATAAAGTGCCTGGGTGACAGTTTGCAGCAACATGACCCAAAATAGCAACGCAGTATTTCCACCGCATACCAACAAGAGCCAAGGCCTATATTTTATAAACAGCTTCAAAGCAAACATTTAAGGCCAACTGCAAGACTTGGATTTGAAATTCTCACTCCAGCGAGCGACGGCACTTAGTGTTCGAGTTGACTCTTACCTCCTTTTCAATATTGCAGAGTCATTCTAATACATTTCTTTTTAAGAAAACACGTGGTGAAGCACCCAAATCCCTCCATACAGTACGATCATTCTTTGAAACTTTCCTCTGAAAAGACAGTATTTTACAGCCTGAGAAGGGCGGTTTCCTTCATCTAGATAATTGAGAAAGGGAAGATTTCCACCGATTCCAGGAGGTTCGGGATCAGACTCTTCTGCTCGTGTTCTGATAGAGTCTTATTTTTCATTAAGACGCAACAATAACCAGGAAATTCCCATAATTATTTCTGGGAGTTAAGTACTTTTTAAATGGAGAAATTGTGCATCATTTCAGTTGTACTTTGGAACCCAACCACTTGATATGCTGCTGAAGGCCTCATCTCAGACAAGGGATGTTTTGTGAGACAGAAATTGTAGTGAATTGGGATGAGACAAAAGCTGTGGTGAGGAGCAGATCCGAATTTTGAAGTGGGTAAAATAATGTTCTCTTTAGGACTGGAAAAACTTATCTTCTAATTAGCATGAAAAATACAGTTGCATGTAAACTGCAAGCATTTCAGTGAATATGCACCCCTACGTCTTCAGTAATTTTCAATAAAATGTGCTTTCTATGTGAGTTTTCTACGTTCAGAAGTGGGATTGTTCTCAGGGAGAATACTCAAAACCAGCTCTTTTGATGTTGTGTTCACAGAGACAGACACCATGTGATGTGCGTTCATACAGAACGAACGGAATTAGGACAAGCGTTGGAAGACTTCTCACAACAAATTGCTCACAAATAGTTTACAATGAGAATTACTTGCGGGGTGATTACAGCACATGTTTTTGAAAAAAAAAAATAAATCAAGAAAATCAATCCGCTTGTGGACAAATAATGAAAAGAGGAAGAGGAAAAATTTCTCTAACAAATATGAAACTGCAAATTACTCAGTCAGCTCAGTTGGCAACAACCAATTTTTATGGTAGTAGGCGCTTGTGGAGTAGGAGGTAACTGTATGAAGAATGATTGATTCAGTATCTTATATTGCAATTCTGGAAGGGGTTCAACATCTAATTTAAAAGCCATTTTCTTCATTTTACCCAGTAAAGAAAACAAAATGACAGTCAATGTCTGTGAGCTGTTTTGGACAGACAGAATCTATTTTGTGTCCGGACAGTCCTGTGGTCACTGAAAACAACTAGCTTGTACAAAAGAGCAGTTATTTATTAGGAAAGATCTCTCTTGCCAGAAAAAAAAAAGAAAACCTGCCTGAGGAAGGATATTGCCATCATAATCCTCTTTCCATCTTCCCATTAGAGAGTAAAGGATTTGCCCTTCCAGAAGAAACACATTATCTGTCTTAACTCAGTGTGTCTTTTGGGCCTTTGAGCTGTGGAGTCTTGTGTAAACTGTACCTCCACCAGCCCACCTTTCAGTCCACAGTCAGACAACAATGGGTGATTTACTGTCCTCTTGGAAGAGCACAAGGAGCACTTTGGGCAGCTCTCTCCCAAGACCACCTTTGGTGTCCTCTTCCCCACGCTCCCCGAGGACAACAGCACCCTCTGGGCAAGAGGCTCCAGGACCCTGGCAGAGTCCCCTTCTGCTCAGGACAGAGGGTGGCCATGGTGTCTTCTCTTTATGCCTGTGGATGCAAGTTCAGCATTCAGATCTCCTTAACTCCTTAGGTGTGGGTTCTTCATTCAATCTTTAGTCCCTAATTTAATTCCTGAGCAGGCATGTACTATCTTTCAAAGGCACAGCAGATGCGAGGGAGGCCGTTTGGTCCCTGCTGCTTTGCTTCACAAAAAACTTAAAATGCTAATGCCGTAAATAAGTAATGCAGCACGGTCTTTGGGTGAATGATACCCAAGATTACTCCAGATTTTAGCCAGTGAAAGATGTTACAAACTACTTTGAGCTAATGGCAGAATAGTTTTCATTTAAAACAGTGATGTGTTCATTCCCATAAATGCTGATTGCCGTAATTCTGTTGTATGTTCTTGGCTTAGTTACACTGACCTGAGTTAGCTTCTTATAACTTGACACTAACCATTGATGATAAATTAATTTTACTGTTTCTGTTTTTAGAGAGAAAGCTACCAGAACCGATAGATTTCTGTCTGCTGAAGGGAACAATGGAAAAAATGTGTATTTCTGCAAGAATTTTCAAGGCAACCTTTTCAGCAAAGGAAGGATGTGGTGCAGAAGGTGATCTTCAGCAGCTATATCATCAGCCTGTTAGGATACAGGGTGAGAATACCTGCAGCCAGTTGAGCTGTGCCGAAACCACCTTTCATTCCTGCCCTTTGCACCTTTCCTCCCACGCTGGAAATTCACGTTGGATTCAAGACTACTTGAAACATTTGTGGATGGTAATGCCAGTCCACTGCAGGAGAGCATCCCGGCCACTGTTCTGTGCTCTAGGAGCCCGTTCTGCATCACCCACCTGCGCCCGGGACGGGATCTCGGGGCACTCAGTCACTCATCACCTGCAAAGCACTTGTCAGAGGACAGCCGACGTGTTGGTGGACGAACTTCAACAAGTTCACTACAAAAGAGCTTTAATTCCAACTATAATCTGAATATAGACATATTTCTCAGCCTACTTCAGTCTCCTTACAGCAGATATGTATGTAACCTGTTTGATCCAGGTAAAAAAACCCACCACTGTCCTTTGCCTTTACCCTCCCCATATGCAATTTTGGAAATTTTGCCTGGAACGAGGAACAAAATTTTCAGCTGCTGCAGCCCCCTCCTCCCCTCCCCAGCCTACCAGCTTTTTTGCTTTTGCTTAATTTGCTACATGTGATTAACTCCACTGCGTTTCTGCCTGGCAGATTCTGTGACTAAAAATACCCTGTGAGTATACGTAGTGTGCTGCAACACTGGCAGAAACTAAATAAGACCATAGTCTTCATAATCACTGTTTTTCCATAGAACTACTGCTCCCAGCAGACAGGCTATTTCAGGCTGTAAATGGAAATCAGAAAATGAGATTTTCTTTCCCTGCTAGCTATTCTCTTGGGAATTTTAGTGCTTTCCCCTGTGTGCCTACTTTGGGTGCTGGTGGCAGCTTACTGGTAATGCCAGTCTCTTGGAGGATTGATCACTGGAGCCTATTCTGAAATACACCAGTGAACATGGGAAATAGCTTCCACTAACACCAACGTATTGTTTGTTGATATAAAATGGAGTGTTAGATCAAACGCAGATCTGGACAGCCAGATTTACTTCATCATTCAATTGGCAGTTCACTCTAAACTCAGGTTTGCAAAGCAGATCAAGGTATTTCCTAGCTACCTGCACTTTCTGTTCTAATATTGGTAATATATTAGCTTCTCTCGATTTTGCAGACTGCCTTTTACCTCCTATTTGATGATCTAAGTCCTGTCACGTGTGTAGACACCCTTGATTTGTCGTCCTGTCGATACCAGTGGTCTGGCCTTGCCTCCCGTTTATAGCACAGACAATATCGTCTAAATCATGTGTGTCATATGGATCTAATGCAAGATCTTTGCACAGTCTTTAAATCTGAGTAGTCCTCATTATCATTCTTAATACTTCATGTATTATGCAATATTTTTTCTGGAAAAAGCTTTCTGTAAGTAGGGATTCAAAAGATTAGGTTTTCCTAGAGCAACATGCAAATCTGAGAACTTGAGAACAAATCATAATCTTTAGCATTAGCTGCACTTTTCTGATACCCCAAATGGCATTGAGAAGAACTTTGTGTGCTAGGAAGTACCCTAATTATTTCATAGCATGGGTAAAGTGGTGATATGACGTCTGTATCCCCCCCCATTTGATTGAATACTACTCACAAGCATCCTTTGACCTACTGAGTAGCTGGTAATTTATTTTAGTCATTGTAGTACTACTGAAAAGTGCTCTCTTTCTGCCTATATACGTAAAACCCCCCAACTTTTAGCCTTAGAAGAACATTAATTGTGCTATTTTCTTCACCAAAGGAGGAGTTGGCTTTTTGGGGAGTGAAAGAAAGTCTCAGCCAACAAGGGTCAGCTCTGGTACTGAGAGCAGACGAAAGATTTTCAGGGAATACATGAAAATAAACAGATGGCTTTAAATAACATATAAACATATAAACATATAAACATCAAATATAAAATACTATATTCCGGTGGTAAAGTGCAATCAACAGGTTGGGGCTTCACAAAATCAAGAAGTGCCTTTTGTGGCATCTATCACTGTCAATACTATAAGAATATAAGATACAATATTTCATAAAAGGATTGCCAAGAGATTTTTAAGTGGAAATAGTGCATTTTTTACAGATTCACAAAACACATTTGCCTTCAAGTTTACTGTATTCTCAGCCAATACAAAAGAACTCTGAAGTAGAGATGTTTTTCCCAAACTAAGCAGACAACAATTTGCAGAGGGAAGAGGAAATTAACTATCTTGATAGATAGCCATTCCTTCCGCTGTCTGGCTAGTCAATTTGGTTTTCATTTACATTATATAGGCGTGGGGAAAGAATTCATATTCCATGAAATAAGGGTATACCTTACATGAAACTGAAGGTCAGCTGAGCACATCTTGGAGGAGCATGACCTGTAGGAGAACACAGGCTCAGCAAAACTTCAAAAGGGCACAGCAGGTTGAACACCCTAAAACTGTGTCATCCAAACTGCACTAATTGGTTGGGAACAATTAGGCTGATGTTTAGCACTTCTGTTGCATGTTCTTGTGGTGCTACTGGCTGCAACGTGGTTGGAAGCACCGGAGGTTTGAGTAGCACACAGCTATTAGCCAGCAGCATCCTGAGGTGCAATGAAGTCTGCTATTCCCGTAAACACTGAAACTTCTCAGAATTATGCCAAAAGACAGGCAATTGCACATCCATACCTGCATTTACAGCATGCTCCGGGTGTTACTTCATTGAAGATCCTGTGGGTTATTACAGAGAATAGATGTATCAGAAAAACATCTTTTTCTCAGAATAGAAATCAAGATCAGTAGGAGTAAAACCCCCCTACTTAAATAGGACTCAAATACGAATGACAAGTGTGGGCTAATCCATCTGTCAGTCTTCTCCTGCTATTGTTGTTCTGTTTGAACAAGGAATACTGTATTTTTGCTAATTATGCTTACTACGTATTGCCCCATACAAGGGGGTCCCATTGTGCCAGGCACAAAGGAATAGATAACCCTTGTCCTGGACACAGAATCATAGAATCATGAAATGATTTGGTTTGGAAGGGACCTTAAAGCCCATCCAGTGCCACC
>JAHREE010000214.1:0-82849 GCA_033628505.1 Tringa tobata
GGTTTTTAATCGTTAAGTGTAGGAGTTTAGGTAGGTTTGGGGATGAGGGGATTATTTATATCTCTGGGTTCTTAAGGGCTGGGAGAAGCAAGCTGCAGAGTGCACCAGTCTGGAGGTCCACCTAAAATAGCCAAACTTGAGCTGTTCTGATCCCCAAATCCTTTAGGCACGTTTGAAATACCTTTTGTCCTAAAGTTTGACTGATGTATATAAAATGAGGCACAAAAGTAAGTGTGCTGATCCAGGAGCAAGAGGCTGGAAAACTACCTTGTGTTTTCACTGCTGCAGCTCTTCTGTGTCGCAAAGATGCATCTTCTGCATCTTCCAGTTTTAAATGTGGAATCTAAAATTCTACATCCTGAGTGAGGAAAAGGAGCTGTGGTCACCACTGTGGACAGCTGTATGGTCCTGACCCAACGATGTGCTGACTGCTTTGCTGGGATGGAGTTTTGGTGGACAGTGTAACTGCCCTTTGACTGGAAAAGGAATTCTGGTAGATTTGCTGCCTTAGAAAACCAGTTAGGTAGGAGTTGAGGGCACGTGGGTGGAGCACAGCTGCCCTGTGGTGTGGATGGAGCTGCAATCCTAAAGGAACCTGAAAAGGTCTCCAGATCTCAGAGTCACAAATCTTTTTCTAGGATATTTCTCTTATTCGGTTGGTTTATCTCTGTCCAATGAACAAAACTTAACAGTTCTGCCCTAAGTTGTCTATATATCTGGCTTTGACTACTTTTCTTCTTGTACCAGCCGTTAAACCCTGTATGGGTATGCAAGAAATCAGCAATTAGCAATCTGTCTAGAACTCAAGGACAGTTATCCATCTTTAGTGACTGTGACATGACCTATATCTGATTTTATTGCATTTTTGATTCACAGAGATTCTGGACTGTCATGAGAATTATGTATAAAGAATCATTTCAGCAGCTATAGATATTTCCACTCTGGAAGCCTCTTTATAAGGCATAAGCAGTGCTAAATCATTTTATATAGTTGGTATTTTCCTTCTCTAATGCAAAATTTTAGAGAGGTGGATATCTAATTTAGCTAATTATGTTGCATTGTTCAGAACTGGTTTTAATCAACAACGTTATTAGTAGGAGAACATGGCCATTTTTTTTTGGTAACAATGTACATGATATTTATTTTTGGTGTGGAGTTGTAAATATCTGATCATGCTACTGCAGTAACTGGCTTTTTTGGGTGGGATAAGAAATAGCTGGTTGAAATCCAGTCGTGGATCTGTTGAAGGCTGAGAAGGAGATGTTAAGCCACCGTTAGATCTTTCTTCTTTCCCAGTAGGGTGGTGGAGGAGGTACCATGTCCTCCCTGCTGGCTTGGCCTTGTGTGCCAGCACTAGGAGGGAGCTCTGGGAGCACGAGTGGTGCCACGGAGAAGTCTGTGGAGATGAGGAAGGATGGGGAGACCCTAGGGATCTTGGGCTGGGGATACAGCAACCTCAGGAGCAGCTGCTCTCGTGCAGCTCTACCCCAGTCACATTTGGGCTGTGTACCTGAATTTTCAGTCATTTTTTTAGCGTAGATCTGCTCACAGAATTGCTGCTTTTTGTCAAGTCTTCAACAGCCTTTACTTGGCTCTCCCTTTTTTCTTTCCAGGTTTAATATACATACTCCTGAAGCACATGGTGGACCGTTACAACCTTTACTATGCATATCTCCCTGCCAAGCTGGAGAAGAAGATGCACTTTGCAGCTGTGAATCAGGCCCTTGCAGCTCCAATTCTCTGCCTTTTCTGGCTTTATTTTTTCTCATTTTTGCGGCTAGGTAAGTATGACCTTTTCCTACCTAGAAGCTGCTTCTATGTCTCGTGCCAGCTTACTTAAATTACATGTGAAGTTTCATAGGCTTTGTGAGCTTTTCTTTTTGCTTCCATAAGCTGATACGTTAACTTAAAACTGTTAGCGTGGGACTTGATGCTCTTCATTTTAGAGGAGATCGC
Organism: Tringa tobata; assembly: GCA_033628505.1. Taxonomy (NCBI): domain Eukaryota; kingdom Metazoa; phylum Chordata; class Aves; order Charadriiformes; family Scolopacidae; genus Tringa; species Tringa tobata. The sequence goes on from JAHREE010000214.1 coordinate 1,957, forward strand.
GTGCTCCCTAAATCTGTAGAGTTTGAATTGGCCAGTTGGGCTGTGGAGTGGTAGACAGCAAAAATCATTAAATAGAGCTAATTCTGAAGAGGATTTTGTTTTTTACATTTAGAAAAACTGCTAAAATGTTGGCTAATGCTATGAAGGCCTGTGGTCTACATCTTCCATCAAACTTTACATGGAAGACTGTAGTGAGATGGTGGCTCTCCTCCCTGTGTTGCAATTTAAAACCTCATGGTTTGTGTGGAATTTATCTTAAAAATACGAACGTTCTGTTATTTTTCAAATACTTGGCATTGATAGCATTGGCTATGGTGTGCTGTCAGCTTTGACATCAGAAAAGGTAGCTGATGGCTTTTTATCTGGGATATAGGAGGAAACATTTGACGTGGAACAGGGGTGATGCTAGAAGGAGTTGAGCTTCCCTTCTTGGGAAGGAGGCCCTTGGTGTCTGTCTGTATTTTGCCCTTCTCTCTGCTTTCACAGCACTGGTGACAAATGACCATGCTTGCATTGTGTTTTTCTAACATACTAGTTAAAAAAAAAAATATTGTTGGCAGACTGTCAACTTCAGAGATGGCTCCCTGTGGTTGTAAGAGACGCTTGGAACTATTGCTTCAGGCTGTCCTTGGATTTGAGCAGATGTCCCTGTGTTACCTGTATTTGTGAGAGCTTGTTTTTTCCCTTATTTTGAGAGCTGTCTTTGCAACCAGGAAGACCAACAAATCTATGTCCTCTAAAACAACAGCAGAATTTCTAGACTATGCTTTAGAAGAATCAACTCCAAACACACAGCAATTGAGGTGCCTCTTTTAATTGTTACGAAGGAAAATGTAGTAGAAATTTTAAATCTTTATAATGCTGTTTTCTGGTTCTGCATCTGTGGTAAAACCATCATTTGTCATGGAACTCAGTAATCAAAAACACAGACCAGGTTACCGTGTTTGGCTTGGTCAGCATAGAGGATCCTGTTTAGGGGTGTTTTCAGTGATTTGTTGGCCAAGTGCTGTGAGTCTGAGAGGTGGGAACTCGAGATTTGGATTTCATTGCCATTGATTTCACGGCTGCTTCTTGTGCCAAAGAGGAGGAAGGAGCGGGAAGAGTGTTCCGCTTCCTTATCTGTGAAATAGATCAGTTTATAGTGTGTGAAGCTCAATTGCTTAGTCATGGATTTGTACAGTTTGCCTGGTGTGGATATTTCAATCTGGTTGCGGAGTATAGTGATAATACTCACTCATTTTCTCACTCATTATTACTATTCACATAAGGCTGGCAGGGCTTCTATCCCAGTTCTCAGCCAGGATCAAATATCACCTGTCTCCTGGGATGGTCACTTAAGTCCCACTTTCTCTGGAGCTGTCAGCAGGCAGAGCTGCTGAGGCACGGGGCAGGGAAAACTTATCTTTGGAGACTACTCCTTCCCTGCTTTCTGAACCTTGTGGTTCATGCTGTATGTTGGCTTTGGTGTAGACGTGCCTCACCAGCTGGTAAATACTGATGTAACCTACGCTTAGAAAAACAACCTCTTCTAAAGGACGTTCCAGAATACCCACAGGGAGGCTTTTTCATTTCCCTCTTTGGTTTGAATAGTGACGTGTTTGTGGGATGTTTTTTTTTCAATTGTGTGTTTTGTTGCGTTATTTTTCCCCTTCAGGAACAGACGAGCTAAAAAGTAAAACTTGTCTGTTCTGTGCTACTGCACACGCTGGGATTACCACAAAAATATTTGAGGGTTGGTGTTGCCTCTTTTGACTAGAGGAGCTTGGAAACAGCTAGGTTTTTGGCGTTTTTTCCTATTATCTTATTCAAGTCATCTTTGCTGCAAAATGAGATTAATTTCTTCAGAATATTTCCTCAGTGGACCTGAGGAATAATAGGTCACTGTAATCATCATAACTTTTTCCATACCAGAGGCTGCTACCACCTCCTTTCCTATAGTTTTGTATCTCTTTCTCTCTCTCTTTCTGTCTCTGAAAAAACCTTTACCTTTCAGCTTAGTTCATGTTTATTCAGTTTCTTTTCTTGATGTTTTTCCTTGGATTCCTCCCAGTTCTGTCCGTATTTTGTTACGGTGTTCTACACAGACAACGCTGCTCAAGTTGAAGGTTCAGTAGCACTAGATACTTTTGTATAGGTACCAGAGATTTGCTTTGTTTTTTAAAGTGGTTTTGTTGTTCTTTCTCATGTTTTGTGATAGCATCACACTATTGATTGCTTTCCAGCTTGGAATCAACAGTTGTATTCTGCAGTGCTATAGCCTCGTTCTCCCTCATATCTACATTTCATTTTTCCTTCCAAATGGTAGTTATTTGCAATTTTCTACATACAATTTCATCTCACCACTTATTTTTGGTTGGGTTTTTTTTCCTTGATAGAGGGTGGGGTCGTCTAGTCTATCGACATAATTTTTGTATTTTTTTTCCTATTTCTTTTTCTTTGGGTTGTTTGCACACCATCTAGTTTGGTGCCATCCTCATATTTAATAAATGGACTCTATCTATTACATTTCACAGATCATTAATGAAAGTATTTTAGAAGTGGGTCCAGAATAGATGACTGAGGGAGGAGAAGAAACGCACTGAATCTTGTTTATCATTCAAGCATTGCAGCTGGCCTTTAAGGAAGCTGGGGAAACAGCTTTCTCAGCAGTTTTACTAGTCAACGAGCTTTGTGCATAATGAGGTTCTCCTGTTTGTGGCTGGAAATGGTGTGCCCAGTCCTCTAAGGAAAAAAAAAAACCAAACCACAGGGCTTCTGAAAATGGGCAAGATAAAGGTTTGTTTGTTTATTTTTCCTGCTATGTATTTTTATATTGCATTCTCTGGATATTTTTCTAGGCTTTAAAGCACCTACAACCATGTTTACCTTCCTAGTTGTCAGCATCACAATTGTTATTTGCTTGGCTTACACTTGTTTTGGCTGTTTCAAGTACCTGAGCCCACTGAATTACAAGGTAAGCAATGGATACCTCACACCCTTCAGCACCTTGATGTACCACCAGCTATTCCAGCTGGGTTCTTCTTATCTTCTCATTAGCAGTGTCTGTCCACAGAGGTTCATCTTGGTAAGATGGCTAAAGAGGGCTGGTAGTAGAGGTGGGCTGCTGGACACAGTGGAAATGCTGTCAGTAGTAGCAGGAACTGAATTTGGAAGAGTAGTATGGAAGAACAACTCAAGAGGCTGGGAGGAGAGAGGACCAGCACTGCACAGGGATCTCCCTGTGCTGGTTTTTGGGCGCTTATGATCTCTGTAGATTGTTTTGACTTTCCAGTCTGATGATGTCTCTCTTCCTTTCCCCACCTGTTACTGGTTACAGATAGAAGACACACAGTGTGAAAGAGGAAGCGACACAGATGTACCAACCATCCCAACATCTTCTGTAAGAAGTTAAGAGTTACTAATATTGTCTTACGTTTCCTAGAAACACTTAATTTCTCACCCTGTTTACCAAAGAGCATGTGTAGGAGATACTAGTCTGAATGGACTGTGAGACTTCCCATATGCGTGTGGGACCAGAGAGTTCTGCAGCTGGGCTCCTTGGCTGTTCCCAGGTGGCTTCCAGAAGTACCTTCGACTGATGCTTTGGGAGTAGTTGAGAGATGCTACTTCTAGCAGCTCTGTACAGAGCTACTAGACACCAGACAGACCCTCACATCTTGACAGTCGCCAGATGCAGTCAGCTGCCACTACTTTGTGACTTGGAAAGTTGTGACGTGGATAGCGGGTCCTACCTGCCACGTTGCTAAAAAGGATGTAGGACTGAGGTAGAAATAGAGGTCTTTGTGCCCAAGTCTACAAGTACGTGTGAGTGTTGCAGCAGGAAGCCTCCGTTAGGGTACAAAAGGCCTTAGGTGTTAAGGTGAAGAATGGGCAATGGATGAAGAGTGGCAAGGGGACAAATGATCCTGGGTGAATTAGCCTGCTGTTGTACTTGGAGAGACTAGTAAAACCCTTGACGCTTGTGATTTCAGATGTACGTCCCCCGGGTTTTGCATCCCTATTCTACAGAAAGGACGATGTTTGCCCATAAGGAGCAGCAATCGTATGGCACCATGGACAACACTAATTCCCAGCCAGAAGAAATCATAAACTATTTGGCTGGACCTGCGATTATTGAGCAGGCATCGAGAGGTTCGCTTTGAATGCCAAGGACTGACACGAGGTGGAGCACTTGGTCCAGGTTTACCAGAACTAATTCCCCACCACCAGCCAGCTACTAAGTATTCTCTTTTATTTACATATTCCTGCCTACAGAAGAGGTACAGAAATTATTCGTTGTGTGGTCTGCAGCTGTGCTTGGAGGTTAAAAAAGCAGATGCCTTGGGACTCATTGTTTTCCAGGCTCTCTACACACAGCGTGAAACAAACATGTTGAACACGGAGATGCTGATCCTCAGGGACTTCACTTCTGCTATCTCACCACTTGCCTTATGAATTTAACTTATGCTGCATAGGGATAACTGGTCACCAAAGTAAATGCAGCTATTATGGCTGTCATTTATTTATTCAAAATAATTATTTAGAAAAATAATAATAATGAAAAAACACTTTAGTATTTATAAACCTCTTGGGATGTGTGAAATCCCGAGGCAATGTCACTTTTGATGCAAATGCTGTTTGCGTGGGCGCTGAGGATGGTGTGTGGGAGTCTCTCCTCTTGTCACCCAAAGTAGTCAGTGTAGTCTTGACATTGTTGAAGAGATGAGGGAGTTACTGTGCACTTGGGTACTAAAAGTATACCAAAGCAAAAAGACTGGTGTAAGGAGGGGAGTGATTTATCTGATGCTGGTTTTAGATATTTTTGGAGGGCGTTTAGGTTATTAGTTTCTATTCACTTTTTTTTAAGGGCCTTCCACAATGAGAGTTCACTTGCCAACAGTAAAGAATGTAAACATTTTATCTTTTTTTTTTAAATCTTGGGTCAAAATGACAGATCTGTGGGTTTTCTCTATAGTGCCAATTATATGAGCTGTAAGATGCTAAGTTTTTTAATTATATATCAGGTGCCAATTTATTCCAAAGTACATTGTGTCAAAGTGTAACTAATAACCATGAAGCAATAAAACACTGAATTTTGGGCTGTCTTGATTAATTTATTTTTTTCTTCGTGTATCAAAACAGTTCTTTTGTTTGCTGCCTCACAAGAGGCTCAGTGTCATGAACTGTTCATGAGGCTTAGAATGACAGTATGTCCCATGAGAGATTTGAATAGTTCTACATTTCTCTAGGGGATGAATCTCGGTGACCTTTGGGTAGGAGGAGGTTTTGGCCCTCCCAAGCCCTCTGTTTGCCTGCTCGTCGTTAAACTGTTAGTTCCTGAACTTGCCCTTTCCTAGCACGTCTGTAAACCAGCAACAGCTTGAGATTGGAGAAGAATTTGTGCCATAAATAAGCGTGTACAGATGTTCAGTGTCTTACAGGACTGGCTCCAGCTTCCCAGGAGCAGCACGTTGGATGGATGCCCAGCAGGAGACCTGCCCTGCTGCAAGAAGGACCCTGTGAAGCTCTGATAACCCTGGGGACCTGCCCATCCTGTTAGTTGAAGGTACACGTAACTCCTGGTTCTTAAAAGGCAAACAAGGTGCCTTGTCTGGTGGGGGAGACATGGATTTGTGTCAGACTACTTTATACTGTGCCCCCTGGATACAAACTGCCATTTAAGATTGGTATTCAAACCAGGAAAAGAGAAAATTAACAGACTCCACATTCTTTCACTTGCCTCTGAGTCTCTTGTACACACATGAGGACAGAAGGAGAACAGAGCCTGTTGTGTTAATTAGATCAGGAGTCTGTGGTTGTTCTAACTCACTTCCAGCTGCAGTTCCCCATCTCATACAGGTGTCTGCAGAAGCAGTGGACACTTTTATGTGTATATTAATTGAGGAATCAAAAAAACGATTGAGCTACCTCACCTGACCTGTTTACAGTGCTGGTGTTGAGGGGTTTTTACGCTCTGTGGCATAACTTACTTTTCTGAGCAAGTGACTTGTGATATTCACTGTGAGATTCTGATGTCGTATCAAGGACAAAACCCCTTTTGGTGACTGGATTTCCTTTTTGTGCTTGGAAGGCTGCTGGACCTTGGTAGTGAAGCTCCCTGTGGCTGGCACAGGTTCTGTACAGGTGGGGCCAGGTCTCCTGTGAACTTGGATGAACCCACCTCCAGTCATGCCAACGTGCTTCAGATACAGAATATGGGAAAACCTATTGGGTAAAGAAATGTTGCATCTTGCTAAATAGTCATTGCTGGCATTTGAGGAACCAGTTCATGTGTCTGGTGGGGAAATAACCTGCACGTTTCGCTTATCACGTAGCAGCCATTCTTGTTTGCCACTGTTAAACTCCTGGAAATGTCTATGATATTAGGACACTAATATCAGTAAGTAGTTTGAGTAAAGGCTGGGATCACCTATTAGTGAATTATCACAAGACTTCCGTGTATAGCAACACACAAATTGAAGGCTGGTTTATCAACTTTGCTGATAAAAAAAAAAAAAAAGGATTCTTTCTTCCCAGTATCTTTTGGGTCTCTCTGAGAGCTGGAAGTAATTAGGAAATTGCACTGGCTCTAATTTGTTCCTTCATGCTGGTGGATATCTCTAAGAGGATAAAATTAGATGGGCAGGAAAAGCTCCTTGCATTCCTTGCTGAGCCTTAGAGAAAAGCTGAGGGATAGACGCCTCAACAAATGTGGATATTGGCTGCACTGCATTTGAAATTCACATTTAAAGCCGTTGCACATTCTTTACTGTTCTTTTTATAAATCTTTTGGCAGGAATCCCAAACAAGTGGCCCAGCTGGAGTTGCTGATTGTAGCTCCCAGAAGCCACATTCGCTGGGATCCGGCGTCTGCTGCTTGCCTTGCGCTGCTCCGTTGGAACAGCTCCTCCCCTCCACATCGCTCCTTGTGAAGTCCTCGCTTGCCTTCCTGACACTGCCACCAGTACAACGTGAATCCACAAGTCGTCTAACGCCCAAACGTGAGTGAGCCCCACAGTGTGGTCTGTGGTGGGATTCTCAGTGACATAACTGAGGGGACAACCCTTGAAAGAAAGGTTGAAGAACGGAGCCCATTTGATATTTGTACAATTTGGTGCACTGCTGCAAAGACTTCTCTACATGTCACTTTCATCTATAGTGAAGAAAATGCTGTATGGTGTGGTGATACTCAAAAAAAACCCCAAAACCTTTGGCTATCGTAGATACATCCAGCCCTGTGGCAGTTGGAGTTTATTCTCTGTGTATGCCCAGTCAGGTTCACCCCCTGTCCTACTGCAACTGATTGTGGAATCATAGAATGTATTGAGTTGGAAGGGACCTTTAAGGGTCATCTAGTCCAAGCCCCCTGCAGTAAGCAGGGACATCTTTAACTAGACAATGTTGCTCAGAGCCCCATCCGGCCTGACCTTGAACACCTCCAGGGATGGGGCAGCCACAGTTTCTCTGGACAACCTGTTCTAGTGTCTCACCACCCTCACAGGAAAGAATTTCTTCCTGGGATCTAATCTAAATCTCCTCTCTTTCAGTTTAAAACCATTACTCCTTGTCCTGTTGCTCCACTCCTTGATCAAGAGTCCCTCCCCATCTCTCCTGTAGCCCCTTTAGGAACTGGAAGGGGCTCTAAGGTCTCCCTGGAGCCTTCTCTTCTCCAGGCTGAACATCCCCAACTCTCTCAGCCTGTCCTCATAGCAGAGGGGCTCTAGCCCTCTGAGCATCTTCGTGGCCGTAATGAAGAGTGCAGTTTCTGTAATCTTGAATGAAGATTCAAGGCCTAAATGAAGATTGAAGTTTATCATTTGCATCAGGTGCACATGTTCCTGCCTTGTTTTCCTTCAGGCTTTTCCCATGTCCTGAGCCAAAAGGAGACGTCTGCGCTGGTGAAGTTCTTACGTGCTTCAGTGTAGCACCACACCATGTGCTTTCTGTCTCTTTACAGAAATCCAGCTCTGTTTACCCACAGGTGCTCACAGCACAACCGAAAGCTTTCTCATGTGTGATCTACTGATAATGATTTATTAGCGTTTTGGCAGCCTTTTATGTTTTTCAAGAAGGTGGGGTTGTCCCAGAAGCAGCAGATCATGGAGTTGTTCTCCTGGCTCTTAGCAAAAGTAAGGTGAGAGGCACAGGAAGATCTGAGGAGGAGTGGTCTTCTTCTGTCACTAAGACAAACCCAGGTCCATTGAGTACAAAGAAAAGACAACATTTTAATGTCTCTAAACTGCAACGGTATAAGGAAATACTCACTTTTAATTCCAAATTATGGGCAGGGTCATAACTTTAAAAGAGGACATGTGTCTTATCTTCTTAAAATGGACTTGCAGATTCCTTCTCTGTCTAATCTAAAGACTTCTCGAATGATTTTGCTTGTCACCTGTCTCTGACAGCTGCAAGTGCCTGTTTCAGCTATTTCAGAGGTACAAAAGTTGTTCTTTCTTTCTGAGGACAGCTGTCTGAGAGATCAGAACAGAATGGAAATGACCAAAAGCAGAGAGACTGAAAATGGAGTCATTAGAACAGAGCATTCTTCCCACTAATTTTGGGGCTTTGGGTTAACTCGTGGCTCTTGCTTTGTATACATCATCCTGTCAGTTAGGCCAGAGCATCTCAGCTGCAGCAAAGTGCAGCTTCCCAATTTTTTTTTCTGCTCAGACACAGAGCTCCTGGGTTATCTTCACCTGCTCATTGTCAGCAGAGTCTGTAAGCATTTGTTCTTTGAAGAGAATGTGTATCAAGATCAGCTGTCTTTCTATTGCGTGTACCATAATTAGCTTTTAATTCTTTTGGCGAATGAATGAACATGGCTACATGAATTAACTGGTGTAGTTTACGAAGCTGCTTCTCCCTACTCAACACACCTCCGTTGCTAATCTCTGCCAACCAGGAACTTGCAGTCTCCAGTAAAGTGTGACTCTGGATTCCTGGAGGAGGATTTGTTCCCTTCTGTAGCAGCTTATTTCTTGCCTTCCTACTGAAGTTCTGGTATAACAAGTATCTGATCTTCTCCCCTTTGAATGGATTGAAAGTCCTACATCAAGACCAAGCTTTATGGCTAGTAGAAAGTAATACCCTGTGGTGTTCCGTAAGGATTTCACTAACTTAACGAGCTAAATATATTTCCAACTTTAATCCTGGATGGAGCTCTCTTTCCCTTAGAGTTGTTTGGACATGCTTAGATTTGTTCAAGTCTGGTTAGATAAAGAGTTTGTATATTTTAAAAGAAACCACTTTATACTACTGTATTTGACTTCCTGCTTCTGTTTCATTCAGTAGGTGAGTAGGTCATTCATTCATCCCCCCCGTGAGTAGGTGGGGATGGTATTGCCTGTCAGGGAGAAATTATATCCATTCTGCTGAAGACCCCCTCAGACCTTGATTTATCTGCTGCTGGATGGATGTTCAGAAGGTTCAATACATTGTATTTGTTTGTAGAAGCATCTAATATAACCCAAATTCTCTGATTCTCAGTTGTCATTTCTCTATATCAGTAGATGTTGCCAATGCAATTTTACAGTTTGTGGTCATCAGCAGTCTGGAGCTTCATCCCATCGTATCATTTCCCTTCTGAAGACTGAGAGCAGAGGGAATGTAAGATAGATGTATTTTTGGACACAGCTCCCCTTTCTTCCTGCATTTAGTGGCTTATACTTGGCTTTTCTGATTGAGTAGCTTTATTACAACCTACTCTCCTGAAAGCACGAAGTTGCTTCTTTCAAGTGAAGATGTTTCATATCAAAACTTACTTTGAATTTTAATTTATTTTTTTTCCTATGGCAAATTATGAGTGGTTTTCTTCCCCTCCATCTACAGACATAGAGAAATAAAACCAGCAGCTATCTCCACAAAGGATAATGGAAAAGGAAGTGATTTAAAGAATTTGCTAAGTACCATAATTTGGATGCAGGCATTGATTATTATTTTTTCTTATGACAGGGTTCTAGCTTTACAGAATCATAGAATCGTCTAGGTTGGAAGGGACCTTTAAGGTCATCTAGTCCAACCATCAACCTAAATCTCATAAAAAAAAAAAAAAAGAAAACCATAAAAAAACCCCACCCCACATCACTAAACTATGTCTCTAAGCACTATGTCAACCCGTCTTTTGAAAACCTCCAGGGATGGTGCCTCAACCACTTCCCCGGGCAGCCCATTCCAATGCTTAATAACCCTTTCAGTGTAACAATTTTTCCTAATATCCAACCTGAACCTCCCCTGGCACAACTTGAGGCCGTTTCCTCTTGTCCTATCGCCTGTGACTTGGGAGAAGAGACCAATCCCTGTTTCTCTACACCCTCCTTTCAGGTAGTTGTAGCGAGCGATAAGGTCTCCCCTCAGCCTCCTTTTCTCCAGGCTGAACAGTCTCAGCTTCCTCAGTAAATGGAGTAGGATTTCCTTATTCTTTTATATTTGATGTCTGTAACTTTAAAATTGTTACTAAAATAGGAAGAATTAGTTCCCTTCTAAGACCAGAAATCAGAATCTGCTGTGAAGAGCAAAAATTGAGAAATAAATTGGTTATGCAGCTTGGAGAGGAATCACTTAAGCAATTATTTCTGTTATTTAGCTTCAAAAGGGAAAAGGCATAATAGTATAGTGGTGAAGTTAGGAGAATTAATTATATCTGTGTTCTGCAGTGGGTTATGCTGCTCAGTTTTTGAGAAGTTACTTAATCTCTCTTTGTCTCTGGTTTCTCTGAAAGATGAAGAATGCCTTCTGATGGCTGCAAAAAGCTTTATCAGCCACAAAAGAAAAATTCCATTGAGACAAAAATGTAGGGGTGGACCTTGGTTCCCTTGAGACTGTACAAGAGTTCCTAGAACTCAGGAGATACAAGTGTATTTACATACAAACTCCCCATGACAATGCAGGCTTGCTCGCAAAAGAGCTTAAGAACTGCTCCCCTCACCCCAGCCCATGAAATCCCCTGAGCCAGGGAGGCCATGCAGACGACGGGAACGAACCTGAGTTAGACCTTTCCCTGCTGCAGAAGATGACATTGACATTGCTTATCTGAATACCTTGGGGTGGGACACATCCACGTACTCCCAACGCGATGGACTAGGAGGAATGAAGTGACAGCAGGCGGATGTGGTAAGAAGGAAGGATGGGGTGGAGCGAGGGGATTCTGTCCCTCTGCTCTATTCTGGTGAGACACCACCTGGAGTACTATGTCCAGCTCTGGAGTCCTCGGCACAGGAAGGAATTGGACCTGTTGGAGTGGGTTCAGAGGAGGCCACAAAGATGATCCGAGGGCTGGAGCACCTCTCTATGAAGACAGGTTGAGAGAGTTGGGGGTGTTCAGCCTGGAGAAGAGAAGGCTCCAGGGAGACCTTAGAGCCCCTTCCAGTTCCTAAAGGGCCTATGAGAGAGATGGGGAGGGACTCTTGATCAGGGAGGGGAGTCATAGGACAAGGGATGACAGTTTTACACGGAAAGAGGGGAGATTTAGATTAGATAGTAGGAGTAAAATCTTTCCTGTGAGGGTGGTGAGGCACTGGAACAGGTTGCCCAGAGAAGCTGTGGCTGCCCCATCCCTGGAGGTGTTCAAGGCCAGGCTGGATGGGGCTTTGAGCAACCTGGTCTGGTGGGAGGTGTCCCTGCCCAGGGCAGGGGGGCTGGAACTCCATGATCTTTAAGGTCCCTTCCAACCCAAGCCATTCTAGGATTCTATTTACCAGGGAGCCAGGATCAGCAGGACAGGGAAAGGCTGGTTTTGCATTGGATACCAATGTGGGGCGAGTCAGGGGATGGGGAGGAATTTGGTAGCTGAGGGTACACTTTCCCCTGGGGGGGCTGTGGCTGCTGCGGAGGGAGCAGAGAACCGGGCTGTGGACAAGGGGCTCTGAAGCGGGATGCTGGGCCCCTTGCAGCTGCCATCTTTCATTTAAAAAGATGGAAACTCATCACTTAAATCTAATTTATTTTTTGTCCTATCCTCAAAATTGCAGACATTCAGTTATTAATCACAGGGAGAGCACGAGCATCCTTCTTAACATCTTAAAATCCAATCAGGAAAGTATTTTGAAAACTGGAGTTTGGACTGCATCTCGCCAGGGGAAAGAGCTGTCACTCAGCGCAGATCTGTTTATAAATACTGCTCTCCAGAAGACAACTGACGATTGTAATGGGGCTAATTCTTCTAGCAGCATTGGCATAACACCATCAGGGCTGTCTGGCACCGTGCAGGATATTTCTTCTGTGAAAGAAAACTAATCCTAAGCAAGATGGTTTTACTGTGAGTTATGTTCCTTAAAGTGCTATTACAGCGAGTAAAACAAGTGGCATCATTTCTCAGTGTTTTAAAATAAGCTACCCTGAAATCAATATGGATTTATTCCTTGTCTCTTCCCACAGTATCCAGAAGCATCTTTCCATTCCTCTTGCAGACAGAAATGTGTCTTCATTTAATGCATATTATGTACTGCACCTGCTGTAAAACAGAACGTACGTTTGATTGACTGTCTCGAACCGATCAATGCTTGCCCCCGAGCAATCCCAGCTGAGTCAGTGGGGATGAATAGTGCCCCTTACGGATCTAGATCTGGGAAGCCAGACTTAACAGATTCTATTTTTTGCTAAATGGTGGTTTAACTTCCTTTTTCACATGAAAGTGTGATTTCTATCCATTTTTTTTTTTTCCATTCATAATCTGAGTAATGTCTGACTTTTTTACATGTTTAATATACATGAAGTCTTGTCTCATTTAGTTGTATAAGATGTCCAAAGGCTGCAAATAGCAGCTGGGATTTTTCAGGACTTAATCATTTGTGGTTTAAAAGTTGGAAGTCAAATTTGGTTGTAGTGGGAGTTAGTTCCGCTGGAGCTGGATGAGAAGATGATGACCTTATTAGTGGCTTTTCCATACCAGAAGCAGATACTTTCCAAAGCGCTTCAGTTGGGGGGCAGAGTGTAAGTTCTGTTTATTTTCAGTGGCATCTCCATGGTCGTGAACCTCTATCCAGACTCTTCATGGGCTGTGACTGGCTAATTAAAAAGCAGGGTTTAGGTCAGCTAATTCTGGTTTCAGCATGAGACAAATGCATGTTTTGGTGAAATTTAAGGAGGAATGGCACTTTTTAAAAATTTTTTTTTATTATTATTTTTAGGACCACAGTTTCTTTGAGCAGAGGCCCAAGAAATGGCTCTGGAGCATCAAAATGTCATCGGATTCTGGGTTCCGAAGGCCATAGCTACTATTTCAAAGAGCCTTATTCCCAAGAAGTAGTTCAGCCAGCACAAAAGCAGCACATTTGGCCTTGTTAGAGGAAACTTACTGTCTGAGCAGCAGGTATTTAAATAAGAACAAATATAACAGGGCAGGGAGTCCTTTCTTACTGCTTATAACTATTGCAATAATCTCATACGGAGTTAGTTGCTAACAGAAATGTTACAACTATTTCTGATTACGTGACTGTACCAGAATGTACCGTACTGTGTATCAGAACTGAGTCTGGATTCACTCAGGGTGGGTTTCAAATCCAAATCTCAGGTTTATGAGAGAGTCATTCCCTGCAGGAAGATACACGGATGCTACCATGAGCCCAAAAACACTTCAGGGGCATTAAACCTTCCACCACAGGCAGTGGGAGTGGCTGTGTTTGGCTAAAAACAGATGATAATTTTGAAAATGCGGAAGGGAATTGGTCACATAGCTGGATTTTATACTCTTTCAATTGCCATAGCATTTCACCGAATCTTCGTATCTAAGCGTAGATAAATAGGTGATGAACAACAGCTGCTGATGGCTGTTGGCTCAGGGTTTAAGAAGAGTGACATTAGAATTCAGAACAACCTTTGCTATATAACAGGTGTTTAATTACAATTTTTAAGCTTTCACAGTACTACACCTTTTTTTTTTTTTTTCCAGCAGCTAATCAAACCCATTTCCATGCTGGATTTAGTGTCTGGGTGTCTCTATTCTATACCAAGTAAAACTGGCAGCGGGGACGGCTCAAGTTTGTAGCAGGCTGAGGGGCTCTTACCTGGCCTGCAGAGAGGGGTGAGGACGTGCTCGATCACTGTGTCTGCTCATTATCATCATTTCTGATTGCTGAGGTGCATTTGAAAATAGAAATGTTCTACAGGAGGTTGTTTTTCTTGTCCAGGTCTCATGGGTGAACCAAGCCTGGATGAGCCACTGTAACACAAGATCACAAAACAGAGTCCTGATGTGCCTCCTTTCACCAAGGCCAGGGCCATTTGAGCAGATCTGCTCCAGCAGGGAGAGAGAAAATGCTTCAAGCCTTCTACTCGCATCTGAAAATTGGTTTGGCAGGTATCCTGTAGCAAACTTCCTTCCCACTTACTTTATCTGCAGTCCCCGGGGAAGTATTCTGTTCTATCAGTGTATGGCAGTGCCAGCGCAGATGTCTGCACGTGCATTAAAGATGAGAGAGGACCATCTCTGAAATACAAGGCCACACAGGGGACAGAAGGCAAAACCAAATGGCCAGAGATCAAGACTTGTGCAAGAGGGAGCACAGTGGTCCATGTAAACAGCCGTTGCCGTCAGAGGTGAGCTGATTCCTCCTCAATACGCAACCTTTTTTTCATTTACTGAACCTGAAACGAGTTTGGGGATGGTCTTCTCTGAGAAGAATCTATTTTAGACAAAGCGAATGATTCTGTATTTTCTTCCTGTCTGTTCAAAACAGACAGGCCTGAACCACGTGGTATTTTGCAAACATAAATTCTGACTAATGAAAGCATTTACAAGTACTCACTACTGATCTGGAAGCAGTCAGCTGTCTTACTTCACGTACAGCTTGAAGGTGTGAGGCAGCTCTGCAGTCAGATCCTGGAGGGAGACTCGTGAGAAGCACAGAAGGTAGAGGAAAGGCAGTGAGAGGTCTCATCCCTGCTCAGAAAACTGATCCAAGCTCTTCTACAACCCATCTGCCCTAATGATTTTCTGTCATGGCAGATCAGGAGCCTTTGAGCACCGAGATTCAAATGTGCCCAGCAGGAGCCTTGATTTTCCTTCTGTGAAACAAACTTGTTGGTATTTATTCTTGAGTCTAAAGCCCTGTGGGATGGAGCTGGGCTCTGCTGGAGTGACTGTTACTTAACAGCTTCCATTTCAATTAATATTGTGAAATAATACTAATCCACGCAAGCGTTATTGGTGGATTATATTTCCCTCTGTTTGCAGGGCTAGGGAAGTATATCAGAAGTGACTGGAAGCACAAAACCTTACTGAAATCAGTCATCTGGACATAGTTTAAGAGTGAGTTTGAAGCTCAACTGAACACACTAGGAACTGTTGCTGGCAAAAGCATCCAGCCCTTCAAATTCAGTTTTCTTTGAGCAGTTTACCTTCAATCCGACCTTTGTAACAGATCCAGCACGGAAGCGACAGGTTCCAAATTGATGCTTCTCTTTGCTCTCACCAAGCAATAGCTCCATTATTAAATATTCAGAAGAAACATACAGGTATTATTCAAAATTTTAATGCAAGTTTCTTTTCATTTTGAATTAATGACATCTTTATTCCTTAATAAGAAGTATCCACAATACTGTGCAGAAGCAGTGCAAAGCCACAGTGTTTTGAGCCGGTCCAAGGCTGTGATTTTGGTTCAGAGTAGCTTGGGCTAGAATTACTCCCACCCAACCCCTCCCTCCTGGTCCCAGTTACAGGCCCCCCTGTGTTTCAGCTGCTTCTCACATCTTGCTGTCCCAGGGGAGCTGAGCTTTCTCACAGCCAGGAAGCTGCTTAACAAGCCCAGGCTTAAAGAGAAAGGCAGCCAGCAGTAGCCAGCTGGCTAGTTTAAAGGTACTGTAGATCATTGATGCGGATTAACCAAAGCGTTCATGCAAGTTAGGTCTTGCTGGGCTGTTCCCCATCCTTTACATGAGGAACCTCACACCTACACCAGCTCAAGGTTTACTGCTGCCATGAAAAAAAAAAGCCTTTCCTAACAATTAAACTGTTATTAGGTATGTTACTAGTTGTAAGGTCTATTTTTCCATTTCAAAGCAAGAGTCAGGAATACTACAGAACAGATTTTAGAAGTCTGTTCTTGGGGGAGAAAGTAATCCAGTAATCTTCATGCTGCCACCTTAGCCTGGCTAAACAACATAAACCACCCCAGAACCTGTAGGACTCCACCGCAGTATCTTATTGAGATTTACTGCATTTTTCTTGCTGTCCTCTCTCACATCTGGTCAAGCATAAGATCTAATTACATGAATTACAGTAGACATAGTAAGGCCCATACCTGTGCTAAGCTATAAGAAATGATTTGGCCGTTTGTTAGGGGATTTATTCTCCTTTCTTTCTCCAAAGTTGCTCTTTCTCTACTTTCCCAACAAATTGCAGGATGTCTTCAGCAAGAAGTTCAGGTTCCTCCAAAGCTGCAAAGTGGCCACCTCGAGGCATGAAACGGAAGGAAACTATGTTGGTGTATTTCTTCTGGGCCCAGGCCTGGGGAATGTGTAGGAGTTCATTAGGGAAGGAGGCGATGCCAGTAGGTACTTGTACTGTCAGCCTGAGAGGAGAGAGAATAATTTTAATCTTTCAAACACTTAACTTGGCAAGAAAAGGAAAGTCCCATGGAAATACTGTTCTTTAAGAGTTGGGCACACTGCTGGGCAATTAAAAATTTTACTTCCAGATCCTAAATTTGAACATTCAGCAACACTCCCATTCCTGGGAGGGGAATAAATAAAATTCCTAATTTTTGCATCAAGTTTCTTTACTTATGCTGCATTCAGGGCACGAGTCACATACTGAGGGGAAAGCACATGATTTGACAAGGGCTGGAGGGAGATCTACAGTGAAGATTACAACTGGAACATGTTGAGCCTGTCAGGACAACTGGAGGGTAGGCAGGGGAAGAAGTATCTTGAACTGCTGCAAAGGGGGAGGAGTAATACGAGAGTAAATCTAGACTAGCTCAGAGGAAGCATTTCTGAACGTGAGACTACCATGTAAAATGGCTCTTGCTTTTAACTGGCACACATGTACAGAACATTTTACATACTGGAAAGTGCAGGGAAGCAACTGGATTTGAGGGGAAAAGTAGCTTAGAAAGTGGAACGATCTGGGCTTACTATTAACAGAGCAATATTTTCTAGGTTTAAATATCCCATACACGTAGGGCTGCACTGTCAGAAAATAGACTTTAAAATTTAGATAGAAAAAATTCTTGGGCACGTCACTACTGGAAAAAACAAGGTGCCTAATTTTATGTAGGACTTTGAGACTCTTTCCTCCAGGCTCCTAGAGCTCATCTCATGTAGGCAGAACTGGAGCAGGATGCTGCCCACGGCGTAGCCACAACAGCTTCAAGAACTGAGTCAGCTTCCTCGGAGCATCATTTCACAGTTAAATAAATACTGTAGCGCTGAGCTGTGGTTATGAATACCTCAGGGCAGGTTTAAGCCTTTGCTAATACTCAAGCTGACACAAGTATATACAACCCAGCCGCTGTCTTAAGTGTCTGCGCAGCAGGAATATCAGTCTTAATGACTTTGAAGTTACGCAGTTTGTCAGTGTGCTGAAGTTGCTTCCAAAGGTTGGCAAACTGTGCCCAGAAAAGCACTAGAACAACAAACCAAATAAACAATAAACAAAACTGACTGCATGGCTCAGTCTCAGGCTAATTTAGTAACTGAAGTAAAATCTGGAAGAACTTGCATGTGCTTTCCCCCACTTGGATACACCATGAATGGGAGGTCCTTAAGCAGTACCTCCAGTTAGAGCAATCCTTACTGATGGGTCAGGATTCTTACTTAATTACCCCATTTTCCATGCATAACACAGTACATAATTAACAGCCCTGTCCTGCATAGGAACAGTGTGATACACCATTGCTTTTCCTCAGCATTCAGAAACTTGCAGCAGCTATAAGACATTAGCAACCCATCTGCAATCCTAAATTCAGGCCAAAATATTTAAGGAAAAAACATGCTTACCTTTCATGTTTCTGATTGCCTATCCCCTTTTGCAGATTTTCTTTGTAAAAACGCATTGAGGAGACTATACAGCCTGACACCCAGTAGATCATGATATTGGTCAGCAGATCATCCAGGTTAAACTTCCTGAATAGGTAAGGCCAGAGATTGCTTAGTTAGAACTGAACACCATTTTGCATTACTTTAGCAGGGACTTGACTTTGGTTGTAAGAAAAAAAAAAAAGTTACAAGGAAAAAACAGTTAACTTGGTTAAGAAGAATTGAGAGGTGAAACGTGTTACTCTCCTTCCGCCTGTCAGTAATGTAGGTTAAATGTTTGTTTTTCTGTCCTAATGAGATTCTTCCACCAAAGTTGGTTTTTAATCCCCAGAAGCTGCAGGGTGTATCTCTTTTCTAGGAGATCAAAGTTGGAAGGGAGCACATCAGCCTTCATTGCCTGTTTGCCGCTTTGCAGTACAGCACTGCACATTTGTGGCCACCACAGGCTCCCTGCAAGAGGGAGGCCACCAGTTCAGACAAACTTCTTTAGCTCTGGGCTTAGTCACCTTGTCCAGAATGGTGTAAGAGGAACCACTTACCTCTCTAGTCCTCCATCCTCTAAATTGTGGAATTCCAGATCAGTCCATGTAGAAAACTTCTCCAAGATGTACGCGGCCAGTCCTACAGGAGAATCATTCAAACCACAGCCTGCAAAGGAGGAGGAAAGTGTAACTAAAATGGCAATATCCCACTACTGACCTCTGACTTATAGAAGCAGCACATTATAATATGGGGTAGATAATGCTACAAAGCTATTCCAGCAGCTGTGTTCTTAAATAAGTAAAATAGTAGAACAGGTTGGAGCCATTTATTGTTGAATCATAAACTGGTAATACCTGCAAACCAACAGGCTCCGCATTAGCTCACACTGTATGTTTTTTTGAACTGATGTAATAGTATTGGATTTCTGCTGTTTTGTTTTTTTTTCTTCTTGTAAACTAATAAGATTAAGCTCTATGTGCCAAGTAGGGTTTGCTTCCATTAATCTGGAAGTTGTCATGTATTAAAGAGCATTACAGGGCCAAACCCCACATGCCTACACATGACCAGAAGAATTTGCACCATTATCTAACAGCAAAAACATTTTAAGGATTATTAGGAAATCATTAAGGCAGAGCAAGGCTTTACTAAAAGGTCCGTCTTCTGTATTAGCGATAGCCAACTGCCTTCACGTAGAACAAGGCTGAATATACTTTTTATAGTTTGTTTTGCTTAGACATGGGAAAAGAATAATAGGCAATTGGGAATTCTGGTTTCCCTCAAAATTCAGAGAGATAAAGCTTAGTTTCTATCACTCAGAGAACAGCAGAAACTTTTGACACAGGAAAGAAATTTAATATTATCATTGAATGCAAAACTTCCTGAATTAGGATTAAAGGGACGGCACGGACAGGTGATGTTACAGTGGGGGTCTGCTACAGGCCACCCAAGCAGGACCCTGGTCCTCATGGGGGACTTCAACCACCACGGTATCTGTTGGAAGGATGACACAGCAGGGCACAGGAAATCCAGGAAGTTTTTGGAATGTATCAATGACAACTTTCTTCTTCAAATGGTAGAGGACCCAACGAGGAGAGGAGCCAAGCTGGACCTTGTCCTTACCAACAAGGAAGGGCTGGTGGGGAATGTCAAGCTCAAGGGTAGCCTCTGGCTGCAGTGATTGTGAAATGGTAGAATTCAAGATCCTTAGGGTAGCAAGGAGGGTGTGCAGCAAGATCACCACCCTGGACTTCAGGAGAACAGACTTTGGCCTCTTGAGGGACCTGCTTAGCAAGGTAATGTGGGAAAAAGTACTGAAGGGGAGAGGGGCCTAAGAAAGCTGGTTAGTATTCAAAGATCATCTCCTCCAAGCTCAGGAGTAATGTATCCCAAGAAAGAAGAAGTCAGGCAAAAAAGTCAGGACGCATACGTGGATGAACAAGGAACTCCTGGACAAGCTCAAAAGCAAAAGGAAGTCTACAGAGGGTAGAAGCAAGGACAGGTAGACTGGGAGGAACACAGAAGAACTGTCTTAAGTGGCTGAAGTCCAGATAGAATTAAATCTGGCCAGGGACATCAAGGATAACAAGAAAAACTTCTATAAGTACTTCTATAAGAGATAAAGGCAAGACTAGGGATGATGTAGGCCCTCTCTGGAAGGAAGCAGGAGACCTGGTCACCCAGGATATGGAGAAGGCTGAGGTACTGAATGACTTTTTCGCCTTGGTCTTCACCAGCAGGGGCTCTAACCACACCACCCAAGGTGCAGAAGGCAAATCCAGGGGCTATTAGAATGAAGAACCACCCACTATAGAAGAAGATCAGGTTCAAGACCATCTAAGGAACCTGAAGGTACACAAGTCCATGGGACCTTGTGAAAGCCACCTGCTTCTGTAGCTAAGCTTATGGAAAACCATTAAGAAATAGTTTCCTCAGCTATGTTTTTAATAAAACCCATGAGTGAATTGCTGCTGCACAAAACTAAAATATATTCAGTTTTCTTGACTCAGTTGTTCAATTCAGTTGCAAAGGATGTTTTTAAAATAGAAACACTTAATACTCAGATACTTCAAGAGTTAAACATTCTGAGTGACTAGCTCATCTAGAAGGAATGTTCCTAGGTACACTTTTCTTTTTTCCTTGAAAGTCTGCAAGTGATTCAGAACAATGAGTAAGAACTAAATTTGATTTTACTTTTCAGGTATTACTTATCTCTATAAATAAGCTCCGTTGCGCGCTGAGACAGCTAAAAGCTTTTTGTAGTTTACATCATTTGAATGTGATCCATTCTCTGTGATGAAACTATCTTTTGCTCTCAGCATAACTGCATTTGGAAAAGAATCCCAGTCCCCAGTGAGAGCAGCGGTGAAAAAGTATTAAATAAACTATTTATGAAAACTGGAAATGAGGTCAGTGGCACTCGGAGCAGGCTCAGTTCTGATGCGCAGATTTACCGCTTCTGCATGCAAAAGCGAGTGTGATACTACATACCCAAATGTAACCTTTTCTAACTTGGATATAGAAAAGGAGTCCACCTTTTAAAAATTCTTCAGTTTCACTGAAAAAATCCCCGATTTTTCTGCATATTTTAAGCGGTACGTTTCATTTCTATTAGAACACAACTAAAATGAACAGACTGAGTATTCTGAGCTCAAAAGGGGTTCTGTTTGTTTTTTTTTACCAACAGTATCAGGTTTTGTAGCCTGTATGTGAGCGTAGCCAGACTCCAACAGGATCCTGTAGATCCCTTTTTTCCAGAAGGGAAACATCCTCCTGACATCTTCCTCCTGGAAACCGAAGAGCCCTGGGAAGTAGCGGCCCAGCAGAATGGAGAGCAGGTAACTGAATCCCACGTTTGTAACCACAGCTAGGTTTAAATGGAGACCTTTCATACGGCTAAAAATAAAAACAGAAAAGCCCCCATTTAATTAACAACAAATGAAATGTGATTTAAAGTTATTATATTTAAAACGATACGAACGAAAATGGACATGCTTAAATTCTGACCTGCTAATTACATCGTGACCTTCACTGTACTTTGTAGCGTGGACTTTCACACAAAAAAACAAGTCAAAGGGACAACTGTCATTAATCAGCACACACTCCCAGACACTAAGCCACAAATCCTCCTTTTTTTTTTAAATCATCAATCAATCATCCCACTCCAGACCCCAGTAGGGCCATGACAAAACTACTGCATGACTGTTTGAAAGAACAGGTACATAGTATAAAACTAAGGTGTGTGATTCTGGATCACTGCTTAACACCAAGCACTGGTGAGAGAAACTACACAAACGAGGCCTTGGACAGGAACTCTCACGTGCACAAAAAATAACTATTAAAAGAATAAAGCAGCTGCCCCAAAGGGATACTCACTTGGGAGCCATCTGGGCCAGATTGGTGCAGATGAGCCAGCCCCAGTCACCACCTTGCGCGTAGAATTCGTTGAATCCCAGTCTCAGCATCAATTCATAAAACACAGAAGCAGCACTTACAGAATTAAAGTCTGCATTAAAAACAAAACAAAACAAAAACCACCGTCGCATTAATTGATTTGTTTCCAACGTTGCTTACCTACCTGTATAACACTGTTGAATAGGGATTCAACACATCCAAAAGGACCAGGAACAAATTAACTTTACCCTTCCTGCTCACCCACACACAATTCGTTAAGTCCATTACAATTAATGAGTTGTCACTTCATAACTTTTTATAGCCTTTTGTAAATTGTCTATACGTTGCTCCTGAAGCTGATCAAAGGTGCCACCTGAAGCCACACTGTCATCTCCCTCTTCCCACGTTTCTACACTGGGAAAAGAAGAGGCAGGAGACACTACCTCTCTGTGAGACTAGGCTCGTGTGAGCTCGCTTTCTTCTCATACATCATACCTTTTTTGTGGGGTGCTTCCGAGAAACCGTAACCGGGGATAGATGGGCAAATGACTTCAAAAACGTGTTCATCGCTGAGGCCGTGGCTTGCGGGATCCGTCAGGAGAGGGATGATCTTGTAAAACTCGTAAAATGAGCCGGGCCAACCATGAACCATTAATAATGGCTTTGCAGAACGGCCTTCGGGCAAACGGGGAGGCTTTACATGAACAAAATGAATATCGATGCCTGCAAAAATAAAATAATTAGTTAACATGCCCAAATTTACCACGAAACTGAAACTAATCACAGAACAGGTTACGAATAAATATTTTCTGAAGTCCTTTTTTGGTGAGCATACAAACACTGCACTTCTCTGGACCCATTTATCCAAGGACCTTCAAGTACTTTATAATGGGCAATTAAGCTGCACAGTAGCCAAATGAGGTTGTTGGATTTCTGTTTTAAAATAAATTGGCATATTAAGATGTAGAAGTGAAGCGATCTACTAATGGTAACACAGGGACTCAGATAGCTTGAAGGCAGAAGAGATGATGACATCATTCAGTCCAAGTGCCCTTAAATTTTACCCAAATGTCCCTATATGGCATGAGATAGGCTTCTGCCAACCTTTCTGTCCTGAAAGACAGGCAATCACAACTTGAAGGCATCAAGAAATAGGGAATCTTGTTTGTCTGGGGGCATTAATCACTTTTCTTGTTCTGTGCATGCTTTACTTTCCATTTGAATACATCTAGCTACTGTCTCCAGCCATTGATCCCAATGTCCTGGCAAAAGGAATGGAAAAAGCCCTCAGTGTGCTCTGTCTGTGGAGCCCTCCTGTAGTCATCACACATCTCAACTGCTGATAAACCACTCGTGCTG
This sequence comes from Tringa tobata, assembly GCA_033628505.1. Lineage (NCBI taxonomy): Eukaryota > Metazoa > Chordata > Aves > Charadriiformes > Scolopacidae > Tringa > Tringa tobata. The sequence continues at coordinate 25,141 of JAHREE010000214.1, forward strand.
AATCAAACATTTGAAAACACGCCTTGCCAAAAGAGAGTTAGTGCTCAATTTTGTATTCTTTCCTAACTTTTGTCCAAAGCTTTCTGTATTTCCTTAAGTAAGTGAACCAAAACAGGAAACAGTGTTCTAGTACCAGTCTCCTCATAAGATAAAAATTGCAGTCCTGATTCCTTTGTGATTCTTACAATACATAAGCAGTAGCGTTGCACCAGTTACTCCAGGTGAACTGCCTCTCCTTAAACCCATTCAAGGCTTTGGTTTCCAGGAAACAGTATTTGCTCTTACTCGAGCCTGAACACCTCAATTCTTGAGGTACGTAAGCACATTTTGTGCACATTGACTCCAGCTTACCACCCCTTTCACTGACTGAGATTTCCACATCCTTGGCAAATCTGTGGATTTCTGTATTCTCTGAAAAACTTCAGGTGATGAGTCCAGAATCTGATACACAGCATGCTCGATCTCATCTTTTCATGGCCCATTGCTGTAATCAGTCTTAACATTGAAATTTCTCTTCCCAGTGCTATACACAGTGCATTGTCCATAGCTTCTTTTCCCTTTATTTCAGATGGTACTTTTTTTTTTTCCAAGGGAAGACTTTTTGCTTTTATCTTTTTCAGCACTAACCACGTTTTATATACTTAAATAAAATCTTTATGTTGTAACCACTATGTAACAACCATTTATTGTCCCAACTCCATTTTAAATATTACGGTGAACTTTGAAATAATGTACAATTAAGGGTGCAAGTAAAAATTGAAAAGTATAACTTCAAGCTTGAATTTTGCCACCGTGTGAGACGAATACCTGCTGTGCTCTAAATCTACAGCTGTACCCCCAAACGACCCAAGCACAACCTAATCCAAGCGTTTAAAATGTACAGTTTGAGCAAGCTCCCACACCAGTAGACCTTGGCTGAGTGGCCTCTGAGCTTGGAATGGAAAGACAAACCCCTCACTGGCACCTGGCAGCACGTCAACCCCAAGGGAAAGGGGTTCTGCGTTTCTCAACCTACGAACGCTTGAAACGGTGCAGCAGAGGCATCTGCCCTGCCAAACGGGGACAACCCAAGCTGAGGAGAGCTGCCAGATTGACAGCATCACCACGACAGCAGCAGCTGGGGAACTCCACGGAGCAAGAGGAGGCATCCGGAGGCATCAGCAAGAGGTATTTCTGCGTGACTGCACGCGAGTCAGGCAACACGCGTACATCTGAAGATCCAGTTCTGTTTCAAATACCCGTGCTTGGCTCCTGTTAACACCAGCTGACAACCCATCCACGCACATGAGAATTCCATTTGTCATTCCTTGTCCTAAAGGCTTCAGTTACGATGAAGGGAGTTTCTCGCTGCTTCAGCAATGATCCAGGGAAAGCCCACGCGACACAACCATAGCATTCTTATCACCAAAAGCCCTTGGAGACAACATTATGTATTACCGTTTGCTTATTATTTTAAGAGAAAAAGCCACACACCTTGAATCTTAGTTTTGAATTGTGGGTACTTGTTAAGGACTTCAACTTGTTTCTTCCAATTGAACTGGTTTTTCCAGTAGGAGACAACCTTCCTGAGATACACCGAGTTAGTCCCATAATGGAAGCAACTGCTCTCCAGCGGCTCAGTGAATCGAGCCTGGTCGAGTCGCCTAAATAAGTCCTACAGGGAAAAAAGAGAGAGGGACATTACAAGCGCTTGTGTCTGCCACCTTGGCTCTGCTGTGTGTAGTTTCTAGTTACTCAAAAGTGAAAGGAGAATAATTAAAATAACATCTCTAATGACACCTGTGCATTTTCTTGATGCTCTGTCAGCTGTTCCAATTCTTTTTCTCCTCCAGATGGCCTCCTTCCTCTTCCATTTACAGCTGTTCTTAACAGTCTCTCTCTCTCTCTCTCTCTTTGTTTTGCAGGGCTGGCTAACCTGGTTGCCAGGCTGATAGCCAGAGGACAACACGCTCTGACACCATGTGGCTTAACAGGGTAAGTCGTGTCACCTTTCCAGGGTACTTTGCTCCCCAGGTTACCTGCAAGCCCAACCTCACAATCAACGTGTGGGTCTGGCCCAAACCTTTCGCTCTCCTTCTCAAACCAAGGGGCTGGGTCTTCACCGGGAAACACTCTGAGGGGTTTTGTCTTTACATAAATGCTTTCTGTCTATGCTCAACACCTTTTAAAAAATACCTTAGTAATGCCTGCTAGCGTAACTTCTAATTCCTAGTTTATGTAAACATTTATTTAGAAACACTTTTTTCCTGATGGATTATGTTGCAATAGCTGTCATAATACAGAATCATGTGTTTCAAAAATATCTGTAAATCAGAAATTATCTCACTTTGTGTCTGCAGTGTAAGAGGAAAACATATTGGACATCAATGTCCATTGATATTACTAAGGAGGGCAAACAGTGTTAAAAAAACCCAGGCCTCACTGAGGAAACAGGAATCCATTGTAAATGAATAAAACAAGCAGTCCCATGAATCCCACTGCTCCACACAGATTTATGAAATTGTGCAATGCCTGACTTAAACATACACAATCAAAATCTTGCCATCTAACAAATTCTGCAATGTATGTGTTTACTGTAATTACCGCTGTGGTATTAGTGTTGATCGAAGTAGATCATTAATTACAGAAGAATCAGCATCCAACACAGCTGCAAATATAAAGCAGTCAAGAAAATGAGATATTCATAATTGCTTTTGAAAGAAAAAAAAAAAGACGACATTGTTCATATTCTGGCCTCTACAATCAAACTGAGGAACGTGCACAAACAGGAACACAGAGTTGAGTAATCTGTAATATGATTTTTATCTTTATTAGGCTTTGCAGAGTAGGTTTATTTACTAGCAATCTCGCAACAGCCAGCTGGGAACTAAATTGTACAGCAGGATGTGAAATCTACCTACCCATCCCTGGCTTCTGAAGTACTGAAAAATCCCGTCCCCCAAGCCCTGGACATCATTGTTCAGTCTCATAAATGTAACTATGGGTTCAATTTAAAAATTACTTCCAAACAAGTTCTGCATTTATTTGGCCATTTTGTACTTCTTTCTCCCCAGTATAGAGATTTGCTTACACTCAGCTCTTCTTCTGTAGTTTCCACCTTGAATGGCCGAATAGTTGTATCTTCTTCAGCATCAGGCTTTTGTCCCTTGCCCCACCATCCCTCTTTGAAGGGTAATGTCTCTTCTTTCTTCTTGGAAAACAAGAAGTAGATGATGACTGCCCCCAGAGCCAGGAACACTTCCAGCAGCATAATGCCTGCAAGAGAAGAACAGAACACTCATAAGAGATAATTCAGAGACATACAATTTACTTTATAAAGAATATAGAATATATAAAGAATAGTTTACTTGCTTCTTAAGATAAGATTTGATCTACATAACATTCTGTCACTCACGGGACATCAACACTTATGTAAAATTTCAGAAATAGGATGTTCTAACCTACGCAACCCAAATAGGGAGGAATTAAGTGTTTTACGTAAAAGCATTTAGTTAACAGTACTCAAAGCAAGTCAAGAGATCACATGGCTTGGTAATTAAATAGTCCTCTGATCAGAAACTTCTTCAGTGGCCACTGACTGCTGCTAAACTTCAACAGCAGAGGAGGTGACTGTAGGTATAATGCAAGCTTAATGCTTTCTCCTCCTCTGAAGCTCTAGATTTCCCCCAAATTCCAAAGCAGTGTGGGCCTTACTGAAGAGACACTCATCAATTGTTATAAATTTGGAAGGGAAAAAAACAAGACAAGAAGACATACAGAGAATAAACAATGAAGAGCATGAGGCAGCCACTTTGTACCTCCCCATCAGCCTGGGGGAGTGGGGCAGGGATATATTTACAGAACCCTTGAACAACTTACATTTACCAAACCCTTTCTTTCTCTCTCTGAACTCCTTTAAAGAGAAAACAGAAGACCACATGCATGCTCTCCTGGCTCTAAAACACCCTTCCCCAAGTAGTAAAATTCCATCAAAGTGAAGAACAATCTGATATCACAGCAGAACCGCACAACCCAACTGCAGGGCTGGTGGGCTTTAGTCAAACAGAACACCTTAACAGAAAAATAAGTAAATAAATAAATCCATTTTGAATATATTTGAACTGTTTCGTGCTGCAAGTAGAAAAAAATAGTTACTCAGACTCTAAGAATTAATGTTTTCAAGCATCCCTTAAGGTATGAGAAATATTTGCAAAGTGGTTTGGGGAACAGTACTGTCAGCATTTTAATGCATAATTTTAAAGAATGTAGTGTTTCAAACACTCATTTGCTGGGGAATTGATAAGACATTAAGTATTTCAAAACTTCTGCAGGGCAAACATTGTTTATGACACAGAACGGTCTCCATTCTCTCCAGAGCTGGAAGGTTTTGTTGGTTTTGCTGCTGCAGAGTAATTTGATGCTCTGAAGTTGCTCAAAGAGTCAACAAAATGGACGAAATTTCTTTCTGGATCAAAACCAGGAATTGTAACCCAAAGTAATGGGAGCTCACGTGAATGTAACAGGAGTAAAACTGACCTGTCTTTAAATGCCTTTATGTGACAGGACACATTTTAGTCAACCTCTTGAGTTCAATTTTCTAGTGGCTGGTAATAAATAAATAAATAAATAAAACTGTCAAAATAAGCAGGCAGCGAAACATTTGTAGAGAAGTCAGGCCATATGCATATAGGACAGTGAGCTACAAAAATATATTGCTTACATATGAAAGTGCTACAGCCTTGATTGATTCTCAGAGGCTGGAGAAATGGAAATCATAGGCACTGAAAGAACTCAATCTGTTCATTCACTTCACTTGTCCTTCCATAATTTCTGTTGTGCAAGGAGGTGCTAATTCTTCTTCACCATGTTCTCTGGAGCACAAGACAATCTTTTCCCACCTCCAGCACACTCAGGCCATAACTTACCCCCAAATTAAAAATTTTGTCCAATCTCAGCTTGCCTCAACACATAAACCCAGGCAGTCCAGGAACCTCTGGAGCACAATGAAATTTTACTGCAAAGCAGAACTGGAGGGGCTTTTAGAAACCTCAAAGCTCTTGACATAGAAATAATACCTACCACAGTATTTAATAGCATTTCTACTACTAAGTCTTCACAGAGAAGAACAGCAACTTCCCTGAAATCACAGCACAGCTCAGGCCATGACTAGACTACAAAGGTTCCCCAGCACAACTATGTAAACACCGTGTAGGAAAAATTCACACTCTTGGCCAACTTTCAGTACGTTTACAAAGCCCCACGACAAACAGCCAAAAGTAGAGCTGCTGTGGGTGCTAGCGCCATTGTTCAGGGGGGATGGTTGGGGGCACCTAGAAAAACAGAAATTTCTCTCCTGGATTATGGTGTATCAGCACTTTGGGCTCTGCCAACGTGATGACAGAGGCATAGCACCTAACAGGGAGTTGCACTACCCAGGAACAGAATCCCAGCCCATTCTCACGCAATAAACTTCTATGTCTTAAGTCACTGGAGTACCCAGAACTATAAAAATATTTCAGCTTTTCCCATTTGCTCTCAAGGGGACTTGAGAAATCAGAATTTTTGCAGCAGAAGACACAGGGTGTGGGTATGTGTGGGTGTGGGTTTATGTACAAACCTGTGTATTTTGCATATGCCCTGCAGTGTGTGTACAAAGAACTCACTATGTGAAAAGATAGCCATTTTTTGCAATTAATTCCAGACAGACTTTAGGATGAGCTTGTTTACAATCCAACAATAAGTGCCAAAATCAATTTCGGATTTCACAAAAGTTCTGTCTTCTATTGCAGCGAATTGGGGCCGGTGACAAATTGATTTGCATGAGATGTCATTTTGACTTGGAAGAATCTGCCTCTGATACTGGCAGGATTATTTTTTGCTAACAGAGAGAGATCCCAAGCTGCTCTCTATATTCATTCTCTCTCAGTTCCTTTGAAAGTGCCTGCAAAATTCCTAATGATGACAAACACTAGGGCCTAGAGCTCCAACTATGCTACATTTTTTTTTCTCTTCTGAGTGCACAGGAGGAAGAGAAAGGGCAAAGTGCCTCAGCAGTATTTTAACTCGCACCAGTTCAAAGCACACTCCAAGGGATTCTTTTGCCAGCTATGAGTTGCTGGAATGCAGCACGCTCCCAATAACCCCTCCAGCCCGTGCTGAGAGGAGCCCCCTTAGAGCAAACGTGCTCAATGATTTCCCAAGTTTGCTATTCAAGTCAGTTCTCTAAAACTCCTGTGTGTTATTTCAACAGCATAAAGCAGCCTCAGTTGTGGCGTGTCTGCACCAGAATTTCCTCCGCTAATCACTACCGAGCTGTTGTGAGATGGAAGTTATTAGACCCTTACACTTCTTCCCTAACGCCGCACCAGGAATGTGGAAGGAGAGCAGGTACAATAAAACTTCTCTACCCTTGCAGTTTTCAGAGATGTAAACAACAAAGTGCTGGTGTTTTTATTCTCTAAAGTCTCTTGATGCAACCATGCTGGCACGTTGCCTTTAACAAGAACTACTTCAAAGGGAGTTCATGTTTTTGTTTGGCTTTTTCCTCTTTTTATGCAACCAAAGGCAAGACCTCAGAAGGAAATATTTCCATTTATTCCACCGTCAAGTACTTAGGCTCCAAGACTTTGCTGTACTCGAGGGTGGACATTGTTTGTGGACAGCATCTAAATACCTCAGACAGCAGTTTTATCCTAAAGAATCCAAGGAAGAATGTTTTCATTTTGCTACTTTAAAAACATGTTTTGAAAGAAAAATGTTGAAGTGTGATGGATTTGGTAAATAGCCCAAAAACTAGCTCCTCTTGAGTGCCAAGTGCACCTCAAGAAATACGTTGTTTGCAAGAAAACCCCAAAAGTTTCTTAGAGCATCTTACTACTCCTTGTTGAAAACACTTGTTTTTCAGCATTGTTTGCATTTTGATTTGCACTATCCTCTGTTCATGCATTAACAGCAGAGCAAATAGCTCCACAAGAAGAGAACAATTATTATTTACATGAAAGCTATGCCATGTTTTTATCAGTATCCAGTAACAGATGCCCTGGAGAACGGTGCTAATAATTTTTTGGAGAGGTCATCTATGAAATAGCTTAATGGTAAAATCCCCATCTTGTTCTACTGGTCTTTGCTTTAGAATCGTCCTGGAACACATCATTGGAGAAATAAGCAACTGGAAAGACTTTTCAACCTAACATCTGGAAACCCAAGGTTGGTTTATGAGCACACTGTAAGATAGCTCAGCACACTCTGATGCTGTCAGATACAAGGTTTATTGATTAATAATTTCTCTGCAGGAGGAATAACAGCTCAATTTAGAAGTGATGTTTCTATTTATTTTTGTTGTGTTACATAAACTCCCCCATTAGCTTTTACTGAAAAGACACCACTCTGCTGCAGCCTCTTTGGTTACAGATCGGTTCGCCTGAAGAATAGTGATTGCAGGTTACTCTTCCCAACAGATCTGAAGGAAAAACAACACACTGAAGCACTGCAAAAACTCGTGGCACCTGCAACAGGGTCCCTTAGCACTGAGAGCCTAAAAGGGACTAAGACGTGGCACAGCCCCAGAAGCTTCACCCTCACTCTACCTCCTACCATCTCCAGGCATCACATTTTTGTCATTATAACACACCAGAAACAGAAGAAAACCACAAACTGAAGAAATTGGTATAAGAAAAGCTGCCTATTTATGTAGTTTATGGAGCATTATGACAAGCTTCAAAATAGCTTAGCAACATAGGAATTGCTTTGCATACAACTGATGAGATCTCCCAGGTGAACATAAAGTGATCCGCTAAGGTTGTAGGAAAGGAGGAGAGATAGGCATTGGATGAAACAAAACATCCTACGCAGGGAAGCAAATCAAAGCCAGGAAATACAAATCCAGAGTTTCTGGCTTGTGTCGATAAGAAATTTAGCATTTACATTTTTTTTTTATTGCCATAGGGAGGTGGCACACAATGCTATCTCCAAAACAGCAGGAAGAGATGATATCATTTTGTTCCGCAATCTTTTTCTAGACTGTTGGCAATCAGGAATTAGCCAGTACGGCAAGAACCTAATTAGAAGACTACTACCAAGGGAAGGGGTCACCTCCCCAAAGAAGGAGAAACCCAGGAGGTTTCTCTCCCAGGGGGACAGCAAGGCCTCTGCCAGGACAGGTTCAGGGGCACACCTCCGTCACTGCTGAGGGACACCCCGTGCACAGAAAGCCAGCGTAAGGCTTGTACGTATCACCCAGAACCCATGGCAGTTAGTACATGTCTTGTTTATCTCCATTTTCCTTATTTTGCTTCTATCATTCTTGAGCAAACCCACTTCCTTCAAAGAGTCTCAACAAAAAGCCTGTGGGCTACGTAAGCACAAACTGGCAGAATCCGCCCCAGGATGAGTGCGATGTCCGTTATGGCGACCCAGTGCCAATGCACACAAGTCAGGGGAAGGGAGCTCTACTCTCCCTCTGCAGTAATTTCTGGTTAGGGCTCTACAGACAGAAAACCTGCTAAAGGATTCTGAAATCAGCACTGCTCAGCCACCATTAATTAAGGGTGAAAGAACTGTTTAAACTTTCATAATAATGCATTTGCTAGCTAAAACACTAAGGTTACAGATCATGCAAAGATTTTATCCTATTTATCCTTTCCAGCCTTTACCCTATTTAATGACCCTCAAGTTCCAACAACAGCAGAGCTTTTTTGCAGGCAGGCAGAGAAGCGACAGAAGCCTGGCACACAACCTGGGGGTGAAAGCTGGGTCTCCTAGACAGAACTCCCTCACATCACATGTTAAGAGTTAAAAAAAGGGAAGGATATCATGCCTGTAAAAAGTTTTTAAAACAGTTCTTAGCCCCTAAATGATACAGTCCAATATAACAGGCTCCCAAGAACATCTCGTTCAAACTTCAACATTTAGTGTCCAGTGTCTGAAAAGAAGTTATGAATAGCACATCGTTCTGGTTTGCCTTCCACCAGAGTTTCCAGCAATAACAAAGTTAACCTCCTCATCTTATGCCGGCGTCTGCGTTTTACGGAGGGGGTGGAAAAAAAACTGCTGATGAACCAGAAGAGTTCGATATTACAGATAAGAAAATGAGATTGAGGTAATTGTTCTTCAGGCCTTAAGGGCAATTCAGGCTCTATTTTTAACTTCACCAAATCCTCCAGTACTACAGGGGAGTACTAAAGGTTGCCTTCCATGAAATCAGAGAGGGAATGATCTTCTTTAACTAGCAGCTTTACAAGCTTTTTGTATTAGCGCTGTTAGAAAACTGTGTTACTAGAACCTGTAATTATTAACACATACAGAATTGACACATACAGGTGCCTTAAGAGGGGAAAAAAAGGAAAAGAGTGCAAACAGTTTGAAATCTTGCACTTCAAACTATGTAAGAACAACGTATATGACAATCTTTCCATTAAAAGATGGTGTGGAGACAGAGACGATGAATATAAAGACTGCCAGAGGAAATCTCTGGCAATCTGCAAGACAGCAAGACAAGGTGCACTCTGTAAATTTAAATTAGGATCATGACTCCAAGTAGTAAGGGCATCATAAACAAAAACGTGTACAAGAGTGTAAAAGAAAAAAAATATTATTTGTTTTAAATTGTGACTATGGAAACAGGAAGAGATAGAAACTTGTTATGTCACTCTGAGGACTTCAGTCTCAAAGAGAAAAGGAACTTTAGATGATGAGAGAGGAGGGGAACAGATGGTAGTCATCATTTTCTGTCAAATAACTGCAACACCAAAAGGATGTGCCAGAGTAAACATGTAACAGGAACAATTCTTGCTACTTCATCTCTCTCTTAATAACAACTAAATATTTAAGTTCTCTTTGGATTTAAGGGGTTCACCTAGAAAAGTGTACTACCTGTAACCACCAGATTAGAACAATTAACTCTCATGATGGAGCAGCCAAGAGAACTAGAGCTTTATTTTTGATTCATAACACACAACTAACTAACCTTGGAGAAAAATTCATCTTTCATCGGGCAGCAAAGCATACCCAGGGTACAGACACAGTGGGCAGCCAGGACATACGGAACAAATGGACAGAGCAATAGTTGTGTGTCTTCATTGCAGAGTTCAAAATAAAATAAAAAATAGAAAAAAATCTACTGCTGGGCACAAGAAATATAAAAAGAATTGCTTGAGGTAGAGAAAGAATGAAGGGGGGGGAAGGTTTGCTGAGTCTTTATTTTTCTTGTGGATTGCACTTAATCACATCCAACAGAGATGTTTCAAAAAAACCCAAGTGGAGGAAAGTTGGAAAACAGCTCACTTCTCAGAGAAGAAACCTAGAAAACAGCTCCTGTTCTTTACTCCCAGAGGATCCCTCCACAAACATGATCACACATGATTTCCTCATTCTGGCAACTGCACCAGGAGTTGGTGCCATACGCTATTGGGAAAAGCGACTAACAAAGCATGGCTACCACGATTCCCACCAAAATATTCCCAGCCCTGCTGATCAGAAAGTATTTGATCAATAACAATATGCTTGAATATATATCAAAGCTGATAATGCTGCATTAAAAAAAAAAACACCAACAAAAAACCCAACCAACCAAAAAAAAAACCTCCCAAAAAACAAACCCCAAAACAACAAACCAACCCATAAAATGCAGCATATATTCAAATCGTTGTGTTCACCATCCTGCTATGTCTAGTGTGACCGAGATATTAAAGCAAATCATGTTACAAGTAGATTTTTGTGCTTTACTATTTACACAGATACCCATTTGCACGTACAATGATTAAAAATACCGTGTTCAGAAGGAGAATCCAGGACTTCTTCCAGTAGCAGTATTCAGAAGGGAAAAAAGTATTTTCGGCATTAATTACAAGCAGACCAAGCTCTTCAGAGAGAGAGAGGCAAGACACTCTACTTCCAAGTGACTTTTCTTTAGGGACCTACGCAGTAATTAGAGATCTCTTTGCCACGTGTGGAACTTGCACGTTAAAGACGACTGCCCCGGTTCTAGGACTGTGTGCGCCATGAAGAAAATACTCTTGCAGACTCAAGGAAGCAGCACACGCTCTACCACACAGGTAAGGCTTCACCTCTGCTCGTCTGGCCACAAAATTTGAATACTCTGACTATAATACAAGAAATTATGCATAGGAATATGTAAGATAATCAATTCATTTTGCCTAGAGCCATAAGCTATACTTCACCTACCACCCCCATCCCTGCTTATCCACCGACAAATTACTTGACAAACTATTACTGAAGAAACAAGAACTTCTGGGACTATTACCATACAGGAATTATTACCCCAAACCTTTTTATGTACCTGCTGCAATTACTTCGAACAAATTGGCCGTGTATATTCTATTAAGAAGCCTGAACTTGTTTCACAGTGTTTACCATACCAAAACATTGCACTTCTCTGGCTAAAAATACTAAGTACGTCTGAAAGCTTTGCTGAAACCCGAGATAAGCATGGAATTATCCTATGCAATGACCAAACACAAGAAGCACAGGAGATCAAGAGGGGGGGGTGGGAAAAGGCCTTTTGAAACACTCAATAATTCAAAACCTATTTTAGGCAATTCATACAGACAAATTGCACATGGATTCAGGCTGCACTGGTTATTACCAACTCTGCTCTATTTCTAGTTGTTTACTTCAACGTCACGGTTCCCCCTATGAAAAAAATAACAATTCGAAAGAAATAACAAACAAACGGGGTTCAAGCAAACCACACACAAGTTTTATATATCAGTTCAGACTGGGAAAGATGTAGAACAAAGAGTCACGAACTTGACACCGTGCCAGGCCCTTCCCCACAAAGACTTCAGCTCTGACAAAGATCTAATCTTTGTCCTTGGACAACTTCAGCTGCGGATTGATTTTTCAAAGCTGCCTAATTGCTTTTGGTGCCTCTCTCCCATTGATTTTCAGTAACCATTAGCAATCTGTGCACTCAAGGCTCGGTTTCAGCTTACTTCAGACAGGGGCAAAATCCGTTTCAGAGGAGATGCACGGCATCTCAAAAGGAATAGTGCCAATCAAAACCTTAACCCCACATTTGTGGCCGGAGAAGTAAGTTTCAGGCAATGGCTTCTAAGGTTCATCCCATCTCCCAGGTTCACCTACAATAGCTGGGTGATTTTGCCTATTTTCGGTAAAGTTCTGTTATGAAAATAAGACAAAACAGACTACCTCAACAGAATTGGAAAATGAAGCAATACACTTGATTGGGACAAGTTTTAACTGCGGGGCATCCCAGTCAAAATCCCAACTGAATTCAGACAAACTGGCCAAACTCGAGGAGTGAGCATGTCATTTGCTTCATCTTTGCAGATTGCTCAGTTATGCAACAAAATACGGTCGTTAAACTTAAAAATGTATTCTTCTCACTCCTAAAATGCTTGTTCAGCAAAGGGAACTACGTAACTATGTATACGGTGCTCACTCAATCAATTTTCAGGTTTGGCAAATAGCCCATTAGAGAAAAGAAAAAAAAAAAAGAGAAAGTTAAATTTCATATTCCCGGTTTAGATAGAAGTTTAAAAAAAAACACCACAAAACCAAACCAAGAACAGACTAAAACCATTTATATGGCAACAATTAATGCCACTTACTCCCCCTAAACCAGGAAAACCTGGCCAGATTCCCAATGAATGCTAAATAAACTTGTTGTTTCCATCAGTATTGTCAGCAGAAAACCCTGGCTCAGTCCAGCGTATGTCCCATCTACTCCCCCCCCCAAGAAAAGCCTATCAGGACCTTCCCGTTCAGGAAATCAACCCCAAAACTCTCCACCGTTGTTATCCAGACGTTAACAATACCCATGGCTAACAGCATTTTGATGCTGGCAGAGGGGCACACGCTCTTTTAAACAACGCTATTTAAGGCACGTCGGCGCAGAGCCCGCTTCAAACAGCGACACACACCCCCCGTTCCCTCTCCCTCCCGGCGCTGGGGGTCCGAGCACACGGGAACAGAGTCATTTCAGTTACCGGATGACTCCCCTCACACGCCACCCCCGGCCCGCCCGCCGTTACCTGTCGCGGCGGGAGCGGGGACCGGCACCGTGCGAGCCCGGCTTCTCCTCTGCTCCCCGGGCAGAGGGGCAGGGTGTGGGCCGGGCCCCTCCGCCCCGCAGCCCGCCGGGAGATGTAGTTCCCGCCGCGGGGGCGGGGAGGGAGCGCCGGGAGCCGCTGAGGCTCGGCCCGGGCTGGGCGGTGCGGGCCGGCCGCGGCCTCCCCCCGCCGAGGATGAAGGAGCAGACGGGCCGGGAAGCCTTTACCTTCGTGTCCCGGCCGCGGAGCCCTCCCTGGGGAATTATTAGCGCCCGCTGGCAGAGCTGGTGGCTCCCTGCCCGCCCAACGGCCCCCAGGCCCGGCGGGTACCCGGGTTACGCACTGCAGCCCAGCAAACTAATGCCCCAGGCTTGGGGCACAGCCAGGCACCAACTAACGAACGGCTGGCTCCCAGCTTCTAAATGGCTTCTCAGCCAACCTCACCAGCGCTCACTGCGCTGTTTCTCCAAGAGAAGCACATTTCAGGCTGCTCCACCTGCCCGGTTACTGTCCCATGCAGCACAACGACATGCCTCACAGAAAGAAACACACTGAGAACGCAAGTAACAGGGGGGCTTTTCCCCCAAACCTCTCTTCTCCAAGGTCTGCCTTCCAAACTTGGTCAGAGAGATGAGAGCAAGCCTCAGAAGGTCAAGCTGTAACAGTTAATCCCATTGGTAAGAACATAACAAGCAACTTACATGCTTTATCGGCTCTTCCAAGTTTTTTTCCATTCAATCTCAGTTTTCATCTATCACTCCACTCCCATGTTCCAATATTGCGTCGTCACCTCCACGCCATCTCCATTCTCATTTTCATTGTTGAAGAGAAGCCTTAACAAACAGACTTGTGGTCACAGAGAATAATTCCCTTCACATCTCTCCATCTCCTCTACCCAACCACCCAGTCTGCTCAGGCACTCCTTTGCCCAAGCAGTATTTGGTGCAGTTCTCCTGCTCTTTTGCTGAGCGGTGATAGCAGTTCAATTAAAAAAAAAAAAAGTAATCTGTTCTAAAGCAACAGGTGCTTAAACTGTCCTATAAGTAAGGCTTGTCTTTTTTTGTTGTTTTCTTCTTCCACAGCAAACATGCTGCCAGAGAGTTCTGCTCCTTCTGGGGCATCTGTCTTCCCCAGCAGCTCCACACTACTTCTCTTGAGATGCCAAAAGAATTAGTAGCAACCCATCTTTCTTCTGCAAGACAACAGGCGTTTCACAAGCATACAAGTAAGACAATGTTGAATTTCAGAGTAAAACATAACTTTTATAGGATGGTAGATAAAAATGCAACTGTGTTATGTCCCACTGCCATAACACTTTATTACAGCTACCATATAGATACTGTATGTGACTATTTTAGTTAATGAAAAATTTAATTTCTTCTGCCCCCTATTTGTTATAAAAATAACAAGCTCCAATCTCTACTTACTTAGATCCAAGCTAGCTAAGCTCCAATCTCCAAGCTGAGCCAGTAACCTCAGCCTCTATAACTTGTTAAAGGTGTAGTTTCATATTTTATCCAGGCTGTCCCATGCTCCTAAATCAGATGTCTTCAGTCATCCAGGAAGGCACCCTGTTACCTCTTTAATGCCTTCCACTTCTTCCTTTCATGAAACTGACAGGGTAGTTCAAAGTTCCTACCCTGGAGATAACACTCTTACCTACAGGCCTTCCTGTGGTTGTTAACTCTCTTAAATTGCCAATTCATTAACTATTAGTTTTCCTCTGTGTTTTGACAGTACTTGATGTACAATGATTCTGGTTGATGAGCAGGTCTCTTAGGCCCCATGGCTTTTGGGCACCTCAATATAAGGAGATCAAACTATTAGTGTGTCCAGAGGAAAGTAACCAAGAAGGTAAAAGGTCTCAAGGGCAAGAGATATGAAGAGCAGCTGAGGTCACTTGGCTTATTCAGCTTGCAGAAGGGAAGGCTGAGGGGTGACCATGTCACAGATCACAGCTTACTCATAGGGGACAGCTGATCTCCTCTCTGGTGACCAGCAACAGGACATGAGGAAATAGAATGAAGCTGCCTCAGGGGAAGTTCAGATTGGACATCAGGAAAAGATTCTTCACTACGAGCGTGCACTGGAACAGGCTCCCAGGGAAGCAGTCCCAGCCCCAAGCCTGTCAGAGTTTAAGGAGAATCTGGATGATGCTTTTAGTCATATGGGTTAGTTTTAGATAGTCCTGTGAGGAGGTGGGATTTGGACTTGATGATCTTTACGAGTCCCTTCCAACTTGAGAAATTCTATGATTCTAAATAAGAGGAATGGAAAACATGAGCGACTCCATGGTCTGGCATTCCTTAAAGGTACTTTTGCTTTAGAGTCTTGAGCTGAGGTAGAGGAACATGACACAGCATTATCTCCACCTTTAAAGACGCTGGAGTTCATTAAGCAAACAGAAATTAAGCAGAAGAAATGGCCACCAGAAACTGATGGGACTACTGGTGTGAGGGGAACTACAGAGAACTCTGACAGAGATTAATATGAGCACAGAGAAACTGAGAACAACAGATGGGGTTGGAAAACAGTTTTTATCTTATGATATAAGGAATGATTTTTAAAAAGACAGATACTGATGTCAAATTATTATGGAGACTTGCTGATATGTAATGATTACAAGTTGTAGACTTGCTAGGCAGTCCTCAGCCAGATAAAACAATGTCAAATAGTATGCAATTTGCAGTAAAGTAAATTAGTTGCTACAATCCAGGTAGATGCTCCAACACAGAGTCCAAGCTGAAGGATCTTCTTGTTTGCTAAAGCCTAAGCGCTCTTTTTGATATCGAGAAAAAAAAATATTTTCTTATCCTATTATTGGATAAGGAAGTTGGTCATGCAGTTTGTTATTGATGCTGCTGTGACACCTACATACGTACTCTTTGCAAGTGTGACAAAGCAGAATCTCCCACTACTGGTGTTTTAGAGGCCTTTAGAGAGAATATCCTCTACCATCTTCGGTTCCACACTTTCTGTTCCGTCCATACAAACTAGAACAATACAGCAACAAATTCAGACATAGCTAGGTTTTTTCTGTTGTATGGCATTGTACGGCATGTACCTTACAGAGCATTTAGTGCCCCCACATTTAAAAGGTATCTTTCATGGCAATTTAAAGACAGACACTGACTGTCACACGGACGCATCTGAGGCATTAGTTTGTCCTCCTGCCGTCTCCTTAGAGGAGCGGATGCCTTTGGGAGGTAACATCTTTAAGCCACACACACGGTTTGCCAGAGCTCATTTGTCAGTGCCCCGAGGCGAGCCTTTCATCTTTTAGCCACATAATGCCAGCAGAACTCTGTTATAGATGGCTGCATTTACATGCATGAGCAATCCAGTTAAAAATATGTATTTTTGCTAGCCAATGTGAGCAGCAAATTCTCATTCGCTCACTACCAGCCGGCAAAGCCATTCAGTAGGTGTCCAGAAAACTCAATCCCCTCTCCAAGAACCCAGTCTTTGAAATCTTGCTGTAAACACGTGCCTATACTCAGGAAGATTCTGCTCCTTACAAGCTGAACAATGCAGATTAGTCCTTCTATGAACAGATACCACTTCTAGACAAAACCCAAATCCAACATGCAAACACAACTTCAAAGGACATAAAAAAACCCCAGTTTCTCCCAGACCTCTCGGTATGACTGATGCTTTAAGTTCTAACAAAATGACTAAGAATCGCCACAAAAAAGGGGGTAAAAAAATGTGAGCACAAAATCAAAACTTGCTACAATAACAAAGAAAATATCCTCGGAGCTGGTCTTGATTTAAATAGAAAACACCTTCGTAAACTCCAACATTACAGTTTAAGAGACACACTGTACCCTTAATATTAGAATATCAACATTCCCGACACCTAGGAACCATCTGCGTGGGGAGGACTCGTGGGCTGAGCACTGGTTCTTGCTAGAAGACAGGGCGTTTTCAACAGTGCTCAGAGATGGCACTGTATTGGGTTTGCCTGGCAAGGTTTTGGTAGCGGGGGGAGCTACAGGGGTGCCTTCTGCAAGAAACAGCCAGAAGCTTCCTCCCAGTAGAGCCAATGCCAGCCAGCTCCAAGACAGACAGACAGCCTGAGGGAAGGACTCACATTGGAGACATTCACGGAGGGCTGTCTGCCACAGAAGGGACACCCCCCGCTGAAGCAGAGGAAGAGTGTGAGGAGTCCTCCCCCTGAGGAGGAAGGAGTGGCAGAGACAACACGTGATGAACTGACCACAACACCCATTCCCCGTCCTCCTGCACCACTCAGGGGAAGGAAGCAGAGAAAATTGGGAGTGAAGTTGAGCCTGGGAAGAAGGGAGGGGTGGGAGAAAGGCATTTCATGATTTGGTTGTATTTTCTCATTACCCTACTCTGATTTGATTGGCAAGAAATTAATTTTCCCTGAATCAAGTCGATTTTCACTGTGATGGTAATTGCCAAGTGATCTCCCTGTCCTTATCTCAACCCACGAGCCCTTCGTTATATTTTCTCTCCCCTGTCCAGCTGAGGGGGAGGGAGGTGATAAAGCAGCTTTGGTGGGAACCAGGCGTCCAGCCAGGGTAGACCCACCATGGTCACTCATGACTTAGAGTGTTCCCATTACAGAACTCAGAGAACACACACCTGTAACTAACTTTGGCAGAGTATAAGAAAATAAGCAGGTACCTTCACCAGAAACAAAGACTCCATTCAACAACGGGGCCTGTACTTGCACAAAGGCTGTTAACTCTGCCATCGCACTGACCGTGGTTTTAGTGGCCCAGTTCCCACAGACTTCAGCTTTACTGGTCGAGGTTCAGTCCACATTCTCCTGAGAGCATTCAGTCTGTTAGAACAGCTACAGGACCGAGGTTTATCTGGACGTCAGTCTAGAGGCTACTTACTGTAAAAGCAGTAAGAGATTAAAGGCATGTTTTCATGTCATCCCCAGCAACAAAGACAATTCAACTCCTGCCTGTATTTAAATACCAGTCCTTGAACTCTCAAGGCCTTTGTAAGAGATAAAATCTTTATAAACAAACAGTTATGTTGAGTCACGCAGCATCTAAGAGCTTTTCAGAGCAGACACCCCCGTGCCTTGAAAAGCAAATTATTAACTTACGCAAAAACTAGATGCAGTTCTTCATAGACTAGTTCCCTTTAAAAAAAAAAACAAACAAAAACACAAAAAACAAAACCAGAGTTAGCAGATATCTTTTTAAAAGTATCTTCACAAGATGACTCTTTAGATATGCTTGACTAAACCAGCTTTGTTTCAGTCAATTAGGTTTAAGTTACACCAGCCCAGAGCATTGTACAAAGAGTAACACTGTTTTCAGCTCCGCTCCTGCTCCCTGAAGTCCCCTGCTGATGCTCACAGACTCCTGAAAGGAACTGGACTTGTGCGGAATCGACAGCCTAGATGAGAGTAAGTTATACAAAAACCCCACACCTATTTGCTATATATTCATTTTTCCACTTTAGATCTCAAACTTAATTTTAAATGTGATTACAGTATCATTTGTGTGTTAGAATTTTATCTTCCCCTAGGAAGCCAGGGAGAGAAGTGGAAAGAGCCCAGGGGACAGCAGGGTGTTAACATCCTTACTTACGATGAATGAAGTGAGAGGATTTGTTCCGGCTCTCGCAAGAGGACTGACACACCTGCCAGATGACAGCATCCTTTAAAAAAATCAATCAATCTATGGCAGGTAATAAGTGATCATCTATGTCTTACTGACCGCATCGGGCAGAAACCAGGGTTTCTTCACATTTATTACAGCAAAACATTGAGTATTACCCACTTTTATACTGCAGGAAGGAACTCACTGAGATGAAATACAATTATTTTGACAAGTTAAAACATTTTGAAAAGCACCTGCTTGGTTTCAGTTCCATTTCAAATTTTGACAGCCTCAGGCACCAAAGCATCCCATTTTCCAGAATAAATTCGTCCCTTTAAAAAGTGTTAGGTCAGGACTTCAGTGGAAACAAAGGCCTCTTTCATAAGGATCTCTAGAACAGAGACCTGTGACCAAAAGTCTCACTTGTACAGATAATGTCAGGATCTTCCTGTAATCCAGAATCCACTTACAAAAAGGACTACACACAGAGAAGCTCAAGGTTAAAACCCCTGAAGAAAGACAGAAGTGATGTAGTTGCACGTTAAGAGAGTGCTCAACG
Organism: Tringa tobata; assembly: GCA_033628505.1. Lineage (NCBI taxonomy): Eukaryota > Metazoa > Chordata > Aves > Charadriiformes > Scolopacidae > Tringa > Tringa tobata. Next base: position 44,301 of record JAHREE010000214.1, read on the forward strand.
GCAGAACTGAAATGGAGACACTCCAAAAATCCAAGAAATGAAAACATCAGAAAACCAGAATAAATTCCATGGGTAAATTAATCCAATCTCCTTGTGCACTAACAAGACCCATACTCTTTATTAAACCATTCTCACAAAACAGAACAATTACTGAAGATAAGTCACATGCGCTGACAAAATTAGCTATAGCAATGGAAAATATCCTCTTTTTAATTTTTTTAAATCTGCAATCTTCTGCAAAGAAGGCTGCCTGTCTATAGCCGGACAGGCTGCCCATCTGCTCCAGTGCTGCCTGTAATTGGCACCAGCTCCCAGCTGGTGACGAGAATCATTTGCCAACACACTGGGCTGCCAAACTCAGTGCTTCTCATGCCACACGTTCAACCACCCCTTTGGTGCAGCAGCCACATTAAGCTGATTTTTTTTCATCACATACCAGGGGATGCATCCAAGTAGTCAGCAATATGATGGGACTAACTTATTGGAAGTTTATTTGGGAAGCGCTCTGTGCACATACGCACACACACAAACTCTCAACAAGGGACAAAAAAGCAGAGCTTTGCGTTCACAGCTTTCCTGCCACCCCATGAACACAGTATTGAAGTTGCTGAAAATTCCAGGACAAAGTCAAGAAGCACCTGTCTTTTTCTAAAGAAGTTTCCAAAAGCTTTTTTTTTTTTAAGCAGTAGCTTTATCAGTATTCTTGTGTATTATGTCCACACAGAACTGCCCTATTTTTTCTGGGAGCATAGGAAGAACAAGCTGAACAACACACAATCTTACAAAAGTAGCATTAATATTTCCATATAGTTTTACAGAAATAATTTCTGAAGTTAGAAAACTAGAAATTCATTTCCCTGTCTCTTTCACTTGACAACTGCTACTCTAATATATAGATGGTGCTGTAACTGCCCCCTTCCAAAACCTGCTTAAGTCCATAGCTTAAGCCTTTCAGCCACTTGGTTCACCAAACTCTTCTCTCTCTCTCTCCTTTTATCCTTCCTGCCACTCCAGCCTTTCTGTACCTCAGCTCACAGAAGACCTCTCCATGCCAAACCAATATACGAAATGGCCAAAAATTACACTAAAATAGCTGCCACCGTTTCACCTGCCAATTTAACAGTTTAAATCTCTGCTTGCATGACTTAGTTTAGCAACCGTTCATACTGCAGAACAGTGTTTTAGACAAAAATGATTTAACTACATAACATACTATACTGTAAATATCAAGATAATGATTTGGAGCATCAAGAAAAATTTTCAGCGTTACAGTATCTTCTTTAAGATTAACTATGAATAAAGTTTAGCCTTCTCTCTGGATTTATTTGTATTTCAAAAGGCAATACAAAAAGAAAAATGGTCACTCCTGCAGACTAGAATTTGAGTAGCCACTGGGAATTTAGCACCGCAGTATTTTCCAACAATACGCAACATTCTATGCTCAGCTGAAGGGGTGCTCTAACACAATATTCAAGTCTGGGTTTTTTTTCTGAGCTCTTGGCAAATGTGGGAACTCCACTGCTTCCAAGAAGCTCAATTATTTTTATGTAAGTGACAGCAGGTAGCTATTGAAGTAGATTGTTTTGTTATACATAAATGTCACTACAGACAAGTTTTTGTATGGCTCTGCTTTACTTTTGTGGCTTGGTTTTAACACAAAACATTAGTGCTGGAAAAGCCTAGTTATACCAATAGCATAATTACATTAAAATACTCATCTGGTTATAAGTATGCAAGATCTAGTCAAAGCAAGTATCAATTTCAGCTACTGGGTTTTGAAGCAAAAAGCCTTTGCAAAAGACAATTAAGGCTTCCACCACCCTACCAGAGGTAACAACGAGAAACAAGTCTAAGCCACAGGAGCATTGGGCTATTTTTGACAGTGGTATTTAAGTATTTATTAAGCTGGTTTTCATCCATTTATTTAGTTGGCTGACATCCATCTGCCACATGTAACATTTGAAAATGCACAGTTAGCAAGCCGCTAAAATAAGGAATCTGGATAGTGTTTGGTTGCATTTTTTCTATTAACATAATAGGCAACAGCTTCTAGAATTTGTTTTGCTGATATACTTCAACTCTGCCTGAAGCAAAGAGAGGAAAAGTTCCCTCCCTGCTAGTATAAAATACTTCAAGCACTGGAAAAAAAAAAGCCACCGGCTATTTTTTAATAACAGTATTTGCATAAGCAGAAAAGAAACTCCCCGTTTCTCACTGAGCTGCAGCAATATTCAAGCAAAGTTTTACTTGATGTTCTGAAATACAGAATTTTGATCACTCAGCCAGTAGAACTGGTCTACAAACTGCATCTCATGGTGTTGCACAGCTTAATACCGAAAAGATCAATACCAAAAGCTAAAATCTTGCTAGTGACAGTGCTAATACAAATTGGCAATTTTAACATTTCAGTTCAGAAAACATCTGTTCTTCTAAACCCTACTGATGGATATGACTTACATAAATAGTTCTTCGATCCAGTCATCACGCTACAGTGCTCATCAGGTTAATAACTCTTCTCATGGGAGAATACACCAGCATAAGGCATTAACACAAAGAAATCTACACAAAATTTTATAGTAACTTGCCAGAAATATGCTTGTGGCCCATCAAAGTCAGACTAAAGTACTGTAGATTTAAAATATTTACTTGTCTTCTTACTATACCTAATGTGTAAGAATAGTTCCTTGTTTGATTCTCAAAAATAAATATAAGCTTTCAATTGAAAGCATTTATTTCCCTAGATTTCCAAAGCAGAGTCTTGCAGGGGAGGGAAATGCTTCACCTTTGTCATCAGTTCACTTGGGTAGATAAAAGCATCTCCTCTCCCAGTATTCATTCAAATCCAAGAGATAATTTTCTTCCAGTGAAATATGACCGGAGCACTCATTTTATTTTCAGCACTTCAGTCCGTTTCCATGGCAGCACTGCGGGATTCCTTAGCCACCATGAGTCGCATTAGCTGACTGTGGAATTTCTCGATCTTCTTTACGTCTTGCGCCTGGTCTGTTCTATACAGCAAACACTGGAAGAGAAAGTTGCTTAATATCAGTTTCCACATTTTTATCCTCTTGGTAACCGCAACAAATTTGTGCTTGGAACACACAAAACAAGGCAAGCACTTAAATGTTCATTTGTGGCACATTGTTACCATGAAGCAGCACCAACACACGTCTACCCTGGTTTAAAATACACACAAATCTGTGTTTACGTTTAAGTTTCTCTGAAAGGCTCATACCTTCCATTTTCAAAGTAGGGAAGTTTGTGATTGTTTCTTCTCTCAAAAGAGGTGCTAAAACTTGGCTTTTAAAGCTGTCTTTAAAAGACACCTTTGTTTGTGTTGTCTGAAAACAGAAGCAGATTTTAAACCTGAAATTAATTCCCTATTCTCTATATTCTGAAAGCATGTTTATTTTGCCTCTCAGAGTCCTTAACATTACACCACCAGTGACATAAAATCAGTTCCCTATTTCTCACTGAAAACGATCCCCCCCCTCAAGTAAAATCTGTTTTTAAGACAGCCCTAAATAAGGACCATAACATCTGATTAAGATCAAAAGGAACTGCTTCATGTGACAAGCCTGTAAATGCAAAAGGAACACGAGCAATACACCACTGATTTATCGTAGAAAGACCGTTTAGGTTTTTTGCAGACTAAGCAACTCCTTACACCTGTACAGCAGCAGTACTCAGCCCAGGCTGAGTTAACAATGGAAAAACCCCAGAATGCTCCATTCTTCAGTGCCGTCAACACAGCAACTTTTTTGACAGCATTAAATTCCTATTTGAATTCAGAGATAAACAGTAGAAAAACAGTTTACTTTTGCCTGCAGCTATGTTAGCTCTACAGAGTTAGCAGCAAGGAAAAACTTCCCTTTCCATCTTTAGGAAAAAAAAACAACACCAAAAATAGAAAAACAAACCAACCCCCTGCCCCCTGACCGGTGTAACAGCTGGAACAGTCCCAGTTCACGAATCGCCTGACTCCAGCCTTCCCCTACAGAAGATTTCAATTTAATTGCCCTTCTCTGTTACCGCTGCTCCACTCAACATCTCACCCGCGCTAAGCCCTATTATCCTATCAGACAGAGAGAAGATCCAAGATTTTAGCAGTGCTTGTTTTCATAGAAACCTAAAATAATTACGTTGAGACCTACAAAGAACACTGAAGTGTTGGAATTTTTCCTGGACTGCAGAGAGTCAAACCATGGTTCAGCGTCAGTCACAGGAACCAGGGAAGCCTGAGCACAAGAATTTTTTAGGAAACTGTCAGGCACTCTCAAGGCAATGGCTCAGAGCTCCCAAGCTGACTGACAGCAAAACGCAAGTCCCTGTGAGGTGCAATAAGCCCTGAAAGGGAAACATGTTCCGTACTTACAGCTACATCATCCGTTACTTTGATGCAGAGGTTCCCATCACAGTGTCGATACTTCAGAACAACCCGCACCTGAAACGACAAACGTTTTAAGAATTAACATCTACTAACAATTCTCAGAACCTACCTGAAGAAAATCTGCCCAAATTCAGACTACGTTTTGTTATAATTCTGTATTGCTTCACAGTTTTGCCACCTCTGTGGCGGCCCTCAGCTCTTCTGGCCTCATACCCTACAGCCAGGATGGTTTGGAAGTTAAATCGTCACATTTCCCTGCCTAACAGACTAAACTGCCATTACAATAGCATCAGGAAGCTTAACATTGCCATAGTTACAGTGGGTTTGAACATGGTCAATGACAGTCACAGGGACCTCAGTAACAAGTAAGATAAACTACAAGAGTCATGTCAATATAAGACAATCCCTCACCATGTATCACACTTCAGAAAAACTAAATGGAATCTTGTGTTTATAGACTTGAAACACTTTAAAAAAAAAAAAGCTCTACATGAAGACTTGAAAGGGATTAACTGGTTGGGGTAAACTCAACATTACTGCTTTTTCTTCTAGGGTACTTAAGCTATTAAAAAGTTGTATTTCCAGTTGAACAGTTAATTCAACAGCTGCACTGAAACCTACAAATTTCAAGTGTTCTGATGTTTTGCAAGGAGAAAGGGACTGTACAAGAATAACGCTTTAAGAGTAGCTAAAATCAGAAGACTGAATAGAGCTCCTACAAATTAAATTGCTTTCAAGGCTCAATAAGGCTAAAATTTGAAGTCTGAAAGCAAGCATTCAGCTTCTCACTAGAACAGTTAATACTGCAGTCGCCTGCTGTGAGGTTTAACTTGTCCACAGTCCTTCTGGATTCTCAGATCACCAAAGTTCTCAAAACCACAGTGACAAAAACCAACTGACTGAGCATTAAATGCTTCATCCTGAACGGGGAGCTGGCCATGGAGACATTTTATCTTTTGTTTCCAGCCTCAGCCAGCATCAGTAACTGGAAACAAAGTAAAGCATCCTTTGAGAACATTCTGATCTTACACTATAAACACGTCTCTGTTGTACACAGTGATCCCTGCTAATGTTGAACAACCTCCCTGACTACAAAACATATTTTGAAATTCCTGCTCAGAGATGGATCTCACCACAGTTTTATCTACCTTGTTTAAGAAACTGTCGCCTTCAAACAATAACAGCTGCAGAGCAGTACATTTCTCAACCAAGCAGGACCAAAAGCACAGAGAGGCCGCCACAGGCAGCGGGCATGGACTTGGTAGCCAACTTGCTCACACAAAAGGCCAGACCACTCACTGCCTGGCCTCACCAGCCCACAAAGAGCGCAGACCCATCTCCTTTAACATCCCACAACTCTTCTTCCTCCAGTTTCCTGACAAGCCCAATTACATACAGAAACTTCTCAGACTAGCTCTCTGGCAAATAAAAGGAGGGTACTCACTCGTGTTGTGACCCTGGGGCCTATATAAACTCCTTCATAAACAGAAAACGTATTGTCATTGATGGGAAGAGATTGCCTTTGGAGGCCCCTTAAGAAAAGGGGAAGAGAAACTCCCAGCTGCAGTGACATCCCTCTCAAGCTCTTTAGTTTAATTGGATATTACAGACCATAAGAAGGTAAAGCAGAACAATTTATTATCAGCAGACAGGTGGCAATTGCATAGAAAGTGGTCAACCATACTAGTTAAAGACAAACATCAAACGGAGCTTCTGCGGGTTTCTCTGCATCCTCTGGTTTTGGCGAGGAAAACTAGGCCTTTCATACAGAAGTTTTCTCAGACATACAAGTCCTAACATTACTGTTTGTGCCATTTTTTAGCTAAAATGCGACGCCGATTCTGAAGACCGAAACAGCTTTTTAAACTACACTCCTGAAAAAGTTACGAGAAACAAAACACAGTCATACACCAAGCAGTTAATTCCTGGAGCAGCTACTCTTTAGGAAGCTATTACTTTCCAGTCCGAAGCGACACTGCAGGCAACAAGGCAAGGTAAGAGCTAACCAATGCTCTAGCTTAATTTTTCAAGAAGATTAATTCAAACGGCACGGTCTTAGAGGTTGCAAGCTCATAAAACAAACCAACGCTAAAAATACAGAGCCACCAAGCCGCCCCCGACCGGCGCCCACCGCCTCACCCCAGAGCCGCACCTCCCCGGGGCCTACCGCGGCCGGCCCATCCGACCGTCCATCCCTCCCGCTCGCGAGGCCTACTCGGCCCGGCCCCCGTCACCTTCATGGGGTCTGCGAGGTAGAGCTTCTCGGCGGCACGCGTGAACTCCTCCCAGGCCTGGTAGTGCGGCATGGCGGAGCCAGGCCTACCCGCTGCTCTGCTCCGCTCCCCACCGCCGGCAGCAAGATGGCGCCGGAGGCGGACGACGCGTCACCGCAAACCGGCACCTCCCATTGGCTGGCGGGAAACCGTTGGCCAATGGCGAAGAAGATGACTCGGAGATCCCGGCCCCGCTGGTGGTGCCGTTACCACAGCGACCCCGCCCGGCGCGGCGGGATGTCGGCAGGCACGGCCCCGCCCACGGCGCAGCGAGGGGTCCCATTGGTGGCCGCGCCGCCGCATCGGAGCGGCGCGGGCTGGCCGGCGCCGGCCGGGTGTCGCGGGTTCGAGTCCCGCCACCGGCGGAGGTGGGGACAGGTGGCCGGCCCGCCTGGGGCTGGGGGCTCCGCGGGGGCGGCAGCAGCGGCGCTCCGGCAGGCCAGGTGCGGGCCGTCTCCGCCTCAGTGTCCCGGTCTGAGGTTCATGGAGGGGGTTTGAGGGTGCGGGTGGGCCAGCGTGGGGGCGAGGGGCCCAGCCTGGCCTTGACTGGCCAGGCCAGGAGGGCCCGGCGAGAGGTGAGGCCTGGGCCCTGGGCCAGCCCCGGCCTGGCGGGCGAGCGGGTGGCGCCTGTGGTGTTAGCTCGGCTGGCTCTTACAGCTGAATGTAGTCCAGGTTTTCCCGGGCTGGAAGGTCCTTTGTTAAGCTGGAGGGTGGCTCCGTGCTGAACAAAAGCGATGTTCAGGAGCAGCTGGTTGGCTTCTCTGGGCCTGGCCGCCCTGGGCCTGGCACTGCCAGTAAAGCTGCCGGTGTCAGGAAGAGACTGAAAGTTAGGAAATTATTAAGATCTTGGGAAACCCTGCTTCTCAAATATTTATATATATCTATATATATCTGTGTCTGTGTGAAGCATTTCCATAGAACTGACAAGAATTCATTTCAAAAGAGAAATGAGGGAGGAAAAAAAATAATCCACGATTTCTCCTGTTACATTTTAAAATCCCATTTCCTTTAGTGACCTGTGATTTTTGCTCCTTAATTGCACACAACGTGTAGCCATCCACAGTGCTAAGCTCTGACTGTGCCACAGGGCTTGTGTGACTGCTGTGGTTACAATAAACACATAGAAATTGCAGTTCTCCGTTCTCTATTTCATGGGGACGCACTGAAAAGCCAGAAGCTCCTGATAATGACTCACGACTTTAAGCTCGTTGTACTGAACAGAGCAAACCTCAACATTGTGGCCAAACAAATAAACTGGAAAGTTTAGGGCAGATCTGCATGTAAGGGGACAGATTCTGCAGGCTTTTCCAGTCTCCAGTAGCAACATGGGCAAGTAACTAGCTGTAGGGTTTTTTGACCACAAAAGGTACAATAGGTGCAAGGGAGAATGCAGAAACATGGCATAGAAATAAAAGGGTGGATGGGAGGTAAGGGGAGAAAAACTAGAATGAGTTTCCCTGAGTCAGTAAAGCAGAAAATAATTGTTACTGTGGGGATCAACTCTGAGAGAGTCTGCAGTGATTAGTCTGCCAAACTTTAATAAATTGCAACTGGTGGGTGTTATGTGGTCTAAACAATTCTGTTAAAGGGCTTTGCACCAATGAGTGGAGGGTATGAATAGTGGAAAGACTGAAGATATTTTTTACTTTTTCTTTCCAGAACTGCTCACAGAGTTTAGATGCTGCTGCGTCTGAGAACCCAGCTTCAGAAACGTTAAGAGTTGTCTTTCAGAGAGGCTGACAATCAACAGCTCTGATTAAAGGTGATAAATGTTTTGACAGAGCACTTATCCCAAACACAGAACCTGGCGGGAGGGTGGGAGGGCTTCTCCACTGTCTCAGGTTTTGGGTAGCTGTTTATAACTGCAGAGTAGGGATTGCTTTTGGTAGTGTTTTACAGACACATAGGGGATGTAAATACATGAAAATGAGAGGTGTGGGGAGCGCGCAAACCCTGTGACACGCATGACATTTCATAGAACCATTGCTCACCAAATTTGGATTCAGGTTTTCAAGTGGGACACAGGTATTTTCTTTCTGAAGGAGGAGTCCCAGTTTGGGCTGTCCAGTCAGAAGCACCTTAAGGTTGCTTTTCAGAGGATTTTTCAGGATCTTTTATGTGTTTTTTGACACAAGAGCTGTCTTAGGAGCTTGTCAATGACTAGTCATTAGCCCTGTAATTCACAATTTCTGCCGTTGAGCTAATGTGACACACCAAGCTTAGAAAACAAAGTCATTGTGGGATTTCTTTTTCCTTAACCCAGATGATTTCTGTGATCCAGTTTAGGAAGCAGCTTCTAAAAATATTAAATATGCACAACTGTGGAGGTGACAAACTGCAGCAGCCAGGGCAAAGAACAGAGAGAGGGATTTCATAGTTGGCCTTACCTCTGAAGAAAATGGGATATGTCACCATGACAGCTCCGTGCAGCCTGATGCACAGTTCTGCAGAGCCTGTTCCTGGCTGCAGATCTTGGGGATTTCACCTTCCCTGCTATGACCACTACCTGTGGCCCCATGGCTGTGCTGCCACAGCTGTTTGTAAACCTGCGCTGGATTAAAAGCAGCACCATTTTTAGTAACACATTTTTTTCAACCAGGATCCATTCATTTTTCAAGTTTACTGTGCGGCCTTACGTACTGTTGTGCTGACACAGCTGTTGAAAATGTACCTTTTTTTATTGGTGGCAAGACAGGATATGGGAATTCCTACTGTTTTTGCTGGCTTGCCACCAAAAATGGGGGCCTGTATGTAAAACCACCTCCCCCCAACTCCCCTGAAAGCAAGGCCAGTTGATGAAATCTTGGCAATTAAAAAGAGAAGCTATTTCTGAGCCTCAGGGAATGTCTGATACCTATAGTTAGTTGCTGCTTCGTTCTGTTGTTCTCCTCTTGCTTGGAGAACAGAACATTTTCTTGACATGTTTGAAAAGTAACTTAGGCCACTGCAGTTATTCAGCTGTAAGTCGTATTTGATGTATGTCCAAAACTATATTTTTCAAGTGAGTTTCCAGTGAATGCAGTAATAGTAGAAATCTTTCAATGGGCTTTTTGTTTAGTGAAATAAAATGAGCAGTTGTTTATCACTGTGTGGAGCGTTTGGTATGCAGCCAATAATAATTTAGTAGTTGGTAAGAATTCTGCTAAAACATACATACTTATCTTGCTTTCTTTTCTTGAGTTCTTGCTTTCTTCCATGCAAGAAATCATTCCAGTGGTCTTAACAGCCATTCCATCACTCATAAGTGAAATCTGGAATGCTATAAAACCTCATTTACCCTTTCCTCAATCTCTCCTTGTATATCCTTGCTATATCCCCTAGACCACCTTAGATAATGTCTTTTTTTACTTGGATTTAAGGCCATAAAAAGCTATGAAGCAATAATGTAAGTACTTGTGTGATGAAGACTTTTTTTGTGCGGTTTTTCCTCAGGCCTTTCCCCCTCATCCAACCTGTATGTACATGATTAATGATCTCTCTTTGATCAAGCTTCTACATGCATCGCCACTGCAAGTTCTGCTTTGTAGAGTTGTGTTCAGGCATCTGGATTCCACATGTTCATTTCTTTAGTTTTTTATCCAGTGTCTCCCTTTGCATAAATGACAAACTGAATGAGAACAGTACAAAAAGTCCTTGCATTCTATCTTAAAATATCATCCACGGAGATCTTGGCTTCTTGCAATTCCTGCAAAGCTCATGGTAGTTGCAGCTGCTCAGGATCACTCACGTTAGATATTTGGTTTCCTGTTCTTCACATTAATGCTTTTATTCCATCTAAAGCAAGTGCCATATTCTTATTTGCAAATGTATTTTTCTTTCCTGGATAAGGAATTCAGATAAGAGTACTGGATTCATTAAAATTGTTATCTGTTACCATGACATACTACTGGTGGGTAAAACAAGCTGGTCTTCCCCACTAAAAGAAGCTTTGGGTAGGACACTGTGCATTATCATGCTAAGTTATGGATTTTATGGGGAACAATAGGACAAATTCTGATCTCAGTTATGCTGTTGTAAATCCAGAGTCATTCCATTTATTTAAGTAGATTTTTTTTTTTTTTTGTATCGGTAACAGTTTAATTAAGAGCAAGCTTTGGTGCTGAGATGATAATCCTGTTCTTGGACCAGAAGCAACATAAAGTCAGTGCTGTTACACAGGTCTAAGAGAGTGCTAATGAGGAGTTAGTTACAAGGCAGTTATTACTGCCAGGAATGCTTAATGCTTAACGAGGGAGATACAGTCACTTCTTTCAAAATACCTTTAAACCCAGCCCTCAGTGAAGAGAAGAAGGCATGGGCACGGTGATGATACATTCCATTCTTGTGTGTGTATGGTCTAAACCAGCTTGGGATTTGTACCGATGCAAACTTCAATCACATGGGGTTACATTTTTCTTTGATAGGGTATTTGGGTGCATAAGGATGCAGCTAGATCTTGAATACAGTAGGATTTAAGGTCTCTGACATCTCACTGGCTTCTCAGTCTCGGGACCCATGAGAACCGAGTCTGCAGTCAGAAGCAGTTCCTGCTCCTGGATGGGTTATAACTTGCCAAACCAAGCCACAGGTTTTCGCTCCATAGCTCGTGAAGGAGCACAAAACAGACTGCTCCTTGCTGTGAGCTTTATGTTTTAAACAGCTTGCCTAATGGTTTTGCCAGATTGAGCCATACATAGTTGATTACATCAGTGCTAATTTTCTATTTCTTTTGCACACAAGCATCTTACTGAGTGACTCGGACTCATACTGTCCTAAAAGGATAATTAAATATTGGTGTCACTTGGTTTTAAAATACAGTTCATGACTGTATTTTATTATTAATTAATTAAGTCTGTATAAGGACAGGGGGATTCTGGGGCCCTGTCCTGGTGCCCTGTCACAGCCAAGTCACAACTTTAAGTCAGGATGAGACCTGGGTGCCTGTCATTGTCCCCGTTCCTTTTCTTCAGCGCTCTTGCTCCTGTGAAGGGAAGCACTCTCCAAACATGTCCCTGGTCGGGACCACTGGGGAGCCTGCAGCCGTGGGCTCACCGTGATGCATGCTTGCTATACATTTCAGCCATAAAACCTTCCCCCAGGCAGCGTTGTTCCCTAGTTTGCTTTAACCATTAGAAAAAAACCCTTATCATTTCATACGGTCTCATCTAATCTTACTGTACGTTCGGGGGTTTATATACGTGCGTGTCAGTAGCCATTCTGCTAGCCAGAGAGCTGTCCCTACCTATGGCCGTGTTGCCAGCCTGGCCTTAGTAGAAACTGCCCTTTCATTGTTTTTTAATGCTGTTCCGACAGCGTTTTTCTTAAGCTGGATGCTTTTGATAGCTGGAAAGATGCATCCCTTCCCATTAAGTGGTCAGTTTAGCCCCTTCAGCATAATAACATACTCGAATTAACGTGCTGTCATGCGAGAGACATATGTTAGAGAGCAGAACTCGGTGCTGTCACTGCATTGACTGCTGAGATTCGAGAATGAAATAGCAGCCCTCGTGATGGCCTTTGGGGAAAAGAAGACCACATCTGGTAGCCAGCTCAGGAACCGGCATTTGAAGCGCTCTGGGAGCAGACAGCCAGACACTCTTAGCATTAACTGCTGATAGATTTTGTATCACCATGACGTGGAGTTTCTGAGCATGCTTAAGATGGGGTTAGATCATCTGCTGGCACACACTGGAAGCACATCGATTTCTTACATTAATCTTTAAATAGAAGAGCTTTTTATTTGATGGGCATGACCTAAGGCTGGTTTACCTGTGCTATTCGTGCTGCCGTGGCTGACGTAATTGCAGAGTAAAAAACACCAGAATGGGGAAATGAGATTAGATGCTTATGACAATACCTTCCCAGGTCCTTTGGAGCAGAGTAACCTCATCTGGGGCAGAAGGGCTTTGGGTACTTGTAACTAAGTCAACTTCTAATTCTAAACTACATGTCTCAGCCCAGGTGGATGGAAATTACCTCCTCAGTTCTGCCTCCAGAAAGGAAGACACAAGCAGTTCCTAGTCTGCTGCAATGCTAAAGCTTGAACCTTCCTGGCAGGTGAACCTCGCCAACTTCTTGCTCAAATGAGAGAGAAACGCGCTTCCCCTTCTCCCTGCAGTGCTGTGAGAGCAGCAACGTGCGGTTGGTGGGAAACAGTAACTTCTGCTGTTTGCAAAGTAAATTCATAGAATCATAGAATGGTTTGGATTGAAAGGGACCTTAAAGACCATCCAGTTCCACCCCCTGCCACGGGCAGGGACACCTCCCACCAGACCAGGTCGCTCACAGCCCTGTCTAGCCTGGCCTTGAACACCTACAGGGATGGGGCAACCACAGCTTCTCTGGGCAACCTGTTCCAGGTTGCCTCTTTCCTCACAGGAAAGAATTTCTTCCTAATATCTAATGAAAATCTCCCCTCTTTCAGTTTAAAACCATTGCCCCTCATCCTATCGCTCCCCTCCCTGATCAAGAGTCCCTCCCCACCTCTCCTGTAGCCCCCAATTAATGCCCTCTCTATAATGTGTTTGCAGAGATGCTTCTGTGAGTGCCCCTTAACCCACTTCAATCAAACTGGGTTAGCAAAAAACCTCCCGCTTAATCCATTTAAGCTAAGTCTGGCTCAGGTTGGCCAAAGTAGGTTACGGGGTGTCTGCACGAGCCGCTCCACGGGCAGATCCAAAGAGGTGATAATTTCCACAAGAAGGAGCAGGAGGGGCTGAGCAGAAGGGGAGAGGATCTGAATCAGCAAAGTTCTCCCATCCCCTCGGCAGCAGGCAGAGGAGGACACCGGCTGCTGCAGACACACACACACACACGCCGGCCTTGGGCAGGCACAACATGGGAAACCGCAGCGGTGCAGCTGTTCTCCTGTAGTTACAACAGTAGAAAAACTTTGTGCAGAGCAGCTGTCGGGCCGAGAAGGTCCAAATTATGGTCAAATCAGTGTCAAAGTGGATTCTTGGCATTTGCATGGCCAATTCCTGAAACAACTGCAAGCGCATACGTTCCTTTGATGTCTACAGTACAGCAGCTTTCTATAAGAGGTGCTCGATACAGAGCTGGGACGTAAGAGCTGGGATCTGTGCTGGGAAGGCCTTCCTTACTTCCTTACCATCCTTGTCACTGGGGTTGCAAGGTATTTACCCAGCCCTTTGGTCGGCTTGAGTCCGCAGGGAAATTTTACCCTCAAAACAGTAAGCTCAGCATTTTCATAAGATTACATTAGGAGCACATTACATGTACAGGAGTACATTAAAAATATGAAGGGAGGTGTAGGTAGTGTGTAGGAGTGGGGGCAGGGGGAATATCTATATAAATTACATGCCAGGGCTGTGACTTTATGTTAAAGGGATAACTACTAACAAGGTTTGAAATGTGTCCTAACAACTGCATTCTTGCTGAGGTGGTTTTCTCTCTCCATTAGCAACTTTTACCAATCTCATTATTTTTATTTTTTTTTTAATACATATGAAGTAAGTCAAAGGTTGAAGTGATCTTGGCAGTTTGGGAATAAATGACAAAGTTCTGCCTTCTTTCAGATGAGGGAGAAGTTTAGAGGTCACACAGATAGCAGAAAAACATACGCAAGGGATGCGAACAAAGGAGGAAATATTCACCTCTCATCGTTTTAGAGCCTGGAGAAAGATGAGGAGCCCTCGGGCGATTCCCAGCCTGATGCTCTGACCCTCTTTCCACGTCTCCCTGCCTCTTACCTGCTCCTGGCTGGAGGGAGAGGAACTGGGGAACTATGGATGCATGTATTCTGAGGAATCTCTGTACCAGATTTCTATTTATAAGGATTCAGCCAATCTGTGTCCCCCTTATGCAGCACAAAGAGATGAGGCAGGGCAGTGGCTGCTCATACATATTTCAGATCCCTTTTTTTTTTCTTTTTTTTCTTAGGATTGGTTGTTTTCACTTTTATTTTAAAGCAGTTAGGGTAAATCTGGCTGCCCTAAAGCTACCTCCTCTTCTATATAGTTTACTCTTGTTGATTTAAAAACAAGAATCGTGAGAAAGATTTGCCAGTGTAGCATTTGCTATGAAAAATTTACATGCAGCTGCTTTGAACTAAATTCCCAGCAGAAGTGAAAGGATTTTGAGGCTTCCAGATCTGAGCAGACTACTGTTCTTTTTTGCTGACAGAAATCTGCATGATGTATACTTCTCCAGAGGTCCTTCCCAGCCAGCTAGTACTGTACTGTCCCTCTCCAATCCCACTGAGACATATTATCAGCTTTTGGGAGGGGATCCTTCTGGACCTAGAAAGTTAATTAGCTTTGCTTGCGAATGTCTGCCACTGAAGTGACTGATTGGTTTTTGGAGGGGAGGAAAGAATCTTGTCTCTGGAGTTGAAAACAGCAAGAACATGCAAATTTGTTTAAATCTTGATGGTTATTTCTCTTCTGTGGGGCAACGCTCTTCTCCATATGTGGGGCAAATTTTCCAGCAGTTCTCTTTCAGTTTCTGGAGTTGTAGGTTGAATCGTAAATCTATAGCTTAAATCTTATAGATCGAGAATACGATCAGGAGTGATTGAAGGCTGTTTGCTAATCAGATGCTGGTAATTTAGACTAAGATAGTCTTACCCTGCCTGACTCCAGTTTCACAGGAGGTGAGAATCCCGTTGACACTGATAGTTTTTTGGGGTGGTGAAACCATGATCTAATCCAGGGCCAGAGCAGTAAACAAGTGGTTTGCTGTTTAGACATGCAAGGTAACTAACGCAATTAAGGTAATGCAGGCCGCTTACAGATGAGGTGAAGATGTCTCCTGTGTTGACACAGGAACCTCCTCACTTCTCAGTGGCGATGCCAACTTCAGCCTGTGGATGCTTTTCTCCTTAGGAGCAGGATCAATTTGATGCCCCATAAATCTTATTAGGTATTCTGTTCGTTCCTCAGAGAAGTATCATGAGGGTTAATTATTTCTCTGCTCTGACTCAGACAGTGATTTTGTGCCAGAGGATTCTGGCAGTGAGTATAATCCTAGTGATACCCTCAGTGAGGAAACCATTGTTAACGATGTTGATGAGGAAGCGCTAATGGAAGCTGTACCACAGCCTGATATAGAAATTGAGAGACCTAAGGCAAACAAAGGGAAGAGGCTGGAAACCTTGTTTGCTGCCTTCTGCAGCAAATCTTATGAAAAATAACTCTTTGTCTTTTTTTCTCCCCCTCACCCCCCCTCCCCACCCTATCCAAATGCAGGCTGCAGAATGGCTCTCCTGAGGCTGAGCTGTGCTAGAGGGAGGGAGGAGATGCGCTGCTGAAGTGCTGGTGCCAGTGCCGATCGTCATTCCCCCGGGAAGACACGCAGCAAGGAGCACGTTTCAAATAGGGTAAGTGTCTCTTCAGCAAAACCAGGCTGCCAGATGGGGGCTGAGGTCCTCGCTCTGCCCTGGCTCCAGCACGGCATCGCTCCAGAGCCAGTCGGCACCGTGAATTATAAATACATTGGCTGTGTTACTCTATTTAGGACCGGTGCTCTGGAGATAGATGTTGCATGAATAAAACATATTTTCCATAGTGGTTTTCTCTACCAGTATTTTTATAAACTCAGGATGAGAGCTCAGTGATACCTACCTGCTGTGTAACTGTGCTGTGAGGGGCGACAGGGCTCCATGTGCCAGCAGACAGAGCTGAGCATAACTCAGCCCTTAAAAAGTTTCCCTCGTCCCAAAGAGATTATTTTCCTCTCCTAGTCTCATGTGGTTTCCAAGGCCCAGTTTAAACACATACAATGACATAGGATAGATAGCTATTTTCCATACATGGCATTGGTCGTTGGGCAGGAAGCATTCATTCCTTTAAGACAGTACTGAAAGGGATTCTGTTCTGTGCTCCAAAAGAGAATCAGGCAAGATTATCTTGGGTCACATCCTTCTTCTGTTAGTCAAATGGTGAAACCAGACATCTGAGTTGTTTCAGTCTGTGACCTTACCCTGTGCTTCCTGACAGATCTCGAAGCTTTTCAGTCGTCCCTAGTTTATATGCAGGATTCTTTAGTCCCCCTGGCAATCTGCATTCTTTCTCGAGCTTTTTTCTGGTATCTCAGGCCCTTGGGAGATCGCAGCCTCGCCTTGGTTTCTATGTGGCTGCATAGATAACCACTCCAGTAATTCACTGCCTTCCTCTGGATCCCTCCACTGAACAGGCTTCATGGCCTTCTCCCAATATTTCTTGACGCTGCTCAACCTATGTGGTGTTCTTTCAACTTGCATTCTTCCTGGATGCCTCCAGAAGCCAGAACAGCAGGCTCCGACTTTTCCTGACACCGTGGCCCTTTATAGCAACCAGCAGTTTACACATTTGTCATTCAGCTCACAATCTGCTTCACTGCTTCTGGCATCTGAGCAATCTCACGATTGCTCTCTCATTCCCTAGCATGCTGTAGCCTTCTTCAGCCTCAGCAGCTGCTCCAAGAAGGTTCCTAAGGCTGGGGAGTTTTTCTGTGAAAACATTTTTCATATTCCCCCTCATGCTCTCTAGCAATGGCTTTCTTTCCTATTTTGTGATAATATCTGGCTTTCTGTGGCATATTTCTAATTACTTCTTCATTTACCTTTTATGGGTCCCTGACCACCAGCAGCATGTGTTATTACCCATAATCTGGGCACTCTGTGACTTTATTATTTCAAACATCGTTGCAGCTCTACCCAGCAGTTGTAGCCCTTCCTGAATCGATCACATTCAGTGACATTCCCTTGTGTTAGCTGCCTGTCTTTCGTGTCCCCGGAAATTCTTGGCCTTCTCTGGTTTTCATCGTCATCCTGAGGCTTTCTCAGACAGCTCTGTCATGATGATGTCTCCTCTGGTTTTCTGTATCACGCTGGGACCTTTCTTGACACACATCTCTCACTCAGCTTCCCTTACGTCCCACGGCACCACGCAGGCTTTTCCTACATCCTCAGCAACTTTCATGGTACTCTGATGTCCCCTGGCTGTTATCTGGCTCTCTTTGATCTCTCCCAGCTGAATCGCGGCACTCTCTTAATATCCCTCTCTATATCCTCTATGATCTTCACAGACACCTCTGGCTTGCTAATGGTTATTTCCACAGTCTTTTTTAAGTTTGACTGGGATGATTTTCGCTCACCTACAAACGTTCACAATCATGCAGCCAGAAAGGGCTTCCTGGTAAAGCAGCAGTTCAATCATTCACTTTGTTTCTCTGACAACATTTTAAAAAAGAAAATAGGTAGCCGTCTTAATATATTTTGAGAACAGGAGGTCGTTACAGCATTTGCAGAAATGTCTATGAGCAGTCTGAGGCTCTTTTACTAAGTGACTAAAGGAAGGTAAGGATTGTACCATGGTGAGCTTGCCCCATGTGCAAAGACCCCACAGAGAATAATACTGGCAACCAACGCTGTCAAAAATGTGATCCATAATAGCAGTGCCTTTGCTTCTCTTCAATAAGATGTATAGCGCTGTGCAATGCAAATTCACTTAGTAATATGTGTAAAGTACTTGAAATATTTGGGTGATGGGTACTGTGGAAGTTTAGACTGTTGCTGTTCTTACATTAGGCACCTTTACCCATAATAATTAATAAGAAAATCCCAAGTTGGATC
Source organism: Tringa tobata (assembly GCA_033628505.1). NCBI lineage: Eukaryota > Metazoa > Chordata > Aves > Charadriiformes > Scolopacidae > Tringa > Tringa tobata. The sequence goes on from JAHREE010000214.1 coordinate 62,518, forward strand.
TGATAAAGCAATTTTACTTGCCTGCTGGCTGGCCTCCAAACCTGCTTGAAGTTTGAAGTTTTCATACAGAGAAAAGAAACATGCTGAAGATTATGAAGCTGTAGAATTGTCTTCATTGTGTTGCCTCTTCTGAAAATGTGCAAGCATGAAATAATACAAGTTACATTTCTTATAAGCTATTTGTGCCTTAGCATCATCATCAGACTCAGACTGGTATAATGTAAGCCAACTGCATCCATTCTACGTGGATATCATAAAAATTTTCTTCGTAAAAATTCCAACTCTCAGGCACGTTTGTGTACTTTGACTCTCTCCTTGTCCCCGGTGCTTTGGTTGCAGTAAGAATCCTAAAATAAGTTGGTTCCTGTCGTTTGTCTTGTGCAAACACGCTCGCCCGTTCCTGGTTTCCACTTACATAGATTACAAAAAAATCCACGTGATAAAAACCATACAGCAGCACGTTACAGTTTTATTTAGTTCCTTAGTCAACCGTGCTTTTAGTTATACCCATGTTTAACTGTGCAAGGGCTACATGCTTCTGTGCTTACTTTATTTCCTTTGCTGCTGAAGTTCTAAAGCAGTCAACAGCACTTTAAATACGGATTTATTACTGCTAACGTACCACTGAACTGCAGGGGAGGGAGGATAAAAATGTTACTGAGTACAGTGGGGCCGATTTCTTTTTTGCCTGAAAGGGCTGTTTAGCAGAAGGGGAAGAAGCTGAACCTGGTGCCAGCTATTTTTGCACCGGCCAAGTCCTGTCATCAAACCCGCGCGGGGGCTGCGCTAACTTGACTCTGCAGCAGGGCAAGGTTAACTCGAGCTTCCAGATGTACGTTTCCACACACCCCTGGTCCTTCCTTTCCCCTCTCTTTGCTTTGCTCCCCGGAGTCCCTTCTGGGACAAGTGCAGAAGCCATCTCGGCCAGGTGGACATCATCAGGTGAAGTCTGTGAGGGTTGTGACTGCTCTGGAGAACGTAATTCAAGCAAGTGATCCAACTTCAGTCATGGCTTAACTGGGTATAAATTATTTATTTTAACGTGAAGCCGAGCTGGACCTGGCAGCTTTTAAAATCTGAAGATTTGAGGGGAAAGAAAAAAAAATAATTTAATATAGTCTGTATTACTTTTGCATCGGGTAGATATTTCTTTTATTGTTTTTCCTTAGTAGGAGTTTCTCTGGCCTGATGGATTCCCCTGTGGGTGCACAGCAGGCACCACTGCCTTCTTTCCAGATATTACAGGCCATCATCATTGGGGCTGGAGAATAACCATAGAATAATTTTAGGCTCAAGTGGACCTCCGGAGGTAATTTGGTCCAACCTCAGTTCCAGGCAGGCTGGTCCCTGATAATCCTCCTCTGATAGACGATCCGTGGCAAAAGCAAAGCCTTCAATTTTAAATTAGAAAAGCATTTCTTAAACTTTTTGTGAGCGTAGAACTCTCCTGAATCATTTGCCTTCCTGAAATTTTCCCAAGTGCAGCACTTCTGCCCAGAGTGGGGAAGAGCTGCCTTCCACTGACTGATAGCAACAGCTCAAATTCCTCCAAGGTGAGGGAGTGAGAATTGATTATCATTTACTCGTTTGAAGTGTGAAGATCCATTTCTTTGCCTTTCTGGGGAAGAGCTGCACTGCAGTGAGCAGTTAGATGAGCTTGCGTAAATACTTGCAGCCAGTTCTCATGCCCGTATCCTGCGGGAAATGAGCAGCATCTAGTAAGTGGATTAATTGCTGTTCTCTATCTTGGTTTTTACTATATATATTTTTTTTTTTCTTTCTGTAATTTACCTGAATTTATGGTTCATACTTCTTAGTTCAGGAGGAAAATATTTTTCCTCTCTCTTTCAGAGAGTTTCAGAGTCCTTGTGATTCTGTTTGAATTATAAATTGTGATTTTGATGATTTTTGAATCCTTTTTCCTTGGAAAGGATACTCTGAGCCTTGGCCTAGCACTGGATAAGTACCAGAATCAGAAAACTGCTGGTTAACAAGCAGATTGAACATGGGCATTGCAAAATTAAGTTTCCTATCACTTTTGCATTATGGTTTGCTGCATGGTTGATGTAGCGGCATTACCTCTAGCGATGCTCATCCTCTCTTTAGCCTCTGTATTGATATTTCTCCCAATAAGTGAGAAATCTATTTTTGTGAGCATCTTGTGACAACCGGCTCAAGTGACATAAGCCACTGAGCAGCTATTGAACAAATCTAGGCTGAATTCAGAATAGTAAATAAGGGGGAGAAGTCTCCACAGTCAAATAGCAACAACAGATTAATCGGGGCCACATTTTTGTCCTTCAGCTTCTCCTTTGTGTGACAACTGTCCACTTAAAATAGCAATAAAGGAAGCTGTGATGGGACTTTGAGTCCCCCCGCGGAAGGTGTTGGTTCACCCCTAATGCATAATGCACGGCCTCTCCGAAATACGCATCCCATCAGTTCTCAGCATCCGCAACGTTTTAAAGCAGTTGGGAAAAGAAAGGGCAGAATAACTTCTCCAAATGCAGCCAGAGAGAGAGAAGTCAGAGAGAGCCCTGGATATAATTACCTGAGCTGGAGTCCAGCCAGGAGAATGCTGAGCTCAGGAACAGTAAAGTCCTGACTCCGCACAAGGGATCCAGACAAATTTAAAAGGAACTGCAATAACAGAAGTGGGATTTGAGCATCTGGGAAGACGTTTGAGAGAGTGAATGAAGACAAACTAAGGCCTCTAGGGAGTCTGATAGGAAACAAAAGGAGCAAAATCAAGACCAGAGGAATATAGTGGTAATATATGGGGCACCGACTCAGTCGGTGCTACCTGGTAAAACTGTGTCTTGTACATGATCCAAGAGAAGTAACTTCTCTGAGCTCATTTAACCCTCTACCCAAGATAAACTACACGAACAAGGATGAAAATAAGACAAGTTATCTCTGTTGCGTTCTTAAATAGCGATGAATAAGAACTGAGTCAGACCTGATAAATGTGGTAAATCTTTAACGTAACAGCAGGTTAATTAGCCTCCGTTAAAGGAAAGCTTGTGCAGGAAGAAGAATTTCTCTCTGTTGAGCTGCTGCCTGGCTAAGGAGACCTGGTCTCAGCCTGGAAGGATTTTACCTTTAATCCCGAATTCCTTTCAAGGCTAGATATTTTAGCACTTGACTGCTCTTTCTTGCCAGCAGTAGTGTCAAACAAGCATTTCAATTTCCCTTCACTCATACTCTTTTACAAAGTCTTCACGACTCCAAAATCAGCAAACCGATATACCCCATGGAAGAATAATAAGGGGCCTGCTATCAACTACCTTTCATTTTAAGATCCTATTCTGGTTTTCCTTGTATTTGCTGGGAGCTAAAAGCATTCTCAGGCAGCGACCATAGATCAGACCATGAGACCATGCATAAAGCTTTTTGGTGCTTCCCAACTGCTCTCATGCAGGCACTCTAAATGGTTTTATAAGGTTTGTCAGAAAGACGTGGTTTAAAAAGGAATGCAAGTGAAAAAGTGGAGAGCCGATGGTGAGGGCAGAGGAGGTGGTCCGGAAGGTGATGTTAAAAAAATTAAAAAAGAAAAAAAAAAAAAAGAAGGAGGGGCTGAAGGGGAGGTAGAACATGAGGAAATCCAAGTGGGGTAGCGTCCGGGATTTGAAACTGCATTCTTCCCACTGACAGGTTTTCTCTTACTTTCCCGTAGTTCTTTCTTTTTTTCGTATTCCTTTTCCCCCAGCTCATTTGGTTTATGCCAAGAGGCTTATTTGTCTCTCCTGGCTTATTTGTAGTGCATTTGGATTTAGGCATCCTGATAAATCAGTTCCTCTGAAGACTGTGATCTAAAAATGAATGTTGGGATGGATTTTGAGCTAATTTAAACTGATATACATCTGACGAAGTGAAGTTTAGCCATGTAAAATTCCACTGCTTGAGCAAATGCATAAACAATGAACATTATTCCCCTTCAGTGTGTCAGAAAAAGAAATCATCTGCTCCTTCCAAAGAGATTATTTTAAATTTGAAACACGTACCTATAAATGTCTGTATTTTGCAGTTTTGAAAATCTAAACATGGAAATGTATTATGATAACACATACCACACTTTGAGAGATTTTCTTCTACTGAGCTCATTATTTCTGAGAGGTGGTAAAACTTTCATTGGTTTTATCTGCCTGGATGTATTGGTTTAATTGTGGTTTATTTGTTTCTATAATATCCTATAGAAACAAATATATGTATAGAACCAATATGTATTGGTTTAATTGTGTCTTATTTGTTTCTATAATATCCTATAGAAAATTATTCAAAAATAATTTCTATAATAGTGCTTACTGTGCTTGAGCAGACAAATGTAAGCCGGGGTCAAAGTGCAAGCTCAGATAACAGTCTGCAATTTTCAGCACCCCCCAGGATTCAGTATTCCATTAGTATTTTTTGGCTTTATTTTATTATTAAATGCAGAATGCGAGCACCATAGAACTGATCCATCTTGGTCACTGTTCTTAAATGAGTGGCTTGGAATTGAAAAAAAAAATATTTTGGAGACAGCTTTTCTTCTGATCTTAGGGAAAGCACTGATGGGAATTAGTTAGGCACTGCTACTTTTAAAAAGAAGGCAGATAATTAGAATCCAAATTTTAATCATGCTGCCTTTGAAAGCAAAACAAAATCAGTCACAATCTGAAATCATGTCCCTTGCCACTTTTTACTTTAGTCAGAGGATGCCCAATTCCCACTCACGCCAAGAGCGTTACTCCATGTTACTCCCAAGTGCCACCAGCCCAGTGGTGCTTTGGCCTGTCTCTGTCTCTAAAGACATGAGAATTACACTCACAATAAAAGTGGAAGGACACTGTGGCCTCCACTGAATCCACCACCTGCCTTTAGAGTAAAAAGCCATGGTCAACTTCAAAGTCTGGAGTTCGAAGATACAGGCAGGCCAGTCCTAACTAACTGATATTGGTTCTCCTCCTGTAGTCTGACTGGAGAACTAATGTTTAGACACGACACCTAATTTCTTAATTCATTATTCACTTTAACTCTGATTACAAGCAAAATGCATTTGTCCAGCAAACTGTGTGCAGTCGTTCTGGGAACTGCTGAGCTCCTGCCTTTTTGGTGCGCTGTTGAAAATCAAATTATATAGCTTTAGCAACAGAACTATAATTAGGGTCGATGGAAAACTGCGGGTAGGATAATATTGTGGATTCTGCAATTTTTGTCATGTTGCTCCATAATATGCCAGAACCCAGTAGTTTTATTGTTCCGCAGTTCGTTAACGCTGTTGGTGAGACATCTCCTGCTTCCTGAGATAGAACTGGCCCTTCTGTGAGCTTGTTGCCAGGGCTGGCCTCAGTGGCCAGTCATCTGCAAATGGGGCCCAGCCAAGATCCTCCTGGAGCCCACGGCAAAGCTCCTGCTAAATTCTGTAGGAGCTGGGCAGGCCCAGGCAGGGAAAACAGGGATGGATAAGGAAGATAATAGAGCCGAGCGGAGGAGAAAATAAGGCAGGCTATCCTGTTTCGTTATAGCCTCTCCAGTTATCAGTGGATCTCGTGCTGATATCACCAGGAGGTTTGTTCACAGATTAAAAATATGCTGTAACTGAAATTTAATCAGTGCTTATTTTCCTCTTCTCCATCACACTAAGAAAATCTCTCCTCTAGGCTACTGCTGCTTCTGCCTCTGGGCTCTTAAGTTCCTCCTTTTTCTCCTCAGATTTTCTTCTGCTTATCCATCATCTCCCCCCGCACATCCATCTTTCAGCCGTTTCCAGATCTTGCCTCTCGGGGGGGACTTCATTCTTTCCCCTTGCACCATTCCAATCCCCAAAATAATCAGCTGCGGGCAGGCTAATTACTGACTGTGATGTGCCGTTGCTGGCCCTCGCAGCTAGGAGAATACACCTCCTGAGATTATTCTTTCAGGATGTCAGCAAACTCAGGCAAATGTCATAAGACTGATATCATAGTTGGGAGGCTGCCCAGAAGGAGTTTTTATTACAAAAAAATTAATAATAATAATAACAATCAAGTTTTAGCTCTTGTGGCTATAAAGGTGGTCTGAAGACGTAATACAGGTTCAAGTAATTACAAAGATAATGCAGGATCAGGCTCACGCTTCATTGCTTGTGACAGAAGAGGGAAATAAAAATGAAGAAGTAAAAAAAGTGAGCTAATTGTGGGGAAAAAAGCACAGAAACAGAGGAGATGGAAAGGAAAACAGGGATGGAGAAATGCAGAATGCTCTCATTTTTATTGAAAAAGCATGAAACAAACAAACAAAGAAGAAATAGAAGCCTAAGGGGTGAAGAAGAAGTAAAAGGAGGAAGAGAAGGAAGACTAGCAAGATAAGATGGGGGTTGGTTGAATTCAATTTGAACACTGCAGTGAAAAGTTCCAGCTATTGAATTACAGGTCAGATTCTTCAGATTGCAGAGTTGTCCGTGAAGAGACAGACTTTTCTCCTGTGCTTACCCAACACTCGCCGACTGAGGGACTACCACCCTACAAATAACTTACCAATGCTAATAATAAAAGGTTAAAGTTAGGAAGACATTCTTTCCTGGGAGGGTGGTGAGACACTGGAACAGGTTGCCCAGAGAAGCTGTGGCTGCCCCATCCCTGGAGGTGTTCAAGACCAGGCTGGATGGGGCTTTGAGCAACCTGGTCTGGTGGGAGGTGTCCCTGCCCAGGGCAGGGGGGTTGGAACTCAATGGTCTTTAAGGTCTCTTCCAACCCAAACCATTCTATGGTTCTATAACAGCAAAAGGTGCCTCCTTGATAACTGCGTTCCTGATCCTTTCCTTCTTTGACTGAGGATGGGCTAGGATTTTGGAAAAGAAAAAGGATGTGTAAATTTTAAGGCAAAATGATATCGTTCTCTCTTGCCTGGGTTATTTTGGCTAGAATTATCCAAAAGTATTCAGGTGAAGTGGATACCCAACGTGGTAATTTTCAGCCATTGTAGTTTGTACTTCCTAATATTGTAAGTCGCTGAAAGCAGTGACTTAAATGGAGATTGTAGAAACCTCAGCTACAGGAAGCCTTATCTTCATTAGCCATAATGTCACAATGTACTGTATGAAATAGCCACTTTGGCTTTGCAAATTCCAACCAAAGACCTCAGTTCAGCTTAAACACATATACGGTCTCTCAGCCTTCCAAGGAGGGGGAAATTATTACCACGCAACCAGGAATGGAGGCACAGAGGGATTGGGGGTGGTTTTGGAGTACCACAGTGGGGACAGGAGGGAGGAACTGACTCCACATTACCCTGAATTCCCGTCGTACATTAAATATCATCATTCTCTCCCTATGGTGTCAGCTGATTTATCAATTAGTATCAAATCAAACTGAGGCGTAGGGGTGTGTTACAGGTGTGCCAGGGAAGGTGGTCATCAGCGAGGTCTTCTTTTGCGATACACTGGACAGACACATGCCATTCTTCTCCCAAAGACAGTCTTTGGACAGTCTAGGATGCTGTTTGCTGTTAGATCACTTATGTCAACAATTAATCCACACCTGACAGAGCCCAACCTACTCCAGGATCCTTGTGACTTGCAGGATCGTGGCTTAAGAAATGAAGTTAAAAATTAACTCGTGACAGTTTTTTCTGACTTCACCTCACTGGCTCATTTATCACTTAGCACATGATCACAGCTGTCACTGATTTACATAGGAAACGTAAGAGAAGGTGGGTTTTTTCCCCTCAGGATCCTGACGTCGCAAGGCTTTGTGTGTGTACATAAAATGTATGTAAAAGAGAGGAGCTCTGCTTTCCAAGTGTGAAAAGGAAATTGTTCTAATGTGAGACATACGTCATTGGCATCCCTTTCCCTTTGTTCCCAAACATGGTAAAGAGCAATAAAGCTGTCGGTAGACTATAATGTGACATCACGTAAGAACGCACCGTTCTCATTTTCTTTATGCATATATGTGTATAACAATCTCAGTGGGGGCATCCAAAGAATTAATGGTTATGAAATCCTGAGCAGCAGCAATATATAAAAGGTAAATGACACATGGCAAAGGCATCTCCCTTCAAATCACACAGCGCATGAAACCAGTCTGGTCTGTGACGACTACACCACTAGATTTTTTCCATGTTTATCCAAAGTAGCTTAGTAAGCATATCACGCGTGCCATTCACTAAGTCTGTGTACCAAAATACAGAGCACGATGACCCTCAGCAACGTCTGCAGGGCTTGTAAGCTTGGCAGAAAGGGGGGCTGGCTGATGTTGCTGCTGCTGCTGTGAAGTATTTATTTCAATTAATTTTGGGGAGAGAAGCAACAGAAATAGCTCCCATTCTACTACAGCTATTCAGCTGTTATTTTGGTGGAATTATACCTGTGTAACTTACAAAAAGAGGTAGGAGTCGTGCACATGTTCTGTGAGCTAATGAGACTTCAGAAAAGGTTGTCAAGAATGGCACAAGGCATATCTATTATTTTCAATTCAGAACCAACCCATTTATCTTTTCTGTTTGCTAAAAAGGGCAATTTCAGGGTTTTTCTGGTGACTAGAAAAAAAACAGTAATGCTAGATGCAGGCTTCCTTCTGTCCCATATGTCTTAAGTGTACAAAGCTTTTTTTAGAGAATAGCTTTCTTTCAGGCCAAACCAGCTCTTACTAAAAATAATTCTTATGAGATCAGATAAAATGAGAGGAATGTTGCTGGCAGATCCTGGTGCCTTATTTACAAAAAGAAATAAGGCTAAATCAGCCTAACCCTGGCCTATAATCCAAGGAGAGAGCTAAGGAACCTTCGCGGTTGACGGCCCCAAGAGCTATGTTGGTGGCTGTGGTCAGAGGGTGCAAAGGGCCTGTAGAGATGCCTCCCCTGGGTCTGTCCTTGACCCTGGGCCTGCCCCATGGAGGTGATTCTCCCTCCAGCAGGTTTGGGGGCTGCATCCAGCATGAAAGTAAAACTTAGATGGCCTTTGAGTGTTAAATGTCCTCTTGACTTTGAACTTCACAGTTCTGTCTCCTCTGTCTTCCTATGAATGTCTTCTCTCAAGCCTTCAGTATTGAGCAGGGCCTGACACCCCCCCACCCCCCCCAATTTCTGGTGTTGTGTATTATTTTCCATCTTTTTAGCCTGTTGAGGTAGGCTGCATGCCCCTAAGGCAGGGGCTTGCGTCATCTGTTAAAAAAAAAAAAAGCTCAGTAATTATTTACGATTCGTTTGCGGGATGGGATTGCAGCATTTGCGTACATTATTTAATAACAGATATGGACCACAACCGTGAAGCAGACAGGAAGCATCCATGCTGTCGGGAAGAGTGAAGGTGATTTTGCAGATTGCACGTGTTGTCCAATACCTCCATCAGCAGAAAAATTCACTGCCCGTGAGCGTTCAAACGCAGCCAAAGCCTACGAGTCACCTTTTAGCTGCTTAAATATCTGTCCACCCAAAGCATTGTGAATTGCTTATCCACACAACTGCCTCAAATTAGCTTACGTTTAATTGTCTGGTCTGGTTTTGCATCTAGCTTTCTTTATTCTTCATTTCGGAGGAAAACTGGAAGGTCTGAGAGGGATTTGGGTCTTTTTCTCCAAATAATGTATTTCCTTATAAAGAATTCATTGACTCCCCGTGTTAGAAAACTGTCCCTCAATCAGGTTAATTTTATTTTCGAGGTAGGAGAAGATCCCCAGGATCCAGTCGTTCATTTATAATTCAGCACGAAGCTAAAGAAAGAAGAACAGAAAATGCATAGCTGTAAATCACGCCGGCAGCCACCAAACAACACGATGCCGAGCAGCCATTTTAGGTCTTGGGTTGCTTTTATACCCTTTCCACATAATGAAGCCTCTTAAATGAATCCTTACGGATTCATATGCAAACTCAGGAAGTTTGCGTTCTGTACATGAAATTCCAAGTGCAAGAGGCAAGAGATCGATTTTTGCAAATTAAATGGTCTGTATTCTGTAAGAATTTGTTCTTACAGAACAAACAGGTGTAACAATAGTATTATCCCTTTACAGAAATGAAAGCCTATTCTGTTGGGAAAAAAAAAAAAAAAAGAAGAAATAGATTTCAGTGGGATTATTTCAGTCAGAAGGAATTACAGTGGCAAACAGAATTCCTGCTGTATTTCAGTGAGGAATTTCCAGAATTCCTGTACGTGGAATGGATCCTCTGTTCTCTATTACAAAAATCTCTGAGAGAAACCAACTGTTGCCCTTTCATTTCAGTCTTTTGAGCAAAGCCCTGACAGAGGATGGAGTAGAGGCTCTACCTAGTAAATGCGTGTAATTCTAGCCCACTTTTTCCCTAATGCTTTGTTGATGAAATTACCACTCTCTCTCTTCCCAAAATTTGCTTGTGGATAGATGTATTATTTTTCTCAGCAAGAAATAATCCAGGTGTCCAATCAACCCGAAGGTTGTGCATTCATTATTTCTATTTGTGTCAATTAGAGCGGTGCAGATGCCTCTTATATTTGATGATTTGCTTCCAGAGAAAGATTAGAGAATTAATTAAAATACACAATCTAATTGAACAGAAATCGTAAGATTTTGTTTCTAGGAAACAACTTATGAGTACAGATGAGTCTAAAGTTGTGCATTTATATCTAAGTATAGAACGTATCATTTTGAGCCGCTCCTCCAAAGTTTGAGTCTGAGGTTAGTTTTCAAGCTGCGAGTCTAATTTTAATTTCAGAATGGAGATCTCAGCTTAAGATTCCCAACACCCAGAGACCTGGGTGGGGGCGTGGAGGGGGGGAAACATGTGATTTTGGTTTCAGTTAATTTTAGATTTATTTCTGTTTATGAGATCAGTTGTCTATTTCTAAAAGTGTTTTGGTTTTGGCAGACTCCTGAAATGAAAGGCTCATTCTGAGCCGTTTCCTGTTGAGTAACTGCTGTTGCTGCTGTTGGGAGGTAAAGGAAGATGTAGAAAACGCTGAAGGGAATGTATGGCAGCGTCATGGGAATGACGGGCAAGACACCAAAGGCTGCCAAGGTCTTTCCTTGCATCACAGAGGAGCTTCGCAGGCAGCGCAGAGGGAGAGCACAGTATATAGCATTAGCAGATCTATCCCTCCAGCCTTTTGGGTGAGCTCTACCAGCCACAGCTTCTGAACACAGGTTATGATTTGTATTTCGTGTGGGCTCGGCTTCTAACGCTCCCCTTTTCTCGGACAGAGATTCCCCATCAGCTTGGCGAATGCTCTGGTTTTGGTGAGCACCAGAGATTCTTCATCATTTATTTCCACCGTGCTAAAGACACCTTAAACCAGCAAAACAGAATTCTGCACCATACTCCCATTTGGACAAAGCTGTCATAAAGTGAAATAGTGGCAGAAATTCTGTCTTTTTTGAAAGGTCTCTTTTGAAAGCTCACTGAAAGATTGTCTTTTGGAAGATCACTGTTCCCAACTAAGCATTCCTTTTTGTCTTCCCCTATTAGTAACCACTGCCAGGCAATTACTCTGTAGTTTCTCTACCCATCTAGAATTCTTTTCCACCTGCACAGCTCTAATGATAAATTTAATATTAATCCAAGAGTTTCTTTACATAATAACAGGAGAAGACACAACAAAGATACAATACCGGAGAGTTAAGGTGAATTTTTCTTTAACTGCCTCATGGATGTTCTGCTCGTACGTTTAAGTCCTTTGAATACACTCAGACAAGCCTTTCCCTGGTTCTTCTGGTCACAACCCCCTTGTGCAGTTGCTGTAAAAATGCAGTAGCTGGATAGGAATCATTAAACGAGTGAAGTCAGCGTCTCAGGAGAGTACATCTGCAAAACTGGATAGGTAAAAACCAGTTTATGGAAAGTTCTTAGCTTTTGAGGAAAACCCATTGTAAAGGATTTAGCAAATGCACAGAGGAGGATACAAGAACAGAAACACGTTTGTGGCTGCTCGAGAGACCTCACGGAAAGCAGCAAGGTGTGCAAAAGGGGAGAGTTGGAGAATTTGAGGAAGAAAGGCTTATAGAGCTGAGCACTTCTGTGAATTGCAGCCAACTTCCCAAAATTCTTAGAGGAGGAACAAAAAACACAAGGCGGTCTCTTGTGTGCTTATTGAATGTAATTAATTAATGCACTTTGAACCACTTTTTCGGTGCAAAGGGATCTTAGTTATAGCATAAAATTCAGCTGTAATTGATGTAAAAGATCTTCATGTAAATGAAAATATGAGCTGCTGCATTTGAAACCAAAGGGAAGACGAAATGCCCTATTGTAAGGTCACAGCTTCTGTGGGGCAGTCTCATCTGATTTGCATGTGCCAAAGGTCCAACTCACACAGACAGCAACGTGCTCAGATGCTTGGTTATCATATAAACCAGCATTACGCTGTCATGGGTGAGACTGGGATGCAGAGATAATGAGGATAATTTGCTTGTTTCTATGAGCTAAAAGCTCCATTCCAAAACACACCCGAAAATACTGCAGATGAAGAACTTTATAGAGTAGGTTTGTTCACTGTGCTCCTGTGCCTGAGACCTTCCTGCAGTAGGTACCAGGCTGATCTTCCTGAAAAAGATCAACTGCCTGGGGCGTTCCTCAGGGATCTTTGTGTAAGTGGAGGCAAGAACACCTCTTTCCTGGTTAACACCTGAGTGCAACCAATAATACTCTTTCACTGGGGGGAAATTTCCTAGGATTCCATAGCAAGGAATTTCAAAGCAGTGCTCTCAGTCTCATTTTGTCCAGGTTTGAAGGCATCACATCCACTTCCAGTGATGCGCTTTGACCTGATATAATCTGATTCGTGTATGAAACCCCCCTAGGACCTCTTGGCCCGGTTCATCTTCTGTGTTTTAGCTTTCTCCTCTCCCTTCCCGAGCACAGCATTCAGCAGCTTCCAGTCTGCTCCAAGGTCCCACAAGCACTTGGACCATTATGTCCATTGTGAAGCAGGAATCCCTGCACTTTGGTGGGATGGGGGGCACATCTCCCCTTTCAGCTGTCCACCAAACACACTGTCTGTTCCAGATGGAGAAGCATGTGAAGTGAACCATGATTTTTTGTCAAGTGAACCTTATAACGTGTCTTTTTTACACTTTTGAGCTTCCATGATGAAGGTAAGAAATGGAAGGGCGATGCACAGCAACTTTACCAGAATAAATAGCTGGCCTTCTTTGGTTTTAAAACTGAAATTAAAATGATGAATGCAAAGCCCACCTCTACAAAGGCAGAATGACTTTGTATTAGATTTTCTCTAGGATAAGGCTTGTAATAATGGTCTATGAAACAGTACTATATGGTATTTCTTTAAAAAAAACGCATTCCCTGCACTTGTAGATCCATATATTGTACTTTTCTCAGGAAAAAATGCTGATTAATTCCTACAGGGTTTTATCATTTTTTTAATATTCTAACCTCCCCACCTTTTTGCTAAATAACACTTCTTTTCTTGTTCTTGTTCCAGCCATTGCTTCAAAAGAGAAGACAAGGATTTCCCTCGCTGCTGGGTTTTAGGAACAGGCTTGCAAATCTTGCACCGCTTCTCCTTCTGTTCTGCATTTTTCACCCTCTCAGCCATCTCTTATGGAAAGGGACAAAGCTTCTCATCTTTCTAGCATTTTTTTTTTGTCTGAGCATGTTCTCCTATCATCGCATCAGCTCACATTACTGATGACTTTGTGAATACACCAGCCCTACCAGATGCTAATGGTTATGGTTGCTACCAGCTCAGGTTGGTTCTAAACTGTGAACAGGTAAGAGATGGAAGGCTTTTTATTTCTTTGCCGACGTGCCAATATCCTAGTTGTACAGTTGTTTTAATAGTAATAATTTCAAAGATTACAAAGCTGGCACTTCCCCTCCGCCCACTGGTGTAGTCACAGCAGAATGAATGGTTCATTGTTGTAAGAGTCATTTTGCTGCACAAGGCAACCTCTTTTCCCAATTAGAAGGTTAGAAATGTTCAGCCAGTTGTGGCAATTAAATAAAATTATTGTCTGAGCATCGCTTGGGGTTATAAATCAGCCCAGTTCACCCAGTTCAGCCCAACTTCACACAGTTGGCATTACCTGCTTTTTATTAGAAATCCACAGAATATTTTAGAGTGACCACAACCCAGGTGGAAATAGCATCATGAAATGTGATTTCTGTTTCCATGTTCGGAAGCAAAGAGCAGTTGGCTGCACCTTAAATAAGACATTAATTCGGTGCCCCCAGGACTACAAACCTTGGAGGGTGCTTAGAACAAAGGCACAAAATGACTGTGGAGGATTTTGAAGAACAATGGGAATATTGAAAAATCTCATTTAGTGTCATAGAGCAGTCGAAGTTTTAGGGATAGCTGATGTCTGAAGAAGCCCGTGATAAAATTTACAGCCATTTAGAATACAAAAGTAAAGGGAAGGTAGAATTTACCTAAGCATAGTGGGCCTAAGAAAAACAAAGAAAGTTTTACAAGGAAAAACTTCCTGACAGTGAATTATTCCAGATAGTAAAAGGCTGGTTTTTATACAGAACTCTGGAAACCATCTAGTGAGGAATGTTCCTTTATTGGTCTTTTCTTACCTGTATTTATTTATGTTCTCCAGAAGAGCAACACTTTCTTACTAGCCAGTTAGAAAACTCAGCGTTCAGCAAGCATTCGAAAAAGGCCATATTTCTACGAAAACCTTTATTTTTGGAATGTAAACTCTCCAGCAGTACTTTTTAATGAGTGGTAGGCATGGAAAGCACTCAGTTCAGCGTAGTGCCTAAATTCCTGCCTGTACCATGCCAGTTGGTGGCAAACCATCGGAATGAGTTATTTAGAAAAAAACTCTGTGAAATAGGAAGTGGGGTACGAGACGGTTCTGTCTGAGGCTGAAAGAAGCAGGAGAAAATCCCTCACTGTTTATGTGGTTGTATTTGTGAAACACGGGAGCTGAACTAGCAGAGGAAGCAGAGAATAAATAAATACTCAGCAGAGAGAGTGATTGTTGTTGAGATACAGATCCCCAATACTGGAAGCATGACTTAGGGCCAATTGCAAGGAATTCCTTCTTCTTGATTTTATAGAGTATATCTTAATTTTGAAATTGTTGCTAACTAGTTATAGTAATAATAATGGTATGTGTTGGTGTTGTAATCTCTTAAGAGCTAATTTCTTCACATGTCTTTTTATAGAAACATTAATTCATTTGGCAAACATTTTTGTGATGTTCTTTCTAAAATACTGAAGAAGAGTATTTTTGCAACTGCTGCTTTGTATATTTTGGGTCTCATGCATGATTTATCACTTACTAAATTTGAAATCCAAATTATGGAGTTGGCTATAGCTATTGCCAGAAAGCAAAATCTGCAGTGCTGGAAAGGACTAAAGAGGTGATCATCATCTTACTAAGCTTCTACCTTTATTGGAACAGTATTTGTACTGTAAGTTACTTCCAGCTTTGCAGTCCACAGGTGCTCACTCACAATAGCAAAAGTGTTGTCATTCATCTATAATCGGGACATTATTTTAACTGCAAGTTATTCCAACTTTGCAGCCAGTGGAAACTAACCAGCTATAGTAAAAGCCTTGTCATTCATCTATAACTGGGACAGGACTTTCATCGTAAGTTATTCCAACTTTGCAGTGAATGGAAACCAACCAGCAATAGTAAGCGTGTTGTCAGGCATCTGAAATAGAAAGGAGAAAGATGGTCAAAAGACAGAACATATTTGCAATGGAGTCAGAGTAGAGTATTCCCAGGGCTTCCCAACACGTTTTGCAATTGGTTGGGTTTGGTTTCTGTTTTTGTTCATTAAAGATAAGTTGCAAAGTGCGAAGTAGCTTTAAATTGTTGAACAGGCTTCCAACTGAGAGGCTGCACCACCTCTCTGAGCATCCGTCTACTCAGACTTGGACTGAACAAAGGGGCATGGTGCAGTGAATGTGCTCTGGTAAAGCCAAATCTCTGCCGATGCTGGGGCCGAGGAGCTTGCAGAGCTCCATGCAGTTTCAGCTCAAATAAGATACCAGATCACAAATACCAGCTAACGAGCTAAGTATTTTAAAGCTAGCTCAGATATGGGAGGTTGCAGTGTGGACATCCCCTTAGAGCAACAGCTCTTTCAGGCAAGAAGCCTGCCCCTTTTTTATGCTAGAAGTGCACTGTAGGCACTTAACAATTATTAATAATAACTAATTAATAATGGCCTAAATCCTTGGCTGGGGTTGAGGAACTTAAAACATTACTCATCTGGAGTTGTAAGAAAAGATGGCTCAAAACAATCTTAACCAAATCCTGGGCCAGCTTTGTGCCTGGACTTTCCTCCAGCAGAAGATAAAGCAGCAGAGTACAATTTGTTCTAAGACATTAGCACGGGAGTGCAAAGAACATGAATAAATTTTATTCGCAATGCCTAAGAAGAATGCAGACTGGTGGCAAATAAGACCATTAGGGTATAAGAGTATAAAATTAGATGGAAAGTGAGAGATGAGATTTGTTTATCGCAGTGGTCCTAAATCAACGTGTCATCTCAGAAACCACAAAAGTCAGCAACTGAGCAGAGGTGAATGAAAGACAAGGGTCGAAACAACAATCATCATTTATCTGAGTGTCAGAAAAGCATTTTTACACTTAGTACACAATGCATCGATTTACACTTGATAGACAGTACTTACACAAAAAGAGACCTCAGCCCTCGCTGGATAGCCGGCGGCACAATACAAATTCATTTCATGATAAACCTAGGGAGAAAAAACAATCCCTTTTTATTCAAGGAATTTTCTCTTAAATATTTGAGTCTACTGGGAAGACAGATACCATACTCTGGACTCAAGTCTCCAGAGGCCCGTGGTTGGATTTGCTGATGCTGCTTGAGAAGGACGAGGGGTGGTATCAGGAGCCTTGGTGGAAAGAGGTGCCACGGGAAGCTTCAGCTGTTGTTTCCATCCCTCTTCGGAGGTGCTTGGTGGAAGATCTAGGAACTGTTTACTTGTGTAACAAGGAGCAGGGTACGCTGGTGGGAAGACGGAGCTTCGCATTCAGGAGTCAAAAGACTGTGTTTGATAGCAAAAGATTTGCTTCCTTTTCTGGTGATGTTGTTTTGCCTTTTTTAGAACAAAACAAAAACATTATTCCATTAAGAAAAGACCTTGCTGGCTATTGTTGTCGTTAGCTGCTGAGTCATGCCAAAAATTGTTTATTTTAGCATTCTTAAAGAATTTTAGAGATTGTTTACTCCCCTTCCTGCAGAAGAGGGTTGAGAAACACCGCATAATTTCATAAATAAAATAAAGCTAAAGGGTTTTTGGTTGAAAGCCTTTCCTGTAATGGTGTGCTATGCAACACTTCAGCAGTCAGCTGACTCATGGCAACCTGTAATTGACAATGACTTGGAGGTGAGGGAAAGGAAGAAGAGGACAGGAAGAATTATACCAGCCAGTATATATTAACTATCTATATAGTAGTCTGATCCTCATCTTGTTCAACTAACCATGACCTCACGGAATTGGTCCAGGCATCAGGTCTGTGTCTGGTCCAGAGCAAAAGATGTATTTATAAATTAGATTAACATCATCAGTGATGACAATAATATATTAAATTACTTAATTCATTTCTGTTTTGATAATCTCAGATGCTAACAGGAGCACGCTGTCAGAGCCATTTAGTCCACCATTTTTGGAAAGCCCTTCACTGTCGCCAGAGAGAAAGCTCATGTTTTGTTGTTGCAATTCTCTCACTTCTATTATACAGTAGATTGCATTTTCTTTCTATACTAGTTCGATGGAAAGTAATCCAAACAAGTGAAATAAATAAAAAATCTTTTCATACGTAGTAGAAAACCAAACTCCAGATGCATTAAGTAAAAAGAACAATAACCTTCAAAAAAACCAAAACCACTAGAAAAACCCACTTCCCCCCACTCCAGAAACCTCTCTGACTGTGTATCCTGCATTGTGCTATTTACAGATCATCAAAGAAGGCCAAAGTGAGCTTGCATAAACGCTGCTGTCCTAGGACACTGACTGTAGTGAAACATATGAAGATCTCAGCTCCTTTTTCCTCCTAAATACAAACAGACTTTCCGAAGAAGCAAAGACTGCAAAGCGGGAGATGGTTCCAGAGAAGACAGGGGAAACCTCGCTGTGAGAGGAAGGGTTATTTCACTTTTTGAAGCTTTTGGATTCCCCAAATGCCCCGAGAACATGAGTCACACATCCTCCTCATGACGCTGCGTTAAGGGTGATCGACATTGATGAGATGTGACCAGCATCCAAAAAGCCTTCGCTGGTGGGGTTGTGTGGAGAGGAGGCACACAAATACCCCTCAGCCTGCGCTGCCTGAGCTCTTGGAGACTTCTCAGTTCTGGCCCTCGGTTGCAGCTGAGCAGCAGAAAATGCAAGAGGGAGGGCCACAAAGTGGCTTTGGGGTCTTTTGAGCTTCTTGGGTCTGGAGGAAGGAGGACATGAACATGGACCTTGGACACAGATGAGAAGAGCCATTATGTGAGTTGTCAGAGGCCTCTGGTGTGACACCACCAGCTACGAAGGCTTTCTGCCACGTGGTTTTTGTCGTTGCCAGAAGAAGGGAGAGCGGTGGGAGGCGATGTGGAGGAGCACCAACACCCGTGCTGTACCACTGGAGGATCCTGTCGCTGAGACAGATAATGGCTGAATTGCAGAAAGTGACTTGGACACATGGAACGGTTACGGCTTGAGAGCGTGCCGACCCACCACGAGAGATTACAGATTTCTCCATGCATAATTCAGTATCATAAACATGTACGCGACACTAACTCATTCTTCTGCTAGGCTACTTTAATTTCTTGGCTATAACATCGTTAAATTGACCTAGAAAGAAAAAGGCACTCAACATTTATAATTTATTTCTGCCCTACATCGTTTTGGCTCCCCTCCTTCTCATGTAACTGCTAATACAAGTTACTGTGGATTTAGTATTTTGTTACAGATTGATTCAATGGGATTCTTGACTAAGCTAGTGTCCAGAATGACTTTGCACTTGGTGACATCTGTGATGCCAGCATGCAAAATGATTCTTCTGGCATTTTTACAAATTCTGTTCTACCACGGAGTATGTCTTGAGAAATCCAGCTATGCCCATATCTGATTTGGCTAAGAACACCAAGTAATATAACACAAATAACGATAACAGTTATTTTGCGGGAGTAACAGCTTCTGGCTATTTTCATCCCCTCTCAGGCAGACTTGCTGCTCAGGCAGTGGCTTTTATATACCTGTCACAGTCAAACTGCTTTTAGTTTTAGCTAATATGACCAGTCGAATCAGAACAGTCACATTATCATCCTGATTTTTTCTGGTATAGAACAACTGGGATCTGAGAACAAAATCTTTTTTCTTCTGACTGTCTCTGTCATTCCTTCTGCTGTTGTGTCTGCTGAAGCCCATTACATATAGATCTTGGATATATCTGTATAGATACATAGATATATCAGTCAGGTACAGATCTTAACATTTCTTTTGGGCTGCCTTCAAGATACTTTTCACTGTCAGAATGGCTTTCTTTTCAGACCTTTTGTTTGGAGGATGTTCTGGTGATAGGAAACCCAGATCTTAGAAAATTCCTGATTCCAATTCACGAGGTCCACTGTGAGTCATTAGAGTTCTCAGTATTTGCTGGAAGCAATTAAGGTAAATTTATTTACCGGATTCAATTTGTGTCCCCTTTTTCAGACTGTGTTTACATTGTTGTCAAAGGTACCCACTTAATTTCTAGGAGTATGATGCTGCTTTTCTTCTGATTACTCATCTGGATTTTGTGATTCACCTCCACTGCGAGATTTTCATTATCATCCCTTTGCCAGTAAAAACATGTTAATTTTCTTACTAAACTGTTATTCATTAGCTTCAGTTTCAGAGCCTGTCCTTTTTCCTGAATTAGGTTTTTCTAATGATTGACCATTTTTTTCATTGACTAGCTCCTGTCTTACTCCCTTACCTGCACCATTAATTGACAGCAGACCGGATGACCCTGCCTCAGACACCGTACTGATCGAGGAAGAGGTCGTATGCATTGTGTCAAGGAACTGAGATTCATGGTAAAAAACCTCAAATGTGTGAAACTTAGATCAGAATTATAAGGAGATGATGTACTTTTTTTCCCTAAAATTCTTTACGTTTTACATCTAAGAGTCTAGAAATTTATAAAGAAGATATATATGTGCGTTTATGTCTCACAGACAATACATTTTGAATAAGTAAACACTAGAAAACACCGGTGTTTATTAGGAAAAAAAAAACCATCGGAGATGCAAAAGCACTGAGATGCCTTAATGTCATTGGAAATGGCAAAGATGCTCCCTCATCACTTCTGATAACGAAGAGAGAGCGGGGCTTTCGGTGCTGGGCAGAAGTTAGGCGCTCCGTGTGCTGGCTCCGCTGGCAGCACTAAAAGCAATACGTAAATCTGTAAATTTAGCACAGAAA
>JAHREE010000214.1:87800-163157 GCA_033628505.1 Tringa tobata
TGCCTGCCTGGCCCGTCCCCCCCCCCCCTTTCCTCCTCCTCCCAGCTCTTTCTAGTGCCTGTTCTGTTTCCATAATCTTCTTTCTGGATTGGTGCAGGACCCGGTGAGAAATGCGGCTCGGTGGCCCCAGCGCCGCTCTGCCTCCTCGGGGACGTTGTGCTCCCTTGTAGGCCCGTCCCTCGGTTATAACGAGCGGGGAACCCACTTGGTCTTTTTCCCTCCTCCCTCTCCTTCACCCCCCCCCGCGAAGATATTGCTTGGCTTGCAGTTGGATTTGAACCTTCTTTGTCTTAAAGATGACCGTAAGTCGTGAGGTCCTTTGGAGCATCGGCAAGATTTGCAGCAAATTCTCTGCTGCATAAAACTGATGAGCCATTAGAATTCCCTGTAAATTACAGTAAAGCCCTAATTATGGTTTTTTGACACCCACCCCCCCTGTGCGTGTGTGTGTGTGTGTGTACACCTTCAATGGAAAGGGCAGCATTGCAGCGGGAAGCATGGGAACAATCTCCCTGCTGTTTTGTTTAGAATTGTGTTCTCTATTTCCCTCTAGTTTTCTTTGTTAACTGTAGGTATTTATGTCCTGTGTTATTTTAAGCTTTGTTTTGTCTTGTGATAATTTATTTTCGCTTATTCATGTTGCTCATGTAGAAGTCAGATGCCCTGCAAATAAAAAGTTCCAACTTAACAAAACTTACAGTTCATATCCAGATCCTTTAAACAGAGTGGTGGGTTGTTTTTTTTTTTAATTATTGTCTTGACAGCCTTTAACACAATGAGTGCTGTTAATCTAGCCAAAGTTGGCGTGAGTATTTTGAGAAGCCCCGTGTAAATTTGGGTTTTGTACTGGCAAAACATACTTTAATTGTGGGGGTGATGCTGGGTGAAGTGAGCTATACCAGCAAGCCTGCTCTCTCGCTGATGTAACTGGATGTGCCCTAGGACTTCTGCCAGCTCGGAGGGAGCACAAATGCTTCTCTTAACCAGCCTAACAGGAAAGCGTCTAGGTTGAACCTACCCTTAGGTTGCTTATTTAGATGTTGACTCGAAGCAGTTGGTGAATACGGGCAAATGAATACATTATAGATGTGAAAGTTTCCGCCCGCTCTGGCGCGCGCGGGGCGTTAAGCTGGTCAGAGCGAAATGAAGCTGCCAGTTGGATGGTCGCTCCGAGGGGCCGTTGGGTATTTTCAAAGAAATCCGCCTTCGAGAACGCTCGGTCCCAAGCCTTTTGAAAAAAGCAGCAAAATGTACCAATTAAACTACACAGGCTAAGAAAATGATGTGGTTAAAGAAGTATTTTCTCTCTATAGAAGTGCTATTAAATTGACTCAGTTTTGTTTAATTGGTCCAACTCCAGCACAATGGCAAGCTTTCACTACACACTCTCTCTTTGGACTTGTTTAGACTAGGATTGACAGTATATTTCTGAAACATGTTTAAACAATACCTTCACACCGCATTTTGTTCAGGCAATGTCTTTTAATGTGTGTTTGCTGGTCAGGGCAAGTTGCAATGGGGGAGGAGTGACAAGGTGGATGGGACAAGTGACCACCACTTGATATACAGCTCCTCTGTTTGCAGGTTGTGTTAAATCTTAGCAGTTAATACGAAAAACATACTTTTGACATGATATTGGTGGTCTCCTGGAGTGCATAAACTGCATTCTGCTGTTCCTGTTCTGCAGGTAGGTATGCAGTCGGTGCTCCAAAAAATCTGAAAAGAAGTAAATACTAGAAGTCATTCAGAGATGAGCTGTGGGGGAAAAAAAACCCAAAAAGACCCCAGTGAGCCCTCAGTTTCTGTTCTGTCCTTTTGCATGTACATGTGCGAGAGCCTATTTATTCTTCAACTGTCGTGAGCCTGAAATAATTCTGATGATTTTGTGTTAAGATCTGACATCTTGTCTGGGTGGTGAACTGGGCAGTTACTGAAGAGCAAACCGGTTTCTCTCAATATCAAGTAAAACAAAACATCATCGTAAAGAGCATCTTCATATTATAAAATAATCATGCAAACATCAGTGGTACACAGGAATTAATTCTTGCAGAAGCCTGTTTTGTACTCAAATTAAAATTATATGCTATTTGAGTAGCACCTGTTAGGAGGTTTAGATTGCTGATAAACTTTGAATATTAAATATCTAGCCGAATGATGAAGTTACTTGGTTCAGGAGAGGGCTTGAATAGGGCTTGTGTGTATCTCTCTCCCCGGCTTTAGGTAAATAGTTGATTGCCGTGAACACCTGTTGCTCTTATTGTATTGTTTTTAGCTGACTAAGTGCTGCTCTTAATAGAGTTTCCCGAGTGCACTTATCTCATAATAGGTATCCAGGAATAGGCGTATTCTGTGAGGGTTCAGTTTACTAGTCGTCTGGAACGTGGTAGGGGGAAAAGGTAGTTAAAAGATCTGGGTAACAGCACAATTTGGTGCCCCGGGCCTAGTAATAGCGTAACTTCGTACAAGAAGAACGTGTGTGAACAGACTTTTATTGGAGCATGTATTGAAATCTGTATTATGAAAGCTGATAAACACAACTCTACTTCTAGAGTTGGGATCCTACAGTGAAGGTTAACTGACTTCTCTTAACTTTTTTTTTTTTTGCTATCTAGCTCATTTTCTATGCTAACTCCAATAAAAATAAATGAGCGTTCCAAGATACTTTTTTTTTTTTTAATCAAACTGTACGGCCTTCTCTTGGGATTGCCACATCCATTTCTTTGTGTGGGAAAGAATTGTTTTTCATTAGTGTGCTAGTCAGAAAGCAGGCTGCTTAGTCTGGTTTCATTACCCAAGTTGCAGGAACTGGGAAAGAAACAGTATTTTTTTAGAATTTTAAAATCTAGGATTTCCAGAGCCCGGTATATTAATTTCCGTTTATGATGGGCTACTGTGCATATCGTGTGTGTTGAGTGTTCATTCTGTAGTTAGATGGGGCAAGCAACTAAATTATTACAGATTTTGCCTTTTTAGAAAATCATGTCATATACTCACGTGTTTTCAAGATAAAAAGATAGCTAAATTTGTGGTCTCTAAACCACATTACGCTTTCTACTTAGATTCAGGAGCTTTTCTGCTCAAGTATGTTGCTTTAGAATGTAATTCATGTTATCATTTAAGTCAGTGTATTTTGTGCATATTTTAAATGTTATGCTAAGATATCCAATACCATACTCACTGGCTTCTTTAATGTCTTTAATACAGGAGTGAGAGCCCACAGCAGAAGTAACAAAACATGCACCTTCGTTAGGACTAGGAATTCTTGGAGGGACCCACACATTTCCAAGAGCTTCTAGCAAAGTGGGTATATTGTATTATTAGTGACAGGAGTATAGTTCAGTCTTCTACAATAACCGCCATCATTTAAGGTAGTGAAATACCAGATTAGCAAAAGCCATTAATTTCAGTGGTGATGTTAAGTAATTGTTTACGTCTGTACGTAGGGTCACGCTTTGGAGTTGTGCCTTTACTTTAGTTTTAGTGCTTGCACAAATAGCATATTTGAAGCAGAAAGCTTAATTTAGTTGAGAAATATTTGACAAAATGTTGGAAGTGCAAGCAGGCAGTTAAATTAGACTGGATATGCATAGCTGCAACCAATACGGTTCCTAAAATTGCTCATATCTCAGGAGTAAAACTGGTGGTGTAGGCAGGGTTTTTTTTCAGGTGGATACAAGAATTCAGGTTATTTTCCTTATTCTTAAGTAAACCAACAGATGGACTGAGTCATCTGTCTGATAGAAGTGCGGTCTTTAGCTAGCACTTTATTGGTGACAGTTGGAAGTAATTTTTGGATGAGACGTTTCTGCCCCCCTGGTATGGAATCTGACAACTGGTGTGCCCTCAAGGTTTCCGGATACTTTAGTGAATTATTTTGATAGTAAAAGTATAAGTCTGTAAAAGATTACTGTGTGAACGGAGAGTGCGGGAGTCAGAATACAAATTTTTTAGAATAAGCTATTTATGACCATCTTAGCAATTATGTTGTCAGCCTCTAAAAATTAGAAACAGTCTGGGAGTGTGTATAATTCAGGAATGCTCTTTGGAAGGGTATGTACAAGTTCTTTTTCTTGACTCTGATTCAGGATTTCATCTTGTTTGTTGTTGGAGGTCAGAAAACAAGACCGAGCGAGTTAGCGTCCTCCTTCAGACCACTGTAGCGTGAAAGCCTTTTTTCTACACTTCCATAAAAAGGAGAGGAATTATTCTTCCTGCACCTGTTTTGGCGGATGCTTTAAGTGACATGTCCCGGCTCTGCCTTAGGCATGTGATTGGAAATTCTTTGTAATGAGGATTGCTTCTTGCCACGCCAGGGCATTTCGTGCAGCACTGTTATAGAAGTAGGTTATTGAACCAATGGATAGAGTCATTTGCTTTCGTTACTAGAATGCAAACGTATTTTGCGAAACAGACGTTATTCCCTTCTTTACTTTGACTTTTTGTATAGAATTGCTTTTGACAGTTCGTGCCTGCTTCCACTCAGCGGTATAGAAATACATGTGCCAGCTCTCCAAACATCCAGACATGTTTGGGTTTTAAGAGTGCTGTAGTGTTGAGAGAAAGCAGAAAATACGTGCTTTTTATGATTGATTCAAAAAAATTTGACTTTTAGTAGTAGCTAAAAATAAATGTAGCGGAGATAGAAGTCACATAAGCCTTGTTGAACAGCTTCGAGATATTTAAATAATTTTTGGTGGTGCCTCCCTCATTCTCCAATCCCACCCCTGCCTTTCCCTGCCAGTCCTAGTGAATTGTGTAAAGCTACCTTGTGTTCTTGGGCTATTGGCACCTTTTTGGGGATTAATATGGGAGCAAAGCTACTTTTGTATCTGTCAGTATTTAAACCTGCCAGATAAAAATTCGATGTTGTGTCCCCACTGTCCCTCCCCTGCCCAAACTTCCCATGTGTTCTCACAAACCTGGAAAAGAACAAGGTTTGTATATAGCCTCTTTTGTTTAATAACACACAGAATCTTCTTTCCCTTTCAGAAATGGCTGCGCTACCTTTTTTTAACTTTAAAATTTTCTGACGTAAGAAATAAAAACATATATCTGAGTAACTGAGTTGGAAGTAGTTTTGCCTTGTTTTAAAATGCTCTGTACAAAACAGGTTTTAGGGAAAAATGTCGAGCTTTGTTTCGTATACTCAAAATTAACTCTTCTAATAATTGATAAGCCTCTCCCCTACTAATAAAAGTCTCCTTCGCTGTAGCTGTTTGATGACTGACATTTAAAAAGTTCCAAAAAAATGTGAAAAATCATGTTTACCACCTTTTGTCAGTGTTACGCACGTGTTGATCCTAATGTTAGAGCTTTGTAGACACTTAGGGGCAGTTTGTAGAACCGCTCCCTGGAAGGTGATCTGACATTTTTCTGTGTTTACTGCCCAAATGCCTAGTGGGAGCCCAGTGGAGAAGATGGCACTTTTTAATGTGATGTGAGATGAATGTCAATCTACTTTGGATTAGTATTTCCAGTTACGCTGCTGGTAATAAGCACACGTGTTGGAAATCAATGCACAAGTTAATACAAATAGTTGAAGTAAGATTCTCCTGCTCTCCATGAATAATCTTTAAGCAGGGCTCATTAAAAAAAGTGTGTAGGTTGGTGTTGTGGGTTTTTTCCTTTCCTTTTCTTTTTTTTTTTCTTTTTTTTTTTGTTTTTAAACTATGGTAAAAAGCGTACTGACACACAACGAAGAACGGGGCAGAGAAGTGGAAACTGATTGGGCTCCAGAGGGTGGTACAAAAATGCTACTTTGCTGGACTGGTGTGTTGCCAGAAATAACTCTCAGAACTCCTAGTCTGCAGCACAAATAAGATTGGAGGGATTCTGTTTCAAATGTTCTCACATTCTTTTGTTATTCTTCACAAATTTGAAACTTCTTTTCAGATTCCTGAATCATGTTACAAAGTAATCTATACTTATGGCCAATTCCATGAAGAAGGTGAGGTGGTTGCGTGTTCTGAGCGTACTAGCAACCTAGTTTAAAAAAAGTTTTAAAACATGGAATTTAGCAAAATAGTAAAAGAACAAGAGTAATGGTTGGTATAGCTAAAGCCTCTATTATGACTCAGTTGCAGTTTTATAGCAACTTAGAGAAATATTTAAATTTTCTTTCTGGAGGATATAAATTTCTATGTATATGCCATTCTCCTTAAAGCAACTTTCTAAAATCTTAATACCTAAAATTTTTTTAAGATCACTAACTGCTGTGACTTTATTGTAGGTTACTGTACAGTGATTCCAGATTTTTAATCGAAATGCTTTGAAGGGCATGTAGTTAAGGGAACATCTTGTTGTGGTCCTGTCTGGCTAGTGGTAAATGCTTTTATATTTCAGTTGTATAGACCAGTATATGTCTTCATATGTGATCGTATCTGCTAGAATTCTGTATTTTGTGGAGACTTGCATGGAAGTTGTGTTTTTTCTTATTGTATGGGATTGAAAATGCACATACTGTATGGGAAGATGATTAGGATTCTGTTGCAGTTCATGTATTTCCAACAAAACTTTCAATAGTGCTGTATTAGTGGTATTTTTACTGGCATTGGTGGAAAGAGGCGGTTGGTATTTTTAGGTTCCATTCAGATTTTGGGTTGGCTTTGCAAATCTGACTGAAGCATATGCTCTAAGTAAATCTGGGCCTTGAACCTGGTAATGTTGCTGCTTAAAATCGCTAGCTCTTGAAGCATCTTTTGTTAAATATAAGTGTTTTTCTGGTACCAAACTTCTAACTCTAGGCTAGCAAGCATTTTACTTTTCTAGCTACTGTAAGTGTTCATGTAAATAATGTGTTCCAATGAACAATATACACTGCTACTTGTTTTGAAAACTTGTTTTCTCTGTATATTTTCCTGTTCTATCAAAGTGTTTCCCCTTCTTTCCTTTCTTTTAAAAGCCTGGAGTCTTTTATAAACGGTGCATAGTGATGTGTACATCTTTTATTTCCTCTCCTGTCTTGAGCTCTTGTTGATGTTTGAGGAAAGTATATGATCCTTTTGGCAAACCTTAGTCCATTAAACAATGTTGATTCTTCTATAAAAGTACATAGAAGTACTCAGTCTAAGTTAATGGAACAGATTTTTTTTTTTTTTTAAACTTGTTGGATTTGTGCTTAAAGTTGAACAGAGCGAAGCTTTACTAGAAAACCTGTACTGTGTTCTTGAATGCATTTACAAAGCCCATTTTTAGAGAACTGCAGTTGGCTACTGTGGGTTAAGTTAAATGGACTTTATAGCTTCAGAATAAACTTTGTTATCTACTCCGTGAAACAGATGGTGTGGCCAGACTGACGAAACTGGGGAATCTAATCCAAATGAACCAAATTATGGCAGGGATAATAAATCAGAAGTAGTGAATGACAGCACTGGTACGAAAATGATCAGTGCTGAAGCTCAGCAATTGTGTGTGTAAGTCTAATCACTGAATTTAAGAGCAGGCATGGTTTGGTTGTAACTATGTATTACTCTAGCGAAAATACTGATTTATTTTTTATTTTTTAAAATTAGGTTTAGAGGTTCTTTTTTTCTAGTTCAGAATATTCCTGCTTTGATAGTAGCCTCTGAAAGCTCTATCCAGCTCAGTGTTCTTTTGAGAAGACAGGTTAATTTTGGAAAGCTGACAGGGAATCCATGCTTAATCAAGAGTAGAAGGAAGAGCCGATAAATGGCTGGAGCACGTGAGTAGCAAGTTGTTGCTAATAAACTTCAGTAGAAGTTGAATCCAGTACTTCAGTTGCTTCTTCAGTGTTACGTGTTTTGGAGAGCAGTTGAGAATGAGGTTTCATTGCATTTCAGTGGTATCGTTGGGATTTTAGCTATCAAGTGGAAATGCAGCAGTGGGTTTCAGATGAAAATTTTGGCATGAGATCGAGGGAGAAGACCAAGCCATCAAATACGTAAAAGAAGTGAATGAAACAGATTTCACACCCTAAAGATCTTATGCTGTAATCTCAAGGGTCGCAGTAGTACCGTTGTTCTAGTTTCCACAGTATCGTGTGGTGAGTCAAGTAGCTTTGATTTCGGTGATCACCTCAGTTAACGACATCATATATTAATTATTCTCAAAATTATTACTGCTGAACTTAACATCCGACCTTGCAGCTAAGTTGTGAGGTGAAGAGATCTGGACTGCTGTGTTCAAGGACTTCATTTTGTATTTTGGCAATATCTTAGGAGTAGGCTTTTCATAAAGTTTGGAAGAATGGTGCATCTCGGGCTTCTTGGTTTGTCATACTACAAAGGCGACTTCAAAATCAGTGGGTATTGCTGTGTATTTTTGATTTGCTGTACATTTCTTACTGATAGAACAGTTCTGTGTTCCTGTAATTGCCACTGTTTCCAACCTCAGCTAAATCCAGGAAGGGATGGCAGGAAGAGAAAGATGGAGGTTGTCTCACAGGTTGTGAATGCTCTTGCTGTGTTGCTCTCAGGATATAAACAGGAGAAAGGTTTCATAAGGAGGGGCAATATCTTTTATTAGATCAACCGCTGCCATGGTGGGGAACAAGACGTGGGCAAGCTTTCAGCCATTCCAGTGCTGAGTTCCTGAGAAGGTTACTCAATTCTTTGGAGACACCATGTGGAGATTTTGTACTGTGTGGATCATTGCAGGCGCGTTGCAGATACAGGTAAATGTTGTGTGGTTTAGTTTTTATAGGCAGCTCATAGTTTTGATGTCTGACCTAGTAGCAATATTTGGTATAATTCTTATTTCAAAGAATAAGGTGGTAGGTGCTTGAAAACGGGTAAGCAGCTGTAGGATACTATTTATATTGCTATTTATTTCTGCATTACTCCACAAACATGATGTCTGCGTAAAGGAAGTAAAGATTGCATTGCAGAGAAAAACTCAAAAAGTAAAATGTTGAAAATACTTTTCAGATGTTACTGTTCTGTGTAAAGCGTGGTGGTGCATTTCCCTTTGAAGTATCTGAATGCTGGGAATCACTGGAAAAATGCTTGGAATGCCTTGTTTGAGGAACCCGTCTGTGGTGTTTTTGTGGAGAGAGACGATCTTGGTCACTCGTGTGACTTCAGTATGGTAAATCTGTAAGATGTAGATAAAAGTTGATGCATTTCAAGGGTTGCAGCTTTAGACGTGACTAATGCTTAATAATACTTAATAGTAGGATTTTATTTTTGCCCTGTTGAAGCCCCTGGTTAGTCATCACAGGATAGAAGAGTGTACAGTTAAGCCAGTGCTGAATGCCGTGAATGTCTTGCCTTCAATTCATATGGATTCCTTTCTTTAGGTCAGAGGGATGCAAAACAAGAAACCTCTCCTCTCCTACTGCCTCAGCAATCAAAAGAAAACACTGTTCCTGATCCAAACTGTTAACCCCTGTGTGTGAAAGTGTTCACTTGTTTGGGATTCTCAATATTTGATGCACAGTCATCACCCACAAACAGGTCTCTGGTTTCTCTCTGGTCTCTTCTGTGGCACACCAGTTGTGACTAAAGAGAGAGAGAAGTGACTGTATGGTGTGAGAAGTCCTTACCTATTTTGAATTGAGAAGTGTTTGTAAGTTTGTTCATTAATTGTATGTTTTACATTATCTAAACCTTATTTAGTAAGGCCTTCATAACTTTTAACTTGTTCTTCTAAGTAAATTGTGCGTATTCTGTAAGTGATGTCAGGATGAAGACCAAGTGGTCAGTGTAACTCCTAGGAATGCTTTCAGATTTGGTCACTTATATAGTGGCAGTCTCCGTATTCAACATCTGTGTATTTGAAATCTTGCATTTTTCTCCTCTGATTTGAACTGAGCTCCCTGTCTCCAAGTGTGTCTGCAGTTGGGGAGAATGTAGGGAGGGAACTCACCCCAGAGCCCCCAGTTGTTGGATATTTCGGTTGTAACTCTCAGGGAACTTACCATGGTCTTGTCTGGAAATGGGAAGCATGTTTAAAAAAAACAACACAAAAAATCCAAAGAAACAAAAAAATGAGAGAGGAATCTCCCCAATTTGGTGTTGCATATTTTCATATACTTTATGGTGTATCAATTTCCCAACTAGTTGAGTGATCATAATTTTCCTCTTCTTTGAGAGATTTTATGCAATTCTACTGCTTGACAAAAAACTTTCTGTCCCATAAAGAGGAGAACAGTTTAGATGTTGACACATAGTTTTACTTCAAAATCCATAATGGATCTTAGATTTGAGGTAGTTTGGGTTGATGCTCTTTTTTTTTTTTTTTTTACATAAACAAACCCAGCTCCTCAAACAAATAAACACAGCACAATCCAAACAAAGGAAAACAATTCAGAAATATAGCCACAGTATTTTCTCCTAGAATTTGAGACAGAATTTGTTTTT
This sequence comes from Tringa tobata, assembly GCA_033628505.1. Taxonomy (NCBI): domain Eukaryota; kingdom Metazoa; phylum Chordata; class Aves; order Charadriiformes; family Scolopacidae; genus Tringa; species Tringa tobata. Next base: position 98,120 of record JAHREE010000214.1, read on the forward strand.
TTTACATAGTATGACAAAAATCTGATATAAAATGATGAAAGCATTCCACACTTAAGAATGGAAATGTTACGCATCTAAGAACTTTTCCTTGGGCATTAGTATAGAATTTAAACGTTGCTGGCCGCATGCACTGTAGCAATGGATTTTCTCTCAGCAGCACCGTACCTTACAAGCATTTAAATGTACAGAATCATTTTAATGTAAAGCAGAGGAAGTGTTGGATGTAGCATCTTTGCTGAGGAGGGCAATCTTTATGCAGTGGACGTTGTGTTTCTCAGGAACACTGGGGTTAATTGTAGCTTGGCAAGTAAAAAAAAAAAAAAAAAGTTCCATATTGTTTTTCTGCAGTAGATTCCTGTTGCTATGCAACAAACAGAATGTCACTTAGTACAGGATATATTAAATTTGTATTCCCGGCACATATCTCTGCACGTTCGTTTTATGCTCTAAGAGGAGGGTAGGGTTCTGACTTCCTGTGGGACTGTAGCTGAAGGATATATTTGAGTTTCTATTCTGGTGCCCGCCGTAGCTGCGGTGACGTCAGCGGAGTCGCAGAGCCTTTCTTTGTGTTGGGATGGAGGGGACACCTGTGTAAGGCCACCAGGCTTCCCAGCAGGCAAACTGGGGCCGGGGGGGTGGTCGTCTTCTCTTCCCCAAGCTGGGATGGTATCACTAAGTGACATGTAAAGACTTGAAGAGGGAGAAATTTCTTGTATGGAGTGAAAAAGAAAGAAAAAAAATCTTAGGCGATGAAATTCTGAAAACCTTTAAATGTGATGCAGAGCAAGTGAATGCAGATGGCACTGCATGAATCTTTAAAGCAAAAGATCCAGTTAATTTTTAATGATTAGAATTAACGTTGACATTTCAATATATTGACATCTCCCCTCCCTTCCTCCCCACTCCCCCCAGTGCTAAAACCAACCAACCTCAGCATCCAAACTATTTACATGTGCCCTAGATGGATTCTGGAATAAATGTTATGGGCATGTTTGGGAAAATTACATTCTGTGGCTCTGGAACTAGTAATTAAGTAATGGACAAATGACAACATCTGGTAAGGCATTATTTTATAATCTAGTTAGACTTCCGTAGTGGAAAAGAAGGCAAAAATAATACTTGAAAGCTAGAAGGATGTTAATTTGATCTTTGCTCCAAAGGCTGTCATGCCATGTAGATGACTGCAATACAGAAACTTGAAAGCTGCGGATTTTTAATATTGTGTTCTTAAGAATAAAATGCATGCATTGTGTCTTACATGCTGTAACATTTATGCTATATAACAATCCGTCTTATTTTAAGCAGTCCTCTGAATTTTGTTGTGGGTTTTGAAAGCCACCTTATAAAATCTAGGCTGAAATTAAGTTAGATACTAAAATTAGCAGGTCAAACACTGTCGCTTTCTCTGATCTTGGAATTGAAATATGCCATTGTCTAAACATATCTTTAAATTGTCAGTTTGTAGCAGATTTGCAAGTAGCAGGGTTTTTTTTCAGTGTTGTAAATTTACTTATACGTCTGGCTGCTTAATATAAATGAAGTTAGGAAAGATTCAGAACATCTCTCAGTACTGTTCTCTTGCTTGTTTTGCCAAGGAGACACCTCTAATATATAGAGCATCCTTAAAGGAGGAAGCAGCCTTTAATAATACCATTTTCTTTCTGCTGCTGAATTCAGAGCTGGGTGGCAGAGCGTTATTCATGCCTGTGCCCGAGCAGACCCAATAAAATCTGTTTCTCCGTGTACACATAGAGAACCTGATGCAACCTAAAAAAATTCTTATCTATTTGGTGAGATCAAACCTGAGCTCTGTTGCAGAGAAATGATTTAAAGACACAGATGGGGAGGCCGGGGGCTTTTTGCTTTCTCCTTTGGGGAGGTGAATCTTTGCTTCTGTGGCAGAACTTTTTTGGCGAGAATGAGAATAATAATGCCTGTGGCTTTCAGTGCTGGGATGACTGGTTTTAGTGGTATCTTTCAGCACAGGCAACAGTAGGAATTTGTGAAACTGCCTCCTCTTCTTGAGGAGGGGGGGCAGAACAAAATTTAGTTGTGAAGCTAGCTGTTTTATCTGTAACTTAATGAAATGAACTTATTTTAATATGTAGGATGGAAAGGTACTAGACTATGCACAGGAAATTGGGAAATATGAGATGCACGTTCCAAGCAGTGTGTGTTTTTAGGCTACTCAGGTATATCTTAAAGGAGCTTAAAGTAGAAAATGGATGTTCTAAAAACAATGGTTATAGGAAAAAGAGCATTTAAAAGTTAAATGCTTTACTAATCAATGTATTTTTATCTTCAGGTGTCTAAAGTAGCCCTCCACTTTGATCTAATTGGACCATAAATCCAACTGTATCATGTAGTTCTTTTTCCTCCAAGTCTGGTAACAGCTATGATTTTGCTGATAGCATCCCGGGCCAAAGAAAATCTCCACAGAAATTTTCCAAGTATAACTTTGGGGTGGAGAAGCAAATGATTGAGAGCAAAAATTAACAGCTGGGAACAAACATTGTTTACAATATTTTTTTCCTTTTGTTCCCTTCAATCTTTTCTTGCTTTTATTTTTTTTTTTTTCTTTGAGGGGTTTGTACTGTTGTGTTTCATAGTATAATGGAGTGGCAATGAAAAATGAGCAGAAGGATGCAGCAGGTTAAGCAATAATCCCATTTCCATGCTAATGGTTGCCAGATGAAAGCAATCAGTGTATGGGCAGGGCATACTGCCTTAGTTTTATTTTTTATTTTTTTGAAGCTCAGGTGCTATGCTGCTATAAATAGGGCTGTTACAAAACAGTCAGCTTTTCATATCCGTCGTCTTCCCCCCAAATTGAAATTAAATCCTATAGATTTGGTACAAGCAGTCCAAAGTTCTGCTTGGCCGTTGAAAAGAAACGGATACATTCTTTATGTTCGTGTGCGCAGTCACATGAGCCTACCAGCTTGTGGTCATTAATGAATACCTTTATGCATAAACTATATGCAGAATTGTGTAAAAAAGATGTGGAAGCATGTGAATGATTATATGCTATTTTTCCTCCCCTACAATAGGGGCTGGATTCTGGTTTGCAGAATTAGACTGTGGTTTGAAGGCTGGTTTTGGGTTTTGTTTGTTTGTTTGCTTTAGGTTGTCTTTCTCTGTTGCAGAGACTGGAAAGTCTGTCGTGAATGAGGTAGGGAACTGCTTGGAGAGGAGAGGATTTCATGGTCTCAGCTCAGTATTTTCCGCAAGAACTGACTGCTTTTTATTTTTCAAAGAGTTTCTGTCCTTCGGTGCTGGTTGAGCTGTTGAGAGTTGTCAGGCATGTTCACTAGCAATGTCCTGACTTGTTTTCGTATTGACTAACTTAAAACTGTGGGCCTCATCTGTCGAAACATTAAATTATTCAGCATATACCTTAATCCTTCAAAGCGCAGAGAACATTATATGGCCACTGAAGACAAAGGGCCCTAGATCATCTTGGATTAAATGATCCATCAGAAGACTTGGTACTAATTACTGTGCTTCAGCTCCCCAATGGAGGAAACAACTTCTCATCTGTTTCTCCTTGAATTTCTAACTTTTGCTGATTTGTTAAAAATAATTGTGTTTAAGTGTGAAGCTCTCAGATGCTGTATTTTATGATGCTGTGCTTAAACTGGGAATAACTTCTGAATTTTCTATTAGAACAAGTTTTGATCAACGTGCAAAAAAAGTCACTACGGATTGATTAATGAAGAAACCTACTAACTGTTCATTTACTCCTCGGTCCATCTGTCCTATGTCAGAGGTGGTCCAAGAAAAAAGGTGGGAGGGGTGAGAGGAGTAATATATAACTAAGATTTTCTAATGGTTTTACAACTGTAAGCCACTCTTTCCTCTCATATATAAGGGAACAGAACTTATTCTTAACTCTTGTACTTTTTTTAACTCTGAAGGTAATTTTTTTTAACAATATTGCAGTGTAATTTCTCAGATTCTTTAAAAAATGTGCCCTGATATTTGAAATACAAATAGATTTGGAACAGCTAGATTCTCCACTGCATGTGCTACCTAAAATCAGCGTAACTCTTGGTGGTTCTTGTCTTGCTGGTAGAGCATGATGTGAAGGAAGCTGGAACTGGGATTACAACAGTGTGTACTTCCCAGAGAGGAAGACTCTAACTCCAGGAACCTACGTTCCACTCATACCGTGCTTAATCAGAGTCACCAACTTCAACCAAATTAAGATCCATCAATATTTATCTGTCAGTTTTTATGATGGGACTGGGAAGAACCTTGACACTTAGCTCTTTGTTCCAATGTTTTGTGTGGGTTAGACCATGTGGCTTTTGCTGAAGATGCTTTGAATTGGTCTGTGTTGATTTTTCCTTTACCATATAAGTAAAAGACAGGTGATGTTCACCTGCCTCATATAATGGGCCAGTCCACTTAGGTGACTGCTTTTAGATATTCAGAGGTGCAACTGCTCTGTAGTGAATGATGGAATGGCTTGCTTTTACATGTTTTGGCTACCTGGCAGATGCAGGCCTGGTTATGAAGGAGGGAGGTGGTGTGGTACCCTCAGAGCAGCAAGGAACAGGTTTTCAAACTCTCTGGCTATCTCTTGGCAGGCTCTGGGGAAAAAACGATGCCCAGGCGCAGTCTGGGCAGACAGATGGGTTTGTCTTGCAGACTCTGGTCTGTAGACTGCAGTTCAGGCACCTCAGTTAAATGTATCTTTAATCAGAGATGGTATCGCCTCTACTGGGAAACTTACTCCCGTTCTGAATTAACCTTCGGAGTTTTTGTCTCGCTACGTGATTTAAATCTTTCTTTCTGTGTATTAAGGCTTCCATACTCAATAACTGTGGACAGTTTATTCTGCTCTTTGAAGCTACCTCTGGTGTACGTGAGGGTTTACGTTTCTCCTAAATCTTTTCCAGATTAAAATCACCAATCTCATTAATCTTTCGTTGTGGGCTCTTTTTAGACCACCTGCCAGTTGTTACTCTCTTCTTGGTCTACATCATTTGGAAGTCAAGGCTGATTGTTGTCCAGCCTGTCATGTACTGATCTGTTCACTGGAATATATCTAAATGTAGATTTGAACTGTTTTTCTCCAGTCACTTTTCCAGTATTCCAGTCCTCCTTTGTGCTTGCACCTTCTTCTGGGCTTCTGTCCTCCCTGGCGACAGCGAGCGTACCCTTCCATCTCTTTGTGGTTCTGCTGCAGCACAGGCAGGTATATTTTCTCTGAGTGTAGCATCGATAGCTGTTATCTGAATATGGCTTTCAAAACTCCTTTCTGCTCTCCTTGTAGTAATTTTTGTGTGTGTCTTTCTTACGAAATTGCCCTGTAAATTCTGTTAAGAACCAAGCCATACTACGGCGTCTGCTACTTCTCTACAGTAATTAGTGTAGGACTTGGAAGACCTAGAGAAAATGTAACTTACTTGACATTATTAGTTCTTAAGTAACACTGAAGATGTGTTATCTGTTAGCAAGCTTTTACTAATAATTTGTGCTGCTGTTTTTCTTAGGATTCAAGTTAAACATAGGATCTTTATAAACCTGACAGCTTGCTTCCTTCCCCATTCAGAATCTCGCATCTGCTGTGAGAGGTAACCATGGGGGCCACAGGCTTCTGCAGGTCTGATCAATGTCCTTCCATGGTCTAATGTTCTGAACATATAGCTGAAAACACAGCATGGAATGGAATTTCTCCAGCCTAAGCCCAACAACTGCAATCTTCTGTAAACTGAGACTTGTAGCTATGACATAACAGGGTTTTCTCATGGGGAAAAAAATCTGTAGTAAATGCAGACACAAAGTACATATATATATTAAAAAAAAAAGTCGTCTGTTGTGGTTGAAGCTTGCAAATTTTTACAGAGTTGAAAACATGAGCTTTGTAAAAAGCAGCATGGAACAATCTGTTGCTAGCATCGCTGATAGTATTGCAGAGAAAAGACTAAAGCATGAAGAGTGAGAAGGGTATGAGATTCCTTGGTAATGTTTGAGGCATTGTATTGAGAAGGATTAACCTCCTGGGATCCAAGTGTGGTGTAACAGTTTATGGGGTAAGATGCTGGGCTACAAGCTAAGGATAATAACTTAAAAAAGGGGGAGGAGGTTGATTTTGCAGGAATAACCCTCTTTTTACCATAAACTCTTGTTTTGCTATAGTTACACAACTTCAGAAGGCTACAGATCTCATTCCCTTGCCCATGGTACCCGTGTGTCACACACACCTGATTAAAATTCTTTCTTTTTGACCTAAGGTGGTGTTTGCTGCAGTGGATCACAGCCGAGTTCTGGACTGAATCTAAAAATGCTTGAACTTGCTCTGACTTTCAGGAGAAACTCCAGGTTTTCATCAGAATGAAGTATATTTTCGTAACAGCAATCTGTATAGTTCAAAAACCTTCAAGGAAGCCTAGTGCGTTAGAGAATATTTTGTGACTTACAGTCAGCATGTTCTTCTCCTGCAATATAAGCTAACTGTTTTGAGAGAAAAATGTTTTACTTGAAAATAAATCCTCTAATTGAAGCTGTTTTGTTTTGTACCATGAGGGTTAATTTCGCTGAGATGTAACTAGTTGTGGGTTCTGCACCTAGTGAAAATACTACCTGAAGAGATAGGTGCAGTTTGCCGTCTTTGTACATGGGTTATTTGTGTTTTGTAGCAGCCTGAAAATGCTGGAAATACTGCTACACACTCTTATCAAATACTTATTTTCTGTGTAGCTAGTTGGTACACTTAGGGGATAAGCTCTTAAACTGGTAATTGAGGATTACTGACTTCTAGAAATTCTAGCTGAATTTTCTTTAAAAATTGCCAGTATGGCTACTTCTGTCTGCAGAATAGCTCCAAAACGTGGAAACCTTTTCATTTTGCTTTCCTTTTGTGTTGCAACAAGCTACTATTTGTAGTTATGGTCTTTTCATGGAGTTCCTTTAATCTGCTGTATGCTGCTGAGTATCTTCTGGTTTGAGTAACTTCCTGCCGCTTGTCACCCTATCGGATGTGAGGCTTAAAACACTTCATAGGTAACGTGGAAGAACAGGTCAAAAAGAGAAGGGGACTGGGGAGAGTGTCCAGTCTTTTTAGGCAGCTCTAGCGAACGCACGCGCAGATAGAATTTAACTTACTGTACTATGGTAAAATCCAGAGGTGCGAAGGTAAGTGACCATTTTTCTCAGCTTTTATCATCCCGTTCCTTTCAAAACATGAGCTTCTCACTCCCACATGTACAACTCAACTAGCAGGGCCAGCAAAGGCACAAATGAAAATCCAAAGTAGATACTCGTGTTTGAAACCTCTGTCACTCAAGAAAACAAGTGCTTTCTCCGTTCGCTTGGCAGCCAGTGTCTCTCTGTTGGCTCAGCCTGCCAAGTGCACTTTCCAGGTGATTAACTGAAGGGTTATGGATACCTGTAGATGGGATGATCAGGAGAACATCCACTGGGCAATCTCTACACCTTGGGTTTCCAGCCCAAGGGTCACGGATCTGCTGCCAGAAAATTTAATGGGGTAAAGAGGACTTATTCATGTTTTTTATGAAGCTTATCTGATCTGTGTTTTGTCTAAGCTTCAGTAAATGCTGATGAGTGATGTCCAGCACTTGCTAAAATTGTTGTTTCATTGTGAGCTTTGTGGAAACTAGAAGCAAAATCCTATTTTTTTGCTAAAACTATATGTCTGCTTTTTAGGTTGATGGTTGGGCTAGATGAACTGAAAGGTCCGTTCCAACCCAGGCAATTCTATGATTCTTTTGTCTTAAGTTTTGAAGTTAATTGAATATCGTTATCACTAAACATTATTTTTTGTAATGCAAATTAAAACTATTTTTTGAAATGCTGGCTTATTTGTGTAAAGATCTTTAATATTTTTGTCTGTGATTGGGATTAACTGGACAAACTACATCTGACCTATCAATCCTAAATTTAGTTTGTATTTTTATAATTCTGTGATGTGTCTTGTTTGCAAAACAGTTTCTTGTCTAAATTGGGAGCTTTTTTCCCCTACCTTTAGAATGTCTTGATCTACAGTTTAGGCAAGGCTTGGTCCAGCTCAAGCTGCTTTAGAATCTGTTTGTTAACGCTTGTCTTCAGAGATTATAATTTAAAAAGCCATGTTAAAAAGTGGCTGCAGGTTACAGCAGCCCCAAGACTTTTAGACTTTCCCAAAAAGGTATTTCCCCTGTTTGGGGAGAACTTCAGTGACACTGTGTATTCCATGTGACCATGGCAAAAAATGCTGGGGTGATTTGCAGCTCCAGTTGATGGGTGGAATGCGCTGCATCTATTGTTCGCTCTCCAGCTGGAGCAAGAGCAGGAGTTGTTTTTCTCTGCTGAGGTTGTCCAAGCCAGACCTGCTGCGCTGCTGTATCCGTCTTGAGTAGTTAAAGGTGATAGTCTTGGCAGAATTCCCACCCTTTTAGTAGCTGTGGGGGAGCTGAGATGTGGGAGACCATAACTTATGTGGTTGGTTTTGCTTTTAAATTCTTAAGACGACTGCAGGCAGTATATCTCTGGAAGCCTGTAAAGTTCACTGTGTTCAGCTTTCCTATTCGATTCAGAGTCTTTTGGAAGTAGAAGCGCTCTCCCTGGTTAATTCCTTACTGTGCAGATTAAACACTGTGTGTGTGATAGTAGTGAGGGCAAGATTGTTCATGTCTAGCCCATAAATACAGCAGGGTCATTAACCCACGTATGGGTGTTCCTGTGCTGTTGCAGAAGAGATTGTCATATCTTTTTTTTTTTTTTTTTTCCTCTCCCCCTTCAACATAAAATTTGGATAGTGAATGCTTCGCGGTTTCATTGTGGAACTCCCATAGATCTGTTCATTGTCTCAAATTCAGTCTTGGCCCATGTTGTGTTTCAACGTGTTGTCTTTTTAAATTTCTTACATCTGATAATGTGCTATTAGAGGGGCACGTAGCAATGCTTTTCTGATGTTGCCTGATAACTAGAGAACAGGGCTTTTAGGGACTTGATTTAGGTTGATTGGTTTGCTATGAAATATTAGATAAGAATATATCAAAAGTAGTATAACAGTAGACTACCTTTGAAATCATGCAAGAAGGTTTGAAAGCTGTTAGAGCTATAATGAATGTCAGATTAAAAAAAGCAAGCTTGCAAAGGTTTCCCCAGCGTTGATATTTGGGCAGTGTTGCTGTTTGTTTGAACTGGGACTTCCTTCTGGCTTAAAAACAATAGAAAATTACTCTTAATCTAAAAGACTTTGCTTCCTATCTTAGATATAATCCCCTTGATAACAAAACAAGGAGAATGGGATGTATAATAAAAACAAGGCAAACTTTGGATTTCTGGGATTCCCTGCCCGTGGAAGGAGCTAAGGTTTTGTGTGAGCTAAAGAGTTCAGTGTCGCAGTACTGTTAAAAATGAGAAAAGTGGGGGCAGACCAATGGTCGATGTGGTCCCAAACTCTGTCCTGGAGAGTAGCAGTAGGAGAAGCTGCTTGGAAGAAACTCCCTGCAGCCACTTAGTAATCCCTTTCCTGCACCCTGGGATCCATTGTCTGATGTGAAACATCTTGGAACATGCCTGTTGATTCCATACCTATTATCCATGAATTCTTCTAATCCTTTTTTAGCTTGCCGATGTTATCTGTCTCCATAACTTCCCGTAGCAACAAAGACATTCACTCTCCTTGTACGTAACTTTAACCTTTAGGGTGGTAGGGATTGACGTTAAGTCAAATCAAAAGCTCAGATTTGGCCACTGGCTTCACCTTTTCCCCCCTGACTGTGAGTTCTGCTGCTGTTAAGCAACCTGTTTGATGGTATGTGGTATGGTATAGTGAATATTCTTCTTTGCAGGTAAAATGGAAAGGAGGAGCAATCACGTTGCTTGTACTGCTGTAAGGCCAAAAGGGCATGTTAATTTCCCTGGGTGTGGATTAAGTGGATATGCAGATGAAGTAGTTTTGACTATCCAAATAGCACCTTCCATTTTATTCCTTTTAGCAAATAAAGGTCTGAGCTAGCAAGGAAAGATCTTTCTAAACATTTTGACAACTTTTTGACAGGTTACTTTAGTGATTGCTCTAGCAGTTTGTAATCTTTTTATGAAACTTGTTTCTATAAAAGTATTCTTTGTGTATGTAGCAGAGAGGCAGTACATGTGGCATAATTTTTATGGCTGGAGGGAAGAGCTGGAAACTTGTACAACTCCTGTGTACGATTTACAGTGTACAAGAGCGGGGCTTCCCTAGCTATTGCTTCAGGCCATGGTCCTGCTGCTGTTCCTCCTCCATTAGTCATACCACAGGTCAGTGTAGTTTTGCTTGGTTTTCCTTATTTTTAATATTTTTTAAAACTGTACCTAATTATCTGTGTATAGAGCAAAACATGGAAAACTAAAGTAGAAATCCTACAATACAGAAAAATACGTAATTTGCAAGCTTAGACCTGCAATCCAGAAGTGTTAGTACTAAGTCTTTTTCAGCTTTAAATTCACAGGTCCCTTGTAGGTCAGGAGAAAAGTCAGTAGATTTTTATGGTGTAGTAGTATCGCTTGACTCTTCCACATTCCTTTCCTCTATCTCCTTGTTATGAGAGTTGTAAAACCGAACTGGAGAAAACACGGTGACCTCAGAAGATAGTTATGGTGGCAGCACTTTATATAGTGTGACTTTGATAAAAGAGTTTTACTTGACACTTGAGATTTTCAGTGTAAGTATTTATTGCCTGGAAAAACCCCACTGTCTATAGTATCACAGTTAAAATCTAGTGAAATGCTTGAAATTACTCCCCTTTTAAGTTCTGTGCTGGCTGTTACATTCTTGTTGCTTGTACTTGTGGGTTGGCATAGTTTGTATATCACGAATGTTAGGGTTACTCTGGGAATTTTAACATATAAATTTCTGGATGTTTTAAGTTTTAATCTGACTCTAAGGTTTTGGTCTTGGTTTCTCTCTTATATCCTCTGTTATCATGAACAGGACTGATACTGCAGTGATGGAAGGTGGTAATTTGGTGGGCTTTGGGTATTGAAGAAGTTAACATTCTAATGTTGAAGTACAGGCAAGAAAATTCTGAGTAACTCTTCCTGCTTTGTTCCAGAGAATCTGAAATGCTGTTTAAACAGTTCACATCTAGTGTGCACTCACTCAGAAGGTGCGTTTACTTACAGCACAATTCTTATTTTTTTGTCTGACATTTGCTGGCTGTAAAGAATGAACGTAGCTGTATGTAAGAAAACGTAGTTGTGTCCTCGTTCATTCAAAATTCAATTACGTTTCCATGTCAGGACCAAAGGCTGTCTTTATTTACACTTGTAAAGCTCCCGTTGAAAGAAGAGCGGTTATATAATTTAAATTTAGGGCAAACTAGGTTCTTTTGGATGGTTTGGAACAGTGAATGCTGCAGAAAAGGCCTTGCTTGTCTTGTATGTCAAAATTAGGAAGAGGTAGCACCTCCTGAGAATATATGCTGACCACAATGAGATGCCTTTATGAATAACTTGTGTAGAACCCCATTTTAAGGTGCATAACTCTTTTTAATGCATAAAAGCTCTCTGCCTTTTCATTACTTTAAAAACTGTTGTGAACAATGAATTATCTCTTTGATCTAATTAAGATGCCAAACCTTGCATTCAACTATTTTGTTTCTCTGCAGTATTTTTGCAGCCAGCCAGCTGCAAAAATTAGAGTATACCTGGGTTTTCTGAATGTAACTTCATGTGCTTTTTCGTCCTGGAAATCAAACTTCATGACTGAAAAGGTGTTCAAGGCTTGGTTGGTTTGGTTGGTTTGTTTTTTTTTACTAAATGAATGAGCTATAAATGTTCTGATGATTGTTTTCATAGATATATACTATAACCTAGATTAAAATACAAAAAATCATGCAATAAATCAGAATTCCTACTGAAATTGTAGTGGCAACAGATTGGTAATGAAAATCTGTTTATAGCAACTTCCTATTATAATTTAATCATTTGGTTTTGGTTTTATCAGTGGAGTACCCCAAATTGCATGTTGATGAAGGATGGACATGATTCTGGTTGGCGTCGCCCCATAAATCTTGCGGAGAACGGCATTTCTTGGCTGTTGTGATTCTATATGGGTGTCGAGGAAAACTTTAGGTGGATTCTGCAATAATTCACTATATAAGTAGACACCATTTGAAGCGATATGAAATGTGGTACGATGATAGAAGTCAGTGCTTCGGCTTCTAATCATAAAGAAGCTTCAGAAACATTAGAAAATCTTTAAAATAGAAGACTTCATGGAAAATTATTTTAAACAGCTTCAGAATCAAGAATGCGGGGCTTTGTAAGGCAGTTTTTTTTCCTGACAAAGCTGTATAGTTTTTAAGACTAAGACTGCTTTAGAATAACAAGTGATGTTGTGATATCAAAAAGTATTTGAAGTACTTCTAAAAGTTTGTGGATAGATGCTTTTCTTTATTTCTTAAAGATTTAGTTTTCCATTACAGCTATGGTCATGCAAGCTCAGACAATGTATCCACACATTCAAATATTGCTGATACGTGCAAGTTTCAAGTCTGTCTAAGCTTCCATTAGCTATTATTTCTGAAAATGTGACGTTGTATACAAAAGAGGAGTGTGGATAGCAACAACCAGATTCTGGGTGAAACAACATCAATGCAAACTTTCCTATACGTTTTTTTTTCCTGTTCTCTTGCAGACAGATTCAGACTGATCTATTACAAAAAGCAGGAGAGAAGGTTCTGCATTTCCTTTTCATCCTTTATACATATTTATGCACCAGACATGAAAGGTCATTTACGGCTGCTGGAGTTTGGCGAGCAGATTTCAGAACCAACACCAAATGCCACAAACCTTTTTTCAGAAGAGCGAGTTAATAGTTATTCAACCTTCAGCGGTCAGTTGTTTGAATTTAATTATCAGAGTTGTCCCAAGGTGTTAGAATTAATCTGAATACTGTGGAAATTCAGATGTGAACTGGTTTCTCAGGGACATGGGTAAGATTGATGGCTTGAGTGTTTGCTGTTACTTATTGCTGTGGCGGTAGTAGCAGCTGGGAGATAAACATCTGGAGTTATTGATAACTGAAAAATTACAGTTAAATATGGACTGGGCCATCTGAGAGGCTGGTGTGTGTATGCTCTGCTGCAGAGACAGCAGAACCTCTGCAAAGGTGGTGAACAGATACTGAATCGCCAGAGTTGCAATTGCCAGGCACCTGCAGAGGTTTGGGCTGGCTGGCATCCTTGGGTTTCTACAACAACTCAAGTACAACAGAGTATTTTGAGCATTCTGGCAGCAAGGATGACAGTGTATTACACGTGAGGAGGAGCCATATGTGCTCAGGAGCTTTGGAGCCATCTGTACTCCAGAACTTTTAAAAGCAGCAGATAAAGAACCAGACTGTTTGAGGGGGGAAAAACTTGAATTTTCTTATCAGCTGGAACAAGCACAGTTTGAGTAACCACAGTGGGATGAGTTTCACCAGGCACCTTTAGACTCTGAAACAACTGAAACTTAAGTAGAATAATACTAAAACCATAATGGTCAATTTTACTATATTAAAAATAATTGGGAACTGCAACTAGGAATTTGGGCTATTTAGGGACCGGTTGTTTCATTTTAAGGAAAATTATTGCTAAAAGCTAATGGGCTCTAGAAATTATAGAGGCAGATAACACTTGATGATGATTATTTGTCCTCACTCTTGTCCTTTTTGCAATTTCCCATCATTTGTGAGGGCCATCCATAAGGATATGTTGTAGTGCTACATGGAGCACCTCCTGTTTCTCAGAACAGTGATGTGAATGCCTCCTGTGAAGGTAAAGGAAGGATTTCTGTTTTGTTTCTTCCCCCAAGAGGAGTTCTCTTCTTTGTATGTAATTTTTGAAACTTGGAATGAGAAACTTTGTCTCTAAAACTTGTGTGACATCTTTAGGACTAATGCTGGTTTTTGACCTTGAAAGCATACAATTTATTCTGTCCATTGGCATATGGGAAACGCTTAATTAGGGCCATTATTATGCAAGTACTGCTCTCTTTTTTTGGGAGGAGAGGTTGGTTGTTCATCAGCAGCCCTGAAAGTTTTCGGTGTATCTTGTGGGAGGTGTATCTAAGGAGGCAAAACATTCTGCTTTAACCATACAGAGCTCATTCTGTGAATTTGTTATCCTGGGACTCAGAATTAATCAGGTGCCAACTTATAATTTACCAGGAACATTTCTAGACACGGCTGCATTTGAGGGACTGTTTACCATGGGCAGATAAGCCAAATACAAATCAATTGGAGAAGGATGATAAAAACCAGGAACAACACTTTGAAGGATATAAAGCTGTGTCTCACTTCTGTTGATGAGCTATTCTGAATTCAGGGTGTGCTTTTTGAGAAGACTTTTCCATTTCCTAAACTGCTGAGACAAGTGTTAGTGTTTAGATCCTAGTTTGGTTCATTTCTTGCATTTCACTTTGTCTCTCAAACGTTAAAGGAAGTAGGGATATTCTGAGCATCCTGATTTTTTACTGCCACAGATATTGAGGGCTGTGGTGCAGAGGTTTAAATGACATGGCACAGCGTTTTGGGGCACCAGCTGGTGCTGTAATTGCAAATTAGTTGAGCTGTAGCTTCAGAACCTAATAAAGTTATGCATGCTCCTCGGGTGTTTCTCAGACATGGGACTGGAGCCATGGCCTGGGCACACCTGAGCCAGATTAATTTGGCTGATTGATTCAAAGAATCACAGAATCATAGGGGTTGGAAGGAACCTTCAGAGATCATCTGATCCAACCACCTGCCAGAGCAGGGTCACCCAGAGCAGGCTGGACAGGACCATGTCCAGGTGGGTTTTAAATGTCTCCAGAGAAGTAGACCCCATACCATCTCTGGGCAGCCTCTTCCATGGCTCTGCCACCCTTAAAGTAAAGCAGTTTTTCCTCATGTTGAGATGGAATTTCCTGTGTTCCAGCTTGTGCCCGTTGCCCCTTGTCCTGTCACTGGGCACCACTGAGAAAAGCCTGACCCCTACCTCTTGACACCCACCCTTTAGATATTGCTCAGCATTGATGAGATCCCCTCTTGTTTTTATCTTTTCCAGGTTAAACAGCCTCAGGTCTCTCAACCTTTCCTTATAAGTGTTCCATCCCCTTGATAATCTTTGTAGCCCACGTCCTTCTCCTCAGGGCTGCTCTCAATCCATTATCTTGATGTGTCTGAAGTTTTTTCAGAATCTTCCGTGAGGTTTCACAATAATTCTAAACAGTCTCTTCTAGTATTTCAGTGCTGTTACTGCTTGGGGAATTTTCCTGTTGCTCATTCTTGTTTATGGAAGGTGGTGTTTGTACACTCCCAGATTTTTTCATCTGCACTGCGTGGTTTGCTCTTTTATTTTTGTAATCTCCGTGTCTTTTTTTGATGCACTTCTGCCTTCTCAGGTGTTTTCCCAGTTTGTATGTCTGCTGTAGTCCAAAGTGTACTACATTGTGCTCGTGTTTTTAGAAAGCCAATTGAACTTAATTTTTCGTTATCCTTTAGATTTTTACATCTACCTCCATTTTACCAATTATTCATATGGTAATGTTTTAGATACCAAAACCATGTACTTCGGTGCAGTGTTGGCTTTTTTGTAAGTAAGTTGGGTAATGATGAAAAGAAGTGCCTATCTCTTCTACGTGATCTCTTGTCCTTCCTGATAGCAAGGTAGTACTTTGCATATTGTCTTGTACGTGCTGCCTTACCTGAGCCAGATTATTACAAACAGTTCCCACATCAATTTTTTGTGTGTGCTAGTTCATGAACAGCTACTCAATAGATTTGTCACAGAAAAGGTTGTAAAGTGCTAAATCTTCCATTCCACAGAGAACTGTGAATCTAGGTTTTTATGACCATGTTTTTCATAGTTTGAGGGGTAGATTTTGCTTATTGCTAGGAAGTTCTGGCCCTTGGCAGTAATGATGCCATTTGAATTGTTTTGGCAAATATCTCTAGATCTTACAGTGTGAATGCTGCTTACTTAATGAATGTGAAGAAGCTCTGTTTTATGCATCTGTTTCATACAGTTCTCTTTTTTTTTTTTTTAACTTTGTATAAAGGTATTACCTATTGGCTTATGCTGCTATGTAAAAGACTTCATTTGTATTTTCATCAGTCTGCTCCATAAACTGAAGGTCTCTACCTGATGCAGTAGCAGTTCTGGGTCATTCAGGTGCCGCTTCACCCCCTTGAAGACTTTTTAACTATTCTGTTGGCTGTTGAGGTGATGGAAACGCTGGTGCTCGTAGCAGGTCCCACTCTATGCTGTGTTTTGTGAGGAATTGGGAATAAAGTATTTGGTCTGTGCCTGGACTTTTTCAGTTGCTTTGAATGCTTACTTAAAGCATGTTGACTCCTTTTCTTTTCTGGCAGTTGTTAGGCAGGAAGAGGTAAGACTGCAATGCTGGTGCTTGTTATTGTATTTTTTTTCATTTGGATATTTTCTTTAAAGTGACTATCAACATTTTGGGCTTTTTGTGTTGGTTTTTGGTTTTGGTTTGGTTTGTTTTTTTGAGAATTCTTGCTCCTGTGAACATCAGTGTGTGCATCTACTTAATTTAACAGACAGTAGTTGTTAAAGGGCACTGCCTGATGTCCCCTCTAGTGAAGGGAGCTGTGTTGCCACATTTAGATTTAAATAAACTTTGTGTCCTGCTCTGAGCTCAGATGATGCCCTTGGTCTGACTGAGTGCCGTAAGGAAAACAGCTACTGACATTCCAACTACTGTTTTTAACAAGGCCTGGATTTTATTAGCCTGCCTGGGTCACTGGCAGCCTTTGATTGCTGGAATAAAAGCTGAAGTAACTGGTTTCTAAACCAAACCAGAGCTGTGGATTATTCAGTGGATTGTGCTGACTGGGGTAACCAGCCAGTTTGCTGGGGCTTCTTTTCTCCTGTGCTCTGAAACAGCCTTTCTGTAGCTTTCTGCTTTGTTCGCTCACCGCTAGCAATCAGAACCTTGAGTCCCCCCTCCCTGCTTTTTTTCTTTTGCTTTGTATGAGTCCCTTTGTCTTAATTTTAATTTTGTAAAAAGGCAAGTTGTGCAAGGAGGCAGAAGTGGAACTGGTGCCTGGAGTAGCGTGTGCTTCTAATAGTTCATGCTCACGTTCTCCTCCCTGGCGTGCGGGTGGATGGATTCAGGAGTAGTGTGCAGTCTGACAAAATGTGATTAGTCTGCACTTATTGGTACACGTAGCGTCTGGGAAACCCTGATGCAAGTCTTGAAAGGCTTTATCTCAACAGTCTTGCTTGATAGCCTTTGGGAGCTCGTTTTTTTTTTTTCCCTCCAAAACAAATGACTCACAGCCCTTGGGTGCTTTGTAGATTCAGTGAATGCTGTTCTTTGAACGCAGGAGGAGGGAGAACAAGCAGTTTACCTTTTTGCTGTTAAAGATAATGATAAAGTTTAAAAATAAACCCTCCACAACTAATACGCTGATGTAGGGGAGAAAACAGGTCATTATGGAAAAAAGTTTAAAGTATATAATTTTCTAAAGTCTGTAATAAACTGTGAGTGTTTTCTGGAACATTACCTTTTCATTTATGCATACAGATGTGTAAACTAAGTTTTATTGATTTTGTTTCATGTTACATTACCAAATTTTACTGTTATATTTCATCACGTGCTTCTTAAGATGTGAATTTGGACAACTGAATATGCATAAATGGAAAATGGATTATACTATATCAGGGACTAGCCAACTGAGCTGTGGTTGCAGCATATGCCCACATCTGGCATAAAACTGATAATAAAACTCCTTTTTTTATTCCTCTGTGTCTCCCCATCAAATGCATATTTATAGTTGGTAATGCAGTCTGCCCATTTTTGTTTGCTTACCTGAAGTTTGCAGCTGATCACATAATATATTCTAGAATAGGAATGTTTAGCTAGTCTGAAAGTACGTTGTTGTGTTAAGCCCTTTGTCTTGTGCATTGCTTACCTAAAAAAGTGCTTTTGTGGGGCAGGTAGTAACTGAAGGTAACACCAGCTGCACACTTATCAACACTTGCTTATCAAATGATCTGTGCTCTGCTGCATATTGGTATATGACTATAGTTTGAGTTAAAAACAAAGCAAACAAAAATCCAAAAACCAACCCCAAACAAACAAAAAAAATGCCCACAAAATAAAAAAATGTTAAACCCCCCCAAGCTGCCTCAAAACTTTTGTTTGCAAGCAGAACCTGAAGGCTCCGGTTGGAGAGTAGGATTCCCAAAGCTTCTGTTAAGAGGCAAGATGCAGGACACTCCCTGTGTGGTTTAAAGATTAAACTTGTGAATGTACTTGTTGGAAGGGTGTCGTGACACTGGAAAAACCCAGCCTGGAAGGGAATGCTGTAAATAGAGCTTAAGCACTTAAATGACTGTTGCAGAGAGTAACATAATAAATTAAAAAATGCTGATTAAAATAATGCAAGATTGACTGGAAAAGGTGGTTTCTAAAGCAAAGATAGGGCTGGAGAGGAAAGATAATAGAATGGTTGGGCTGTTGATCTAGAGTAATGAAAGCCACATTAAATTTCTAGCTCCATAAGAGCCATCTTGTACAATGAGAGAGACCCGTGGGATGCCAGCTGGATTGTGCTGCTTTTCTACTTTAAAATAGCATTTTTCCAATAATTACTGCTGGATTAGCTGAACTAGTGAAAATCCTTGTTCAGATAAAGCGTTCTGGCACTTGCAGTTAGCACAAACCTAAACAATGGATGTGCTGATAAGAAGTCTTAATTTTCTAGTGTGAGCAAAATCATTCTTCAACTTACCTTCACGTTATAGTTACTCCACTAAATACTATATTAACACAAATAATGAATACATAATTATGCTTTTAAATATTCTTTTTCCAGTTGGAGCTTACGATTTTTATTTTTTTTCAGTTGGAAAGAAGTTATTAGTATAGGTCTCTAGCTTTGTATTCCTCTGCTGTATTTTTAATACTCATAATAAAAAAATGTCTTAATTGGCCAGAGCTGCTGTTCTGTTTGGTTTTGTGTTGTTGCTTTCTGGACTGCATTTTTACTTTTAATTTAATAAGAAGCATTTGATTATGTTATGATTCACTGAAGAAACTTAGGTAAGAAAAGATTAGCAGAAAAATGAAGTACAAAGTAATAACCTCTGCACTGCTTTTGGTTTAAATACTGGGCTTTCGATGTGAGCTACGGTACAGTGAGTTACACTCCTTAAGGAGGAGATAGAATAACTGACATCTGATAACTGATATTAGAAACAAGTATCTAAATGTCTCAGTTTTGATAGCAATGTAACAAAAGCGCTCTTATTAAATCAGGGTTTTTTGATCTTATTGCAGTTTTGAAAACTTTATTTTCCTGTTTTTCTAGTAAAGGAAGCCAGTAACTATTTTTCTCCCAGCCCTAAAAGGAAAAAATATTTTTGTCAGAACTTTAAGGGACTTCCCGAGTAGTGTTGATAATACCATTGTGTATAAAAGGCTTTTTTTTTTTTTTTTACACAATGGAATTTTTTAATATAATGCACTATGTATACAATGTAACATACGAAAATATAAAAGAGTAATGTTGTCTGCAGATTTAGCCCACTCTGGAGTCAAAACTTGTGCCCAAATACAAACAGAAATTCACATGCGGGGGTTTGGACTTGTTGATTAATTATTTGTGCTTGTTCATGCAGATACACTTAAGAAAGGTATGAATTGTCATGTCTGGGAAAGTTTTAAAATTAAAGGACTGTTGGGAAATACGATCCCCTTTTGTTGCTGTCACCAGGAGATGTTCTTAAGGTGAATATGGATATGTCCCTGTCACTATAGATCTTAGTGTTTAACAGATTGCCATATTTAAGATTATTGTGAAAGGGAGTTGACTTTCCAGTGTTAAACTTCAGATTTTGTCTCAAAACATGACAACTGAGGAGGGAGCTGAATTGCCTGGGAATTGAGACCAGAAAACCCAGGCAAATGCAGGGTCTCACCCTTTAACTTGATAACTATTTTTGTGGTGTGAAGGTAGATCTCAATGATAATATTTAAGCAGCTCATAAACAAAGCATCCGGAAATGGGGGATATAAAGTTTTGCAACCTTAGACAGTAATTGCATTGCCAAGAGGTTTGAAGTACTCTCTGGAAAAGCAGTGTCTAATGTCACGGTAAAGGTGTTGATCAATTTTATAACTTTTGTGAACTTGCATCATGTTTTAGTAATTTCTTACATGTGTCTGTTTTCTGCTCTGGAGTAAGACTGTTCTTTGGTTTTTGGTTTTTTGCCCCTGGTGTAACCGTTTTTGTAGAGTTTTGATATTAGACCTATTTAAGAGAGGCAAAATATGTTGAAGAATAGGTTGGGTTTTTTTTACTCATTGAGATGACAATTCAGATGTCCCTTTGTACTAACTACTCTGTGTGGATTAAAACCCCTTAAAAACAAGTGTTTAGAGCACACACGTGCACTGATATGCTTCTGTTCGAGGGCTGTCACTGCCGCTTCCCTCTTACCTGCTTTATTTTTATTGCAAGAGATGCATGAAACAGCTGACAGCGTGAGAAAATCAAACAGCTTCTGCTCCATGGCTTGCGGTGCATCCGGATCATCCTTTTTTCTAGGACAGAACATTAGATGTAATGAATGCACAAATGTTAATGTTAATTATTAACTAGATTGAATTAGTTACCGCAATCGTCTGTTGGTGTTCAAAGTTGTTAAAAGTAGGTCACCCAGACTCAAAAGTACTTTTGCAATGAATTCTAGTGTTGATTTCTCACATTTCTGCTTGTGCTGTTCTTTGGCTGTTTGGAGAGGAAGAGTAAAACCTTCCAGCCTTTTGCTTATAGCCTCAGAATTGTAAAAACAACCCGTCCCTTCTGTTAGAGTTACAGTAGTGCAGATATTACAGGACAGAATCAGCTGAAGCCTTCTCCCAGCTACTGAACAGGATTTCCATTTACAATCAAGCATCACTACTGTAACACAGTGGTAGAATTTTTAGATCAAATCACATTTCCTACCTTGTCATCAAAATCATTAACTAATGAAGCCAAACTTCAGACTTTGGGAAATGCAGATTTATTTATATTTTTTTACTGTTTGTTGTTAACTAGCACTGTATGAAGGATACTTAGAGGAATAATGATCACGGGTCTGAATAATTATAGGCTAATTTAAGCTGTGTTTAATAGAAGAGTGAGTGAAAGTGGGTTTATACCTGAGGGAGTAGATTTTGAAAAGACAAGCCTTAGTACCTTGAGGGAAGCACATTAGTAAAAATTACTGGAAGTGGTGACGAATTAGGGTGTGTGTAGGGTGGATTCAGGACTTCCTTCAAGTTAGAGGCTAAAATCTTGATGGACTTGAAGTCAAGCTCAGAAGAAGGGCTTCTGAAATAGCTGTGCGAGTAACCACTTCAAGAAGGATATTGCTAGTAAGTAGGGTATAAGAGGAGTGGAAAAAAAACACAACTCGTTTAAAAAGTGATGTTTAGAGATTAAATGATGTGGGAAAGAAATCAGAGTTATTCAAAATAAGATTGAAATAGACTTGCCAAAAGCTAATTTGGATCAAAGAAGAGATGAGTGAAAGAAAAAATCTGCTGTTCAGCGAGTAAATGCAGTAGTTTGGCATGAAAGTTGAATTCATACTTTAATATAGGTGTAACTTTGTGTTCAAAAGCAAATGCAAATAAACCATAATTGGAGTGGAAGCAGAATGCTTCCAGATTGGGTCAACTTGATGAGAATAACCTCTCCTTGAATTGTGGTAGAATTTGTACGTTGAAAGCCATGCTCCAAACGGAGCTGTAGATAGGCATGTAAGTGGAAACATGGTATTCCTTTGTGTTAAGATAATCATAAATGTCTATATTGAACACCTAATGTGAGAATGCTCATTAGATCTTCCTGAATGAGGAAGTAGTTGTAGGTAGAGCAATTTTTACAGATCAGTGTTTGCTTTCTACACCATGACTGGGCTTGGGTTGCAAGAATTCACACGTTTGGAGTTGCCTGAATAAGGCCTATGACTTTGCCTTACCCTCGAAAAAAGGATGAGATTATCAAGATGTGTGTTTATATTTGAAGTATTTTGTAGTACAAACTTGCTACTCAGAAATTCGTGAATCAATCTTGCGTGCTTTGTCGGGAGGAGAGTACGCAAGAAACGAGGCTTCTTGCACAAAAGGCTGCGGCTTTTTGTCTTGTTGACCAACCATAGGTAATTTTACCACAATGTTTTTAATTTTTTGTCGTCTCAGAAATAAGTATTGAACACTCTAAGAATCTGTTTAACAAGAATTTAGCCTAATTTTTCCGTTTAAGAGATTTCTACAACTTTTTAATTCAGTGTTAACAGTTATTCTTATTTCTAATATTTCCTGTTTTTTGTTTAAAGGTGACTTTTGTGTATAATTGATATAAAATCTAAATAAGGGAAGTGTATGTATTGAAAGAATGTGCGTGTGTGATACAAGGAACTGGCGTGAATATTGGAACAGTTTACTGGTAAAGTGCCAGGTTAGGAAACTTATTTGTCTTAAGTCTTTCAAGTAGAGAAAATTGTTGCCTCTTGCTTATGCTTTAGAATACATGTCTTGCTTTCTAAAGAAGAATAAGATGGAGTAGAATAAATATGGCGCAAGACCAAGCTTTTAGCAGGACATTTATTTTAGGGAACAGAAAGTATTTCAAGATTGACTTGAGAAAATTGAGGTGTTGCTTTGTCTTTGTTGTTGCTGCTTTTTCTGAAGAATAGAAAATAGCTTTGTGCTAGGTATGCTATATCTTCTCAGAATATTAGGATTACTAACACGATGGATACTTCTCCTGTTTCACAGTTGCCTATAAAAATATTAGTAAACTTTTTGTTTCAGGAACTTGAAACTACCCCAGTCTTTTTTCTTGTAATTTTATGATGGCTTTAGAAAATGCTAATAATCTTAAGGAAGAATCTTTGTCATAGTCATGAGCACATCTGTAATGTTTAGTAAGTGTCAGCTAGCATCATTGCTTGGAAAATTAAATTTGGAGTGATCTTTCCACTTTACTCTGAGCAGTGTCTCCATTGAAACAATGTGCTCAGCTTTCTCTGCCTCTCTTCCCTGTACCTCTAATAGTTTCATGGGATATTTTGGTTTTCTTAGTAGTAGAAAGAATTATGAGAAGTTTAGGAAGAGCTACAAAGCGGTGAAGACCGAAAACTTGGTTGGTTTGATCTAGAAAGGAAGATACTGAGGGGTCTGTTTTCTCTTGGCTCTTTACTTACCAAGTCCTTGAGTTCAGTGGTTTTTGTTTTGCTCTTGCTTGTTCCATCCATAGTGAAGAACTGTAGTGTTTTGTTTCCCTTTCACAATCAAATTCAGTGAGATACTTTGTTAGTCACGACAGTCTAAAATAGGGTAGTAAAATGCTATTTTAAATATTCAGACACTTATTTTATAGTACAGGTCAGCAATAAAATAAACTACTACGTAGTTTATTTAAACCTCTTACTTTTAGACATTAAGCATTAGGACTACTAGTGTTTAAGATCTTTATTTAGAGGCTACAGAAGGAGAGCCTGGTTGAAGCTTCAAGTGTGAAATGCATGATGCTATTTTTGGGAAGAACATTGCAATAAAATGAGGTGCTAAGGCAGTAATTGTCATAAATAAGGTACTTATGATATGTCTGCAATTCAGTGGGACCTTCTCAAAGGGATTTTATTTCTTCTATAGCCATTGACTGACTGGTCAAAGCGGGAGTTCTCTGAGCTCCTGTCCCCTGCTCGGAAGGAGCCCTCATCTAAGTTAGGTATGGTTACTCAAGACCTTGTCCAGCTGCATTTTGAAGTCTCCAGGGATGGAGATGCCCCAGCTCCTCTGCGCAGCCTGTCCCAGTGTTTAACTGCTCTCTCGGTGTCACTTTTTCTTACCTGATTGAGAGCTCTTTTCATGCAGCTTTTGAGCATTACCTCTCATCCTCTGTTGTGCACTTTTAAGAAGGTTCTGGCTCTGCATTCCCTGTAGTGATTTATTGAGTAGTTGTGGATGGCAATTATGTTCCTGCCTTAGCTTAAGACTGAACAAACACGGCTGTCTCAGCCTCTCCTCTTGCATCTTTTTCTTTAGCCCCCTTAATGGTTTCCTGTTTGATTTCCTCCGATTTGTCAAAGTCTCCCATCTTCTGAGGAGCCCAAAACTTGGCAAAGGATGCCAGATATGGTCTGAATAGAGGGGAATAATCACCTTCTGCAGTGCGGCGGTTGCTTTGTCTCCCAGGGTCAAGTTTTTGCTCTTGTCCTCAAATTTCTTGAAGTTTCTGTCAACCAGTTTCTCCAACCTGCTGAGACTGAGCTCTACTGTCCGGGCATATCAATCTATCCCAATTTAGGGAAAGCCATCCACAGACTTGCTGAAGTTTCATTCCATCCCATTTTCCTGGTCATTAGCAAGGACATTAAACAGCATCAGAGGTGGTGTTGATGCCAGAGAAATTTCCCAGCAATAGCTTACTCGTTACATCAAACCGCAACCCTTCAAGAATCTCACTCCCCAAACCTTGGTTCTTGCACTGCTGGAAGAAGGTTGTGACATTTGCCTGTTTCCAGCTGTCAGGAACTTGTCTTGATGGCCTTGTAAAGACAGCAGGGTGGTCTCACGATGTCACCACTGAGCGACCTCCACCCTCAATGGGTGCCTACTATTCAATTCAATAGACTTTCTGTGTCCAATTTATCAAACTGAGCCCCTTAACTTAGTTTTCCTTTACCACAAGTAGTGCTCCAGTACTCGTGCAGACCTGGGAAATTTGAGAACAAAAACTTGCCAGCAGAGACCAAGGCAAATACACGTAACCTTTTCTGTGTTCTTTCCTGCTGGATAACCCATCTTATTTCTGCAGTGGACCCACATTTCCCGTGATTAATTCATGTTAACATCAACTCTCTGTTTGAAAACAAGTGCTCAATTAACAAAATATGGTTTTTACTTTCATATGTTTTAGGTAAAATTAAGTTTTAGAAAGACACCTCATACAAGAATCTTGTAATGAACTGTGAATTGGATATTCATATATTAACACTGGGGCTATAATGTTTCAATCAAAGATCAGCCACGTTCCCTTTACACATCTCTCCACATCAGAGGCAGCCATTATATTAAATAGGTAATGTAAAAATGCTCCTATCTTGCTGTTCCAGGAGTTGTCGGGCATTCTTTATCTGAAAGTAAAATGAGTTACGTGATCCGCAGCGATAGTAACGTAATGATTGATTCTGTTGCAGAGCGTGTTTGAGAACTCAGATTTCCCAGGGAATCTGAACTCCAAAAGCTGTGATTTGTACCATGTGTCGAAAGCTTAAGAAATAACATAATAAGGTCCCTTTTTGTTAAAATATGTAGAGAAGATAGGAAATGTATGTTAAGTGGTTTTTCACAGGAAATCATCAACTTGTCTTGTCTAGCTGCTGTTGATGTTGTTTTTCATGCCCACTTAAAATGGCATTCCACGGTATGACTGGGCTCAGATTCATGGAATTATAGCAAGGAAAGCAACAAACCATCAGAAGTAGACTATTTTTAGGAAGCAACGTGTCTGGCTAGCTTTTGGCCCTGGTCTTTAAGAGCTTTAAGTTAAAATATTTCAACTTTTAAATCTGTCATGATTGTGCCTGTTCAGTAAAAGTATTGATTTTACAGCTGTTAGCCTTGTTCAGTTACAGCATAACCTGGTACGTAAAAATTGGTTCATTCCCAAATTGTGCTGTAGAAGTTGTTTCCCATTAGCTTTGTCAAAAAGCAGACAAACTGAGAAACTGATTTTTGATAAGAATCTGTCTGGACATGGATGAAAAAGCATGGTAGGAGTTTTCTACTTCTGTTTTACTGCTGAGTAAAATTGCTATCCAGGCTGTATTAGCCTTACTGTAGCAGAACCTTTGGCTTGCAATGCCCCTGTATCAAATCTGCATTGAGGAAACGTAATCTATTTAAATTACTGCGTAGATTCTGCATAACCTTTTAGTATAAGCAAAGCAGTAAATGCCCTTGAGAAATATGTTGGAAGAATCAGTGGAAAAATGGATTTGATTGTAACAATGCAGTATTTTCAGGAAAGATATCTGGATAAATTACAAAAAATGCCATGTTTAAGAGAACACCCTGTATAAGAGGATAAAAGAAAACAAGAATATGGATGAGTGCATGAAGGAAGCATAAACTGAATTATCTAATTTCATGGTTGTGTGGAGTCTAAATGTAATACTTTATTTTACCAGTATAAAAAGAATGGCTGGGAAGATATCCCCTCTCCCTGCCCCCAGTGCCGACACATGCAATGAGCTAGCCAGCTACTGCGTAGTTCTAATATTTATTTTTTTTTCAAAACATCTATTGGAAACATTTTTTGAGGAAAAAAAATATCTTTGTGATTCTTCATAGGGTGGAAGTTCTAAAAAATTCCAGAAGAAAATGGGAAAATATTGCTTTTGTCACTTGCAGGTTGCTTCATTGAAAATCTTATCTCAAAACTAAATGAATAAGGCTTTGAATAAAGTATTTCCATGAAGTTATCACTAGATTTGCACACTAGGCAAGGGCCAAATCTTGTGTATAAAATTCCAGTATATCCAAACTCTTACTTGTTCATCTCATAACTTGCAATTTGAAGTAAAACTGGTGGGTTTATTGACAGTAAAGTTTCAGCAAGCTTTATAATGTCTGATTCTTCAAAGTAAATTCTCTACTGAGATTGAAAACCTCACATATTGTTTTAAGCATCCAAAGATTTGTCTGTACCAAGGCTGAGAATGCTTTTTAGACATGTGTAACATTCTAGTGCTGCGTTTTTTCCAGTCCAAATTGGTTATAAGGAAAACCTTGAACCTGAAGTGCAAACGGTGGAAAACTTCATCTTAAAGACACAAAAATAGAGAAATATCAGGAAAGTATGATAATACAAACAAGTAAAGGAAAAAAAAAATCAAGGCTAGCAAGTAGCCTCTGGGAACTTACATAGTGGAGATGAAACCCTGAGTTGGATCATGTATTTTTAGGTAACACTGAGCATCTCTGGTTTAATAGAAAAAAGGCAATTTGTAGTATGGATGATAAAAGTTAAGAATTCTCTTCTTCATTTTTAAAAAACAAGACAACAAATGGCCGTTCCTTTTGTTTGCTGAAGTCATTCCTTAAAAAGCACCTCTTTCTTTGTGTATTAAATCATTTTAATTTGTGTTCCTGTTTGAAAACTGACACCTGGTTTTGAGCAACTGTACAATCTTGTTAGTTTGAGATTTGAGAAGTGACTTCTTGTAATAGTTAAATAATTCTTTACCTGAAACATTTCATTGGTATAGCTGACTTAGTCGCTTTAGAAACCTTTTTCTGTTTTTAAATTTTACTTAATCCATCTGTAGTGGATACAATAGTCATTTTGGAAATGTATAGATGCAGGTATCTTAATGGACTCTTCAGTTTGAGATGGGAATTGGAAGGTTGACTTCAGAAACTGTTTATGAATTTAAGTTTGGGATTGAGATTGTAACTAAATATAATTAGTTCTGTATAAGAATATATACTATATTAATATTATAGCATATTATATCACCGAATATTATATATATGGTTATGTATCATTAGTATATCTAGTTTTATGCTATTCAAAGTCCATGGGGTTTAGTCTGCTATTGTTAGTTCCCATCAATCCTTTGTTTTATATTAAGGTTCATCTCTGTAGTGTGGCTATTTCTTGGTTTTACTGTTGTCATATTCTCTCTTAGATATCCCTGACTCCCGTAGAGTTTGAATAGGTTAATGATTAGCACTTACTGACATCAAATTACTCTGAAGTCTACCTATCACTTTTACAATGGACCAGCAGTACAACACCAGTTGATATGTTAAGATGGTTCAGACTTGACCATACTCTTCCTCATGTAACTTTGGTTGCTTTTGCCACTCTTCCCACTGTCTGTGGCTAGATCATCTTCTCACTTCCAGTTTCTTAGGTGCCTGTTCCAGATTGTTTTATCTTGTGTGCTTTCTCTAAGTGTTATTGTCCATTTAAAAAACAATTTATACAGAAATTTCAGTATTTTTTACAGTATTTCTGTAATACTATTCTAGATTGTGAGCATTTCAGTCTGACTCCAGCATGTGTTTTCATATTGAAATAACATTTCCTAATAAAAAGAATAGGTGAATTTTTACATGAGTCAGCACATGACAAACCTGCAGACAATACTGAATTCCCAGCTCAAAATGTCTTTGTCCATTGCATGAGATGCCATATTTAATGTAAGAGTATGAGAAACAATGTTGGAAAAAAACCAACCCTCCTGGGGTTATAAATTGATAATTCTATGTGAAAAATAGACTTTCATTTTGCATCAAGCTGTTGTTCTAAATAATATTTCTTTTTCTGCCTGAGTGTCCTGCAATGATTTCCTTCACCTGTTTGATGTTCACCTGCTGCTATGGAACAAGCTACAACTGCAAAATTGTGAAGGGACAGATTTATAGCAACAAAAGAAATTTATTCTTTAAATTGCACTTGTTCCAAGAGCAGACTGCTCTTTGATTAATATTAAATGCTTTTATACCTGAGATGAAAAGCAATTTTCTTTCAGTGGAAGGTGCTCATTGAGCAAAGTTGAGCTTCAATAAACTGTGTGCCAATTAAATCTCTGGGATGGAGCGTAGCAGAATTCTGTGTCAAAAGCAAAGCACCTTTCTTTTGCCTGCTGTTTGTCTCAGTGTTTAGATTCAGTTTCCTCTGCTCCTCAGCAGCAGTAGTTTTATTTCTAGTGGGGACTTTCCCATGCAGGATTTCCCTCTGGTTTCTGATGTGGCAGCAAATCTGTGATCTGAGTAATTCACGGGAAGAAAAAGTGGGAGAGCTGAATGAATCTCTCGGATATCAATCAAAAGTTTTCTAGGCACAGGCAAGCACTAACTCGCTAGCGGGAGAGCTGTTGGTGAAGCAATCTGGAACTACTCCTCCCACATTGACCTCCCATTTCAACAGCAGCTCTTCTTCCAGTTGGACCTGTTGGGAGAACTCAACAACCGTCTTTATCCACAGGGTGGGGGGGTTGTAGTGTCAGTAGAGGAATCTGCGTGAAAACTGGTCAGATAAATCAGCCAGTCTTGATTTAGTCTGATTCTAAAATCTGAATAGCAGCTAAATTGCGGACTAGCTGGAGTGTTGGAGTGGGCAAGCCACATCCTTTGATGTTGGAGGCAAGTTGGATGCATGGCAATGTTCCTTCTGCTGTACCCAGCACAGAGTGTTCCCCTGCAGGAGCCTGTTCAGCGAGGATTTGGTAACTCAGAAAAAACTGAGATCTTACCTTTCAATTGAGGATGAGTTATAGGGAAAATTAATTTATTGTAAGAACTATGTTAACTATTAATTTACTGTGAGAAATATGTTAACCCTTGCTGAGCCCAAATGGATTGTATTTTTTCATGGTGTCTTGTTGGTGGCATCGATGCTGATCTAGTTGGCAGAGAGATGGTAATTGTTATGCCCAGCTTCACCTGAGATTTGCTTTTGGCTAAGGTGCCAAAGTTCAAAAAATGAATAAAATTAAAGCAGTGGGTTATGAAGTAAAAACTTAAGTGACCTAAAGTCCTTTCCTTCTGTCCACTCACATCCCCCCCAGCAAATCCAAGCCCCTTCCCCTACTCTCAAAAATAAATATTAATCTGTGTAGCTGAGTTCAGTTTGGTTCTCAGCACAGCATATTTGAGGGCATTGAAAACATTTTTGTGTTAACTTTAAGATACCAACAAGTAGTTTAAGCATTGAGTTAAGCCAAAGGAGCAAAGTGTCTGTTTTAGTTAATAGAAAGTAGTGGGACAGTAAGGGTACAGTGCACAGTATGTTGTGGGGGTTTTTGTTGTTGTTTGTTTGTGTTTATTTAATAGTGAAGTGGAGAAACACGTGTTTTCACTGGGATGTGCCAGTCGGTGTTCAGGAGCAAGCAGGAAGAAACATCTTACAAAACACCACTGCCAAGATAGAAAACTTGATATCTGGACCAGCATTTAGCTGCTTTTTTTAAAAATGTGTATTTTAAGATGTTAGTGTTGGAAACATTTGGAGTTTCTTTCTAGCTTTGTGCCACATGGTTTGAAAATCCTAAACAGGCGTTTGATGAATCAGCGTCTCTTTCCATTCCTTCTGTCCCACAAAGACTGCACACTTAAGAACATGTTGTTATGTTTCTGTAAATTGAGAACATAGCAAAAAAACCCCTGAATCACCAGAAGAAGTGGTTGTGGGATGTGATTTTCAAAGAACTTCATTGTTAGATCACTGCCAAAAATACTCAATTTGAGAATCAGAGCAATCCCAGCTTTTCCTTGCTCTTGTTAGTGTATTTAAATTACGTTTTCTGTGGCTGCAATTGTGCTGTGTTCCATATGAGTGTGATCGTTTAGATCTGTTTATATTTTTAGCTCTTGAGAGAGGAAAACCAAGAATCCACCTTTTGAGAAGAGCCCGGGGGAGAAAAGGCTTAGGTTCAGCAGACTGTGTGCTGTGTCACTGTGTATTGAGCTTAAGAACTTGGGATGTGGAAGAATGAACACTTTCCATCTGGGCCAGAGAGCGATGTCTGTTAGGGTTCAGTTTGCTATGGTTTTTGAGCTTTCCATATGATCTCATCACTGGAGGAGGAAAGTGTATTCTCCCATAAGAATAATCTTATCCCTATGATTCATTACTACTGTGAGGTTTTTTTGTGTGAGGCTTTTGAGTGCCAGACCTCCCCCCCCCGACTCTTCCACCCCAAATAAAAAACAACCACCCTGTCTTTAGCTTTATATGGTATTGCTGTAGGTGGACTTAGCTAGAATAATGGCTGGCTTTAACAATCACAGCCTTACATCTTTGTCTAGAGGAGGACTCCTCCTAACATATATTTACCCAGCTATTTGTCAAGCTTTATGTTTTGGGAAGAGAGATTGTACACTTTGTTTCCTAAGGTTTGGTAAGCACTGTTTTGCATGAGTCTTCCCTTTTCTGTATTTTCCTTTTTCTACGTATCATTTCATTTACTTGGTTTGGTAAGTTTACTTGGGAACAGGCAATTTCTTAGTTTTTCTTAGTTAATATTTACATTGTCACTTTATTTCCCAGCCCACTCCCCTAATAAGCTGGCAATCAGGTCTTTGAGCTGCTGTGTGTTTTAGCGGGAGTATTTGAAGCTGGAGAGGGATCCCTTCACTCATTCTCCTGCATCCCCTAATGAGCTCTTGTGTTGGGAAGGTGCAGGCTAATCCAAATATAATAGTTTCTGGAGCCATTACACCAGTACAGCACACCAGAAAAAGGAAAATTTGTAGATGGGCAAGTAAACCCTGTAGGATGCTTTTGCAGGCCTAATGACATGGCAAAGAGATGAAGACCCTTTTCCTTTTCTCATGCCACATGACCGTAGACAATTTGTTTATTTCCCACTAGTGCTCAAGCGTCTGTTAAAAGGCATTTGTGGTCGAACCAAAGTGATCATGGTGCAGTGAATGAAGTAAGTCATCTTCTAGCCTCTTACAGTCAGTTCCTGCCATCTGAGGGACATGTGTATCACAGGAAACCCTCTGGACTGTGAAGAGCTTATGTATAAATACTGAGATCATTGAAGACCTGTCTCCTGTTAGAAGTACAGCAGGGAAGTGTAATAAGCTTGAAGAGCAATAAATGTGATAAATGACCCTGTTCTGATTCACTTGGCTCTTGCTGCTTTGAACTGGAGTTTAAGTTCATATATAGTAGAGGAATACAAAGAACACTGGCTCAGGTTCTGGTAACAGCCTGTATGTTAAACTCGGCATTTTTGCTAGGAAAAGGTAGATCATGGAAAGAAAACTAAACCTTGTTTTTCATTAGATCTGTCAAAGACAGTCATGAGCTAACAGCATGGATTTCTGATTTGATGTAGCCCTTTGAGGTTAGTGGGGTTCCAATATGCATCTTATTTTTAAAAAGGGAAATGTTTTTTGAGATTTAGGGTGTCTAATTGCTGTAATATACTATATTCAAATATTAAACTATCAAATGGTCACTGAAGAGCAGACCTGAAGATTCTTCTTTACTAAAGCTCCTGCCTCCATGCTTTTCTTCAAAACAATAAGTCATCACTTGAGAGTGCAGAATGAACTTTTTACTAAGAGAAAGAAATAGAATTAATCTCCCCTACATCCCATAATGTGCAATCATTGAAGCCCGGAAAAAGGCTAGCACACTGTGGTGGTTTAATTTGTTTCTGGTAGTGATAGTTTCATTTTTCCATCTTCCTGCTGCAGTGTGATAAACACAGTGATGGGTGGTGGGTACTAGTGGCAGGAGGGGAGTATGGCACCTTCAAATTGGTACCTGGATATGAAAATTATAGTCTTGGAACATTAAAATTTTAGTTACAGGATTTGTGTGAAATGAAGGCAGAAAGCTTATTGTATAATAATTGAATAGGTCAACTGGAAATTGTTTGTATTTGTCATTTTTTAAAGTATGTGAATCATCTTGTATCTTTATATGGTTAAGAATAATCCCCTGCTATTAAGAAAATTCTTTTATTTTAAATGAAGCATGAAACATTTCAGATCTAGACTTGTATAATATTTCCAGTTATAAGGCATAGCCTGAGAAGTGGAACTAAAAATAGTTTTAACGGTTGTTAGAGAAAAGCTAGAAATTCTGGTCAAGGTCATCTTACTTGTGCTTACGAATTGTGCCACTTGAATACCGAGTAGTTCTAAAATGAGTAGGTGTTTATTCTTGTTATGTTAAATAAAATCACGTCAAACCAGAGCTTTTATAAAAACTTAGCCTTGTGGAAGGACCGTGGCTGGGCAAAAAGAGTAAGAATGCTCTGAATAAGGATGTCTCAACTTGATGGTCTGTCCTGTTAATTAAGTCTTCTGATCACTGTACCATTACTCAATCACTCTTTGGTTCTGCCTTCATTGTAATTGGAACATATTAGCTTATACTCATAGTTTCAATTTTTAATGGAATCGAAATTATTTTTTTTTTTTATCTCTCTGACACATGATTGAGATGAAGTTATTTTTTGGCCAGAACCCTGCAAACCACGTGGCTCTGCTTCCAAATGAGTATCTAGGTCCTGTCAGCGACGGTTTACCAGGCCCCAGAGCGAGCCAGATTGAAAGGTAGCAGCAATTTGTTTCAGGTTCAGAAATTCCCTGTAATACTCTTTACTAATTTTAGAAAAAAAAAAAACCACTACTGTTTGTTCTGTACTTTGTGAGCAGTACAGAATGTTTCTAGCTTTGAACTTTAAGATAGTTCTGTGCCAAAATAATCTAAAAGTAAAGAAATCCAGTGGGTTCTTGCATTGGCCTCCTCTCTTTTTACCTTTTAATGGGGTTGTGAAACACCTGAGATTTGTAACTAGTTTTGTTTTCTTGGCAGCTAATTTTTCTTCTCGGATCAGATGTGGTCCTTTCAGTCTAAATTATAAACTATAAGATGAACTACGCTTAGAAAAGCAGCATTGTATAGGTGTATATTATAATTTTACTATCCCTATATTGAACTAATTTCTGGCTAGAGAAAGGGTGGTCTAATTAGAGGTTGTTATCCCATAACCATCTAGTTGTTGAACATGTGCGTTTTAAAAATTAAGAATATATTTCCTCGTCTGATCTCAAATCTCTTGCATGCATATGAGACACGATCTCAGTTTTCTTTCTTCTCCCCCAGTCTTGAAAAGCATCCCAAGTGTTGAGCGCTTTTCTAATTGTTGGAGTCCCATGGAAAGTGTGACAGAAATTGATGCTCTGGTTTCTGAAAAACGTCAGTGTTGAAAGTTAACAAAACAGCTGGATACTGACTTTTCTTGTGCTGGGAGATGGAAATAAGATATTGGGAAATTCAGCATGATCTTTTAGAGAAACTCCAACAAAAAAAACCCCAAACCTCCCAAAACCGATCCACAAAAAACCCCAAGAAATCCTGTGGGGGAGCCGTCTTCTCCCTCCTTCATAAAGCATGAAGAAATATTTCATTACTTTCTTTCGGTAACTTTTGAAGAATGCGTGTCTCTTCGGCCGTCTCGGTTTTCCACATGGCAGGCTGCATTCCTTGCACGCCAGGCATCATGTGCTTCCTATAATGTTGGATGTGCTGGGGTGGTATGTTCAGAGAATTTCACTTACTGATAAGAAATCATTCCTTTCTATTTTTATTTCCTGTCTGCATCTGGACATTTCCCGTAAAGACAACTTGCATAGTGTCGCCTGCCCCTTTCCTAATAAATAGTGTGTTTATGGTATGTTCTGCTTTCTTGCATTTCTAATACGATGACATTAATGACACACTCCCTTTGAACTTTAGGCTGTGCCTTAGCTTCCAGGTGACTGCCAAGGATTAGCTGCAGATGAAATTGTGGTTTTCAGTAATCAATAGAACCTTTTCACAGTGAGAAAATGTTACATCTAGGTGTCAACTGTTGTAAAATATGTCAAAGCCAAAAAGCATTTCGTTTATGGGCAGGTGAATTTTTTGTGCTGAACTATATTGTGTGTGTGTTCTTCTAAATATGCTAAGAAGAGCAAATGACTTCCAGTCCTTATTTCTTGTAGAAATAGTTGCTGTAGGCAAATGTAAACTCTATGAAGCGACTGTAACTCCAGAATCTTTGTTCTCCAGTCTTTATGGAAAATTTTTTTATGGTTGAGATGTTTAATTCAGCTTCATGGCTGGTGCTGAGGAGAAAGGGCAGGGCTGGGGCAGGGGAAACCTGCAGTGGGAAAAAGTGCAAAACACACCCCCCAAAAAACCAAGGAAAAAACCCCACCAAACCAAAAAGTAAATCTCTTTGTGATCTTTGATTAGTAGTGAGGCCTGTTTGTCTTGACCAGAGCTTTTCAGAATTAAGAGCTTGAAGCAAAAGTCAAAGTGCTGGTGGTTTTGCATTTGGAAAGGTGGATGTTTCAGCAGGTTGCAAGGAGTGTTACTTTAACATTTTGAGTTTTAAAAAAAAAAAGTTAACCTTTAAAATGATCATTTGCAATAAGTAATTTTATATTCAGCTCTAAAATATTTGTATTTTTACAGTGAACAGAGTATCTGCCAAGCACGAGCTGCTGTAATGGTCTACGATGATGCCAATAAAAAATGGGTACCGGCTGGCGGATCAACTGGATTCAGCAGAGTTCATATATACCATCACACAGGCAACAACACGTTCAGAGTAGTGGGCAGGAAGATTCAGGATCATCAGGTAATCAAATATCTGGAAACTTGGAATAAGAATCAAAATATTTTTGTTACTGTTTTTAATATTAAGACATGGGTCTTCAATAAAGTTGTAGGAACTGTAAATTATAAATTTACTTTTGTTTTGAATGAAAGTAGCAAAACTGTATTATGGCTTTTCCCCCATAAACGAAGCACTTTATAGGTGTCCAAGGTGATATTCCTTGTGCTGTCTTACTGGGGTTAAAGATTAATCTTTTTGTTTGAGGAAAACTTCTGTATCTGTTTCCCTCTCTCCCAGCATGTCATAAAATTCTTTTGGTCTGTTCCTGGTCATTTATGTCACCCCGAAGCATAGACTGGTAATGTTGTGTGTGATTTGTCAGTAAATACTTTTTCCAAGAATAAATGATCTCTGTACGTTCATCTGAGAACAAATCTTTTTCTTTTATTTTTAACTCCCTCCCTTTATTCAGTGGAAAAAGGTGAGAGGATCTGTTTGTCCAAGTGCAATGGCTTCCTCTTAGCAAATGGCTTGTAATAAATGGTTGCCCTGCTAGTTAGAATTGATCACCTTTAGTGTAAGCTCTAATAACGTTGCAGGGTGATACCTTGTGATGTGTAGTAGAAGTCTGCATAACTGCTACTGAAGCCACATCAAGCGAAGGGGCACAGCAGCCACAGAAGGTGATAACTTGGTTAAAAAACACAATTCTAACAAGTTAATGGAAAACTTGGGCTTCTGACATCCAAATGCATATTTCCATCAAGTAGTCTGCTGGTAAAGGTCAGAACTGTTGATGCTACTAAATTGCTGTAATGAAACATTGTTGCATCTTTTGAAATAAGAACACATAGGCAACAGAAGTTGGTACAAAATACATCATCAGTCCCCTCGTATTCTCATCACTGATTTTGTATGGATTTTGTATGGCATTGGGATTAAAATCAAAATGGCTTTGTTCTTCAACATTGTGATTTTGTGGATTGTGGGACTGGAATTAACCCATGTGGTTAGGGAATAAAATCTACATGAAACTGAAACTTGTGATGAAATAACAATTTTAAACGTAATTTTTTTATTTTATTTTATGATTATAGGTGGTAATAAATTGTGCCATTCCGAAAGGGCTGAAGTACAATCAGGCTACACAGACCTTCCACCAGTGGCGTGATGCTAGGCAGGTGTATGGTCTGAATTTTGGCAGCAAAGAAGATGCCAACGTCTTCGCAAGTGCCATGATGCATGCCTTAGAAGTATTAAATTCACAGGAAGCTGGTAAGAGTCTCTAACTTTTCTTTTTTTTTTTTTTTTTTTGAAGATCCTTCAAATACAGAGATGGAAAAGAATCAAATGTTTATGGTTAAAAGTCAATAAGTCTTTTTTTCTAATCGTGATTCAGCCTCTAGCCATTTTAATTATTTGGGTGTTTTCTCTGCCTAATTGCTGCTCCTTGATAGTGATTCTCAACTTGACTGCCATCTGTGTAAATGCAGTTCCTAACAAGAAAAACGTGGTTTCTCGTTATTTATTACATACAGAAACTTGCTGACTTTAGGGAAACACAACCAAAACACCCGACCAACAAATGTGTAGCTCTTAATCAGGCTACTTTTCAGGATTTCTACATATATAAGACATCCAGTGTTCTTAGTGTGCTGTTGTGGTTTAACCCCAGCCAGCAGCTAGAACCACGCAGCCACTTGCACAGTGGGGTGGGGGAGAGAATTGGAAGAGTAAAAGTGAAAAAAAAAAAACCCAACAAAAAACAAAGCTTGTGTTTGAGATAAAGATGGTTTATAGGTAGAGCAAAAGCCACACACACAAGCAAAGTGAAACAAGGAATTCATTCCCTGCTTCCCATGGGCAGGTGAATGCTCGGCCATTGCCAGGAGAATAGGGCTCCTCACGAGTAATGGCTATTTGGGAAGACAAACACCATCACTCCCAACATCCCCCCCATTCCTCCTCCTTCCCCCAACTTTATATGCTGAGTGTGACGTCCCATGGTATGGAATAGCCTTTTGGTCAGTTGGTTTCAGTTGTACCAGCCGTGTCCCCTCCCAACTTCTCACGTCCCCAGCCCATCACTGGTAGGGCCGTGTGAGGAGCAGAAAAGGCCTTGACTCTGTAACTCCTGCTCAGCAGTAACTGAAACATTCCTGTGTTACTGACACTGTTTCCAGCACAAATCCAAAACCTAGCCCCGTACAAGCTGCTGAGAAGAAAATTAGCTCTACCTCAGCCAAATCTAGCACATGTTCTATTGGTATTTTTCATTCTTATTGAGTACTAGTTTATTGTGAA
Organism: Tringa tobata; assembly: GCA_033628505.1. Classification (NCBI taxonomy): domain Eukaryota; kingdom Metazoa; phylum Chordata; class Aves; order Charadriiformes; family Scolopacidae; genus Tringa; species Tringa tobata. The sequence goes on from JAHREE010000214.1 coordinate 135,565, forward strand.
AATGTTAGGTTTTTTTCCTCTGAACTTTGGAATCTGGGTCATCCTCTTTGGCATTTCTTAACGTACAGAATTTTTTAGCTTGGAGAACTTGAATCCTGGGGTACCATTCAGATGAACACATATAATTTAGACAACATATTTATGGTCTCATTTGTTTGGAGAGCAGGATGACATAGAGGGTTTAAAGCATTGATGGAAAACTTTGTGTCTGTAATATATTGTAGACAGGCTCTACAGCAAATTGATCAGCGTAACTCTGGGACACACATGCACAGGGAGTTTCTGTTTTGAAAGACTTCAAGAGACTTTTGTGTTCTTGTAACCAAATAGAATTCTTTTGTCCTCATTAAACTTTAAAGATTACCCGTGTAACAAGAGAGAGCGCTTCTGTGCCAGGTTTTCTTTCTCTTGTGTAGAGGAGAGGTTGTAGATAACCTTACTAGCGCTGTCTCAACTACAGCAAAAAGGGGTGACTTTATTAAGCTGCTTTTCATTCTAATAGTTGTTTCAAGACTTACCTTTTCCTAGCAATCTAGACCAAGAAGGATGATAAATTCTGCAGTGCTTAAGCTGTTACGCAGCATGTGAGGCCAAAATATAAAGGGTAGCTAGAGTTGCCATCTAAAATAATCCAGTTGTGTATCCCATTTTCCTCCCTCCCAGTTGGGTATTTTCTTTTCTGAATCCCTCAGCTCCCCTTTCCCTAAGTGTTACTTGATTGTAAATATTTGATGCCTTCTGACTGTTTATCATCAATCTCCCAGCCAACGTTTGGGATCGTATGAAGTGTTGGTTTCTACTCATTTGATGTAAAGTCTGAAAAAGCCTATTTTATGGCAATGAAAACGGGTTTTATGTTGTTACCTGTACTTGAGGGGTTTGGTACAACATGTCTCAAACAAGTGTGTAGGTATGTATACACATATATCTTTTTCATCATTTAATATAACTCCTCCTCCACTAAAACTGAGCTAATAGGTTGAAATGACAGGCATGACAGTGCTCATTTTTTAATTGGTCAGTGTGTCTGGTTTTTCATTTCACAGATTATTGTAATTTGTGTAATGACTAGTTCTCTTGATGTTTTATGCAAAGTGTATGTGGGCAAACAACTATGTTATATTCTTCAGTAGTAGAAATTTTATTGAACTAAGAAGCTACTTCAGTTTATAAAGACTCGTTATTTTGACTTGGATGAAACTAAAGTTGTTTTTAGGGGCTTCCTTGAATGTTACTTTAATGATACAAAATGCCGTTCAAACAATAGCCTAGAATCAATGTAATTCCACAGGAGAAAACAACTAAATGAAAATAACTCTTTCTGTTGCATCACCTCAGTAATTTCTGAAATGAAGGGGGTAGAGGAGGGGAGCTGAGTTTTGCAATTAGCCTAGAAATCACTGTACTTAGAATTCAGTCTTTTGCTTATCCCAAATAGTGAATTCTTCCAAATCATTCTGCTGTTAGTCTCTTCGTTCATTTCTGAAGCGGCCCTGAGTTTGTCTGCTTTGTTCATTTTAATATCAGTTAATCCCCGATAACTGGGAGGTTGTTTTGGTTTTGGATGGATTTTTGTGTTGATCATGAAATCAGAGTTGAGTATGACTGGAGTAACATGTCCTGGTTGCTGGCTACAGCACTGTAGTCTATTTTGAGGTGTAGGTCTGAGAAGGACGTGAGTTAAGTTGCATAATTGTGTTTGATAGTGGCTGGTTGTAACCTCTAGATTTTCTGAATTTTGAGATAGTTGCTTTGTTTCTTTTTCCTGTGATTTCACTTGGTAGTAGTAGGTACAAGTCAAAATGCGTTAATTAACTGCCTAATGATGGACACCATCGTCACAGGAGGAGGTAACTGTTCTTCTGTCACTTCAGTTGGCCAAGAAGGACTGTGGCTGTTTGAGGTTAGCTGTTACTTACCTATTTAACAGACATACAGGTGCTTTACCTTCCATTGAGAGAAAATAAAAAAAAAGCTTAACATTATTGGCATCGCTTCAGCAGATGTCTGAAGATGAGTAGTTTTGCACTGCTGCTTGTAAAAAAAAAAATAATTCATAATTAAGCCTACAGAATGGCTTTGTAAGCCTGTTACCATTTCCAGACAATGTTCATAATGTATCTGTGTGAGAATATTGTCAACACGTTTTATCAGCTGGGAGGTTTGACATTGTATGATATACATATTACTTAATTTTTTTTCTGACCTGTATCAGTGTAAGAAGTAAAGAAGATCCAGTATCTTTCTGAACACTCCTGCCTCAATAATGGCAATAGGATACTAAGTAGCTTGCAGTTTAGAAACAAACTAATTGGATTCCTTGCTCAAAGTTTAAAGCGTTTTTTTCTCTATAGTTGGTATGATTTCCTAAAAGTGCAGCTAGAAATGAATCTTTGGTTTTAATTTTTTTCCCTAGTATCTCTGTTACCCAGAGAAGCTGTGTTTGCCCCATTATATATTATATATTGATAGTTCTGTTTCTTCCAATTTATCTGCTAGACTTTTAAAAATTTCTAGCATATGCAGTCCTAATTGTTAGTCGTATGACACTGCTTCAAAAATTTCTACCTGATGAGGACAACTTGTCCCTTAATAATTGATGCAGATTGCTGTGTTTCCTAGTATATCTAAAACAGCACATAGAATCTCCAACACAATAAAGAAATCCTATATAGAAAACTTCCCTTATACTGTAGAACTACTTACAATTAAAGTTTGATTCTTGCAGTTTCCTCATTTTCTGCTGTTTTTTCGCATTTTGGCAATTTTCTTTATTAGCTTGGTTATTTTAAGTTGTATTTTGTTCATAAAAGGAAAGCAGTTTTAACGGTAGCTGAGCATACTGCTCAGAAATTCATAAAGCTGCAGATGAATGTTAAACTTTATGCAAGGGTTCTCAGAAATCTAAACGACTTCTGAGGAATATTAAAGATTATTTTGTGGACATCCTTTTGGTTTGCAAGTCAGCTGTTACTTATGGCTGTTTCTCATTCTTTAAAAAGGAAAAGATCATAGTATCCTCCTCTTGCATATATTTGGAAAATGTCATTGCTCTTGCTTGCAGTTGGCTCTTCACCTGTTGTATTGTTGGCATAATTTGAGATTGTTTAATTTAGGATCTCCCTCTAGTGGATCTACAGCAGCAGAGGCGAAGACACCGGGTGTCTGTATCACTGATTGCCTTTTTGTCATTCTAAAGAGCGTAGAATGAAAGCATTTGAAGTTGGAGCAGAGAAAAGGCTTTAAAAAAACTGGCATTTTTCTTCTAAAAAAGTGGTACAGGTTTGTTTCAGGGGACTCTGAACTCATGGCTGCCTTAGCAGTGCAATTGTCTAAAATACAGACAATTACTTGTCTCTTTTTTTCCTCTCTGTGGTTTGCAGTGTTGATCACGTGATTGTCCTAATTTCTCTTATTTCTCTTATTCTCCAAGCATTTTCATCCTGTTCTGGTTTGAATGATTGTATTAGTTAGTAGCTAGTCAGCTAGACCCTGTTTTCTTGCTGGCTAGTTGAGCAGATTGTGGGCTACCTGCAAATCCAGAGGAGAAAGACGACAGCACAGGATTGCAATTTCTCTTGGAATTTTAAGGTAGACTATGAATGCTCCAAGTTCCTTCCCTACGCTCTTTAGAAGATGTATTAAAAATGTTATGAGATTTGTTTCTGGCACTCAATTGGGAAAATTTTTAAAGACTCATTTCATTAAATAATTATCTGAGGTAGTCAAAAGTTACACCTTCATCAAATGCCAAGTATGTGTTATCAATTTAACAGGTCATTTGAAGAGGATTTCTGGCTTTAAGGCTGTGTACGTTGTGTTTAGATATTCAGGAACTGGTCTTAATTGTCTCGAGTAAAGCTGACTGCTTTCCGTGAAGATTTTGCATTGAATTGCAAAGAAAATTTTGCTATCTGCATTAAGTAGAGCTAAGTGTTGCAATCAAAGTGACTCTGGAATGAGAGAAGAGGCTCAGTGAGGGGAAATGAGATGGCTGAGAAAATTCTCTGATGTGTGAGAAAAGGGATTATTCCTTTGAAGGAATAAGGGCAAGTAAGGGAGGTGTGTGTTGGGAGATGGGAGGAACAAAGGGGTATCATGCTCGGTTTTGCTGCAAAAAGTACCTTCTAGTTCAGCTGGAATTGGCGTCGTTTTGTGTGGCATCTGTCTTCAGTCCCAGGAAAGCCTTGCTAAGAGAATAAGAAACAAAGTATGAGATTTATATATGTGTAATTTGCATTTGAGGAGATACTTCTGAGTTATTCGTTGCAGAAGATGAAAGCAGCGAAAGAAGAGCTGAAGGATGTCATACAACCGTAAATAAGCCTATTCTAATTCTTTCTAATAGAATTACATGTATGTAAGATTTATGGTGGGTTTTGTGCTAGTCTTTAACAGTTATATATTGGTTCTTGAAAAGATTTTGGGATATTCTTTATGTAAAAGCAAGGATAGGAATGGCTTCGGTGAAGCTGTTCCAGAAGTGTCTTAGATGATACTTGAGTTCATAGGATAATGGGGAGGAGGAAAAAGAAACACAGGGCTTTTTGTTTCCAGGGTCTTCTTATTTTGTTCATCTAATCTTTGGAAAACACCTTGAGGTTAAATTTATTTGAAATTATTAGTAAACCTAGAAATTCAGTTGTCCATTTATTAAGTAATTAAACCCTTTTCAGGGAAAAGATGCATGCTTTTTCCACTGTTCTGGGGTCCTTTCTCTTAGAGCAAGGATAGTTCATTAAATCCTTGCTGATAGGGGAATGCACTTACTCATATCAAACTGAATAATTTAGTATCTTTGGGAAATGAAAACTGAAACAAAAACTGGGCTTAACTAATTGAAATATGCATAGAGACTATAGGAGATCAAAATGAGAAATTTATGTGTAGGGTGAGGGGAGATCTCAAATGCTTCTGCTCATATTGTTGTGCTTCATATCATGCTGAGCTTGTTTTGAGAGAAAAATTATTCTACTGCAATGAAGTAATTATGCTGTACCTGTGCTCTTGGCAAGCCTCTGGAGCAGGCTGTCAGAATGGGAGCAACATGATGGCGTATTACCTTTCTTGTAAGAAGTCAGATAATATCTCTGTTTTTGCTAGTGAGCTCTTTATTTTCCTTTACAATGTGGTATTGATTAAAGAAAAAATTTTTGTAGTTACTAGATTCTATAATAGCTAATCCTGATTAATTGATTCTGATTTATATGCCAAAATATTAACCTAGAGGAAGTTTCAACTGTTTATTGGACAAAATACTACTGTTCCATTTTAATTGCACATAAGGTTACTGAAAGCATCATTACTTCTAGGTGTGGTATTTGGAAGCGAAAGGAGAGTTGTTAAGTTTTTGGAGTTATAATCACTTTTGAGTGTTGCCTGTGTGGTGTTTCTGATTTGTGTGGTTCTTCAGGGTCAGCATTGGTATCGGGTGAGAGCATTACAGTTTGGGTGGGCAACACAAAGAATGTCATTAAAATTTGGTGGTTGGTCTTGACTACATGGGAAACATGTATTAGTTTTGAGGATAAAGTTTTGTTTAATAAACATTGGGTAATGTTAGTTTATCTTTCTCTTGTTGTCATATAAATATTACCAGTAGAAGTTGTGGCTATATTAAATCTACTGTCTCTCAGAAACAGGGTGTTGTCATAGAATCATGAGCATCATTGTGGAAATAGAGCTTTGTTAGGCTCATTTTTTAGTACTATATGAAAAAAGTGACAGCATCTATAACATTGCTGTTTAAGCAAATTCTGACAGAACTGTGGAAAAAAATAATAAATTTGCTGCAGTAGATGGTATTGATACTTTTAACTTTTGAAACTTGCTTTTTTAAGATTGTGATATTGTAGTTTTGTTAAGTGACTGTAGTTCTCTGACGTCGAAGCTCTGTCTCCTCCTGTGTTAAAGGATGGCAAACTGCAAGCACTGGCTTGGGGTCACCCAGGAAGCTGGTGCTGGGACAAACCTGGCACCCTGTGGCTCTGCTGGCACTTCCTATCAATGGAGGCTTACCTCTACTTACATACAAATAGATTTTAATGAATATTTTTGTTATTCTTGTCCCATTTTACTACCTTTATTGGGTAAAAGTGCTTGTGAAGTGGAATATAAAGCATTTATTTTCAGTATAGAAAATGCAAAATAGTTACCACCCTGATAAAATAAAGCGATGAGTAAATAGTATTTAAAAAACAGTAGCTGTGTATGAGGAATTAGATAGTTGAAGGAAATGGAAGTCTTAGCTGGAAGATGATTCACCAGAATAGAAGTACTAGAGAACAGTTTTGTCACTTGTTAATGCCCTGCTTTTTGACCATCACAGTCTTGCTTATAAATCCGTAATGCAAGTCAAAGCGTAGAGGAGTGGGGCCACTTTGCTTCTACTGAAGACGAGTTATTGAGTCTCCCCGGACTTTGTTCTGTAACATCCCAGGGCAGGACGGGCTCTGGATGAGACAAGTGAAAGAGATTATTCTACCATAATAATTTTTCTTATTACTTCCTAGCGTAGATCTTGGAAAAAGCCTACTTTGATGCAAGCAGTTAGTAAAGCAGGTTTGTTTTTTTCTTAAAGATCTTGTATTCTATAACAGAAATGAATCTTTTTGGGGTGGTTTTAAACTCTTGCCTGTGGTGTATTCTTTGCCCCACAGGTGTACTCAAACTGTCCTTAATGAAAATCTTTTCTACTAACATATTCCTATATAAATTAACTTGCTATCTGCTTTCAGTCCATTCTTCAGTCATACTTTGATCAGTCGGTCATACTCTGATTCGAAAATATATATAACTGGAGTGTTCCTTAGTTTTGGCACTAACATACTGAGATATGAAAGAGGGGGAAATCTTCATTACCAAGTTGTTTATCTGGGGGGAAAACTGAGATCTGCACCTCAAACTACAATTCTTATGTGTGATGGTTGACCAGCTTTTTCTATAGGTACTAGGTTGTGGGGTTTTTTTAATTAGATTTTGTCTATTAATGCTGAACAGTACAGTAATTGCAGGAGTGGGTTTTTTGTGTGTGTTTTGGCTTTCTGAAACCCTGGGGCATGTGGGGTCCTGAGACAGATTTCATGTGATCTGGCTGCCAGTGGTTCCCCAAAAAACACTTCACAAGTCCTTACAATACCAGAACCTGTCCAGCGAAATGAAAATACATCTTGTAGCTTGTGATATAACATGTACTGTTTCTATCTTGAACAGCAGATATTGTTTTAGGGCTATTACCTCATAGGAATATGGTATCTTCAGTGTCAATGCTGCTGGCACGAGGGAGGGGACATTAAAAGAAAGGGCAAGTTTGGTGTGAAACCCCAAAGCAGACAGTGTTATTGCAAAGATTGAAGGAATTGATGAAACAGAAAGAACTGAGGGAGGAGAAACCATGTGTTTCCATCTCCAGTTTGCTAATTATACTTTTCATTGGGTCATGCCATTGGAGTTAATTCAGCTCTTGAACGGAGGTATGGAGGTAAGAAGTTAATTGGAGGTGAAAATGAAGTTAAAGGGTTCGATAAAACTACAAATCTGGTTGTAGTTTAAAAAGGTGATGTTGGGGATGTTTAATTTGGCTCAAGCAGACCCCAGCAGTCCCATCTGAGTGATGCCAGACTAGTGACTGCATGAAGAACCAGAACTGGCCCTGATCCAGCCGGTGAAAACACTTGTTGCAGAGCTTTCCCCCTGGGATTTTTAATGCTTTGTGTTTCCAGTCCATCTCTCACTACGCAGTTGCCTCAACTGTCACAGAGGAAGGTGAGAATAAGCTGGAAAACAGAAAGCATTTAAACTGGAACGACTGCTGAACAAATTAGTATGAAATTATATCCTCTGTCTGTCAGAGCGCGCCACGCAGTGCACCATCTGTGCTTTCTTTAGGAAAGAGAGATGTTCAGCTTTCCTTAAAAACTCAGAATGAACAGACCATTCAGCCTCATCTCCTACTTGGCCTATACCGGTTTCTGAAGATAAAGTGATCCTGTAGAAGGATCAGACTCTTTTTCCAGGCAGTATCTGTGAATATTTCTCTTGGGGTTTGATGTTTCTGAAGTATCTTGAAGCGTTCAAAAGCCTCTGAGAGAGCTTTTTATTAGCTAGCTCCTGCCTATTTATTTATTATACTGTCTGCCTCACTATCCAGACCATTAGCAATGAAGTGGTGGTCTTGGCTTCCTGTAATAACTTAATTTTATAGGATATAACATACTTCTTCACCTGGTGTGTACCTTTAACTTGCCAGTGTCCATTAGCGTGGTGGTTATTAAGAGGAGTCTGTGCTTGCAGGGAGGAATTTGCTAGAGAACAGGCCAAGTGACTTGGTAGCTGAACTTTTTCTTTCTTGAAAGCCTTTGGTATACTCAGGTTACGTTTCCTAATGGCAAAAGTGTGTAAGAAATACAATCCTTTGCATTAAAAATAATATATATTTGTGTCTGTGGGTATCTCGTGGTGATACTACAGGCAAAAATAGTACATCTGCGGCAACATCATATATTTAGGTATGAGGGCCTAATGCTTGCTGAAAAGAATAAATAAGACAGACACAAACTCTGTAGTACATTCCCTGCTTTTATCTTCTAGAAGCAAGTTCTTGCATTACTTTTTAACTGTCGCTATTATACATTTTTCAATTCTCAGGTTTTGTTGTGTTTATGACCACGGTGTGACCACTCTGCTGTTTTGAGTAAATGAACCTTTTTGTGTAGCCTTTAAAGAGGGCACTTGCTGCGAAGTCGGAGGCAGATTGCCTGTCCTTGATGTCTCAATGTGTCACGCGTGGACTCTTCATGGTTTTGGATGACTTTTACAAGTTCAGATGGTGAACAACTTTTACATTTTGATATTTGAGATGGGGGAGATCTCATTACGACTCCATCACTCTGACTACTTTAGTGGAATATCAGCAAGAAATTACTGGTTTGCTTTGGGACCTTTTCAGAACTGGGTGCATTTTTATTGTCTTTAATTCTGCTTGCTCATAAACCATAATCTTAAGTGTAGCTACAGTCTAAATAATTTCATGACTTACTGACTGTTTTTACAGAAACAATGGATTCATGTTCTACTGTATTCCGTTCCACACTTCATCCTTCATTCTGTTAATTCTTTTAAAATAATTTTGCGCTGTAAATACATTTGTGAGGAAAGTTTTTAGAAGCCTCTTTGTTTTTAGAAGACAGATCTGGCATATACAATTATTTGAAAGATTTGTGATTGAGAATTGCCTGTCAGTAAAAGCCAAAGGTGAATTTGCATGCCCTTCTCTTTTGCATTTCTCATGGTTAACGGGACTCACAATTTGCCATACACCTCTCTTCCCTCAGACACAATTCTTGCCTGTTGACAAAGGAAGGTCTTTGTTCCAGGTTGATGAGCTAAAATGCGAGTAAATTTTGGTGTGACCTGTAGAAACGTATTTTATCTTCTCTTGATACAGTGATAAGCTTCTGATGCTTTTTTCTCCTGTTCTTTTTTTTTTTTTTTTTCCCCCCAGTGTTCTATTTAGGTGAGTGTTTTACTTTTTTGAGCCTCTTCTGTTCCTCCCAAGAGTACTTGTTCGTTGTTTTAAGAAAAATCTCAGACTTGGAGTGCTTTTCAGAGCTTTTGTTAAGTCCCATCATATACAAAATTTATTTTGCATTTCTGTGAAACTTTTTCATCCATGTGAAATAAATCCATTCTGCAACTATGTGCAGTAACATTTGTTGCAGCTTTTATTTGCTGTATTATGTTGTTGAGCTTGTTTGGCTTAAAAGGCAGAAGTAAAAAGTTCCTATAATGTCATGTGATGGCTGGCCTCTTTCCTTGGCTTTGTGCTTTTTTTTCAAAGTAAAAGTTCAAATCATTAATTTATGGTCTGTCTTTGCTTTTAGGTCCTACATTGCCTCGACAGAATTCACAGCTTCCCTCTCAAGTACAAAATGGTCCATCACAAGAAGAGCTGGAAATCCAGAGAAGGTATGGTATTATAAGGGAACAGCTGTTCAATTAAAGAATGTAGTGGCTCCTCACTAATGATGACAACCAGAGTCAAGGACTTACAGTTACTCTCTTGCATTAGGGCAGTGTTTTATGCTTGCAGTTTTCAGTAGTGCAGCTTTTTAGGTGTAAAAACTTTATGGGGAGATCCCTTGCTTGTCATCTCCACCTGTTCAAATGCTGGATTGCTGCTGGGCTGTCATGGATTTGTTGAAGATCCGATAGGAAGCCTTGGAAGACTTCACTGCTGTTGTTTTCAACCAGACTAATTAATTTTCCAGTGCTTGCAGTGTCTTCAGTTTTTGACACATGCATATAAAGAAGAAAACAGCAAGCAAGGAAGGAAGTTTTAACTTTTAGAAGTAGAGAATTAAATTGTCATGGAGAGTGACAATTTTTCTTCCTGAATGTGGATGCACTCGATTGCACTAGATCAAAATATTGTATTGGAAAGCTTGTTCACTTTTACACTACACTAGTTCTTCAGCAAAGAAACCTTCATTTTCTGCCTTTAGCGTATATAAATTTATGGAACATCTAGTAGTCTTAACTTTCAGCTGTAGTAATACTGGTTATATCTGTGCTGCCCTTGGGGAGTAATCCCTGTTCCCTGCCCAGTTGGCACTCCTCCAAGTTGAGCTGTTCCCTTCAGTGGGAAGCCACTGTACCCTGTCCTGTGCTCAGTAGGATATTTTTCAGACTTGTAGCATTTTTATCATATGTGGGTTTTTTTCAGTTCCTTTTAAAAATTGCTGCGTATCAATCATGTGCTCAAATTCTGGGAACAAACCTTTTAGTTGCCATATTCCTGCTTTTTTTGGCAATACTGGTTAGTGCTGTAGATTGAGTGTCTGGGACTTGGGCATATAACATGGAAAAGTCTTCTAGGGATAGTTTTATCAGACTGGGTTAAATGAAAACAGTAAGACCTTGGGCTGTCCCAAGCACACTGCCTGTGGTGCAGTCCTGGATTATTTTACCATCAAAATACTCCCAGGAGATTAGCTGTTCCCTTCCAGAAGGGATGCTGAGAGTCATTTAGGTCACATGCAGTGCAGATACAGGGAATGGGATCCTTGAATAAATAGGAAGTGGTCCAGATTGATGGTGTAAATGCACTTAATAACTTCCAGTGGTAACTGGAAAAATATTTTAACATGTTGGGTCTAATTGGCGCTGAAGGTTTTTCTGTTTTGGCATTTTGCCTTTAGTTTGTTTATGCAAATTTGAGCTGAACCAGATTGCTAATTTGGGAATAATTCAATTTGATAAACTAGCTATGTGTGTTAAACAAAGTTTCGACATCAAAATTGGTCATACTTCTTCATCTCTTTTCTGCAGTATGTTCTTAAGTTTGCGCAGGGATTACTTTATCTGAAAGTCTCCTTGTTTAAAAACAAACAGCAAGAAGCTCATTACAAATCTGTCTGATGTGTTTACCTGTGAGTCTGCTGTCATGATAAAGGTCTTTTATGTCATTTCTTCAAACAGACTTTTAAAAAGCTTTTTTCTTTTATATTTATTCTGTTCCACAGTAATAGCTTTTAATATTTTTATTTCCTCTCTGTTCCTTTAGAAGGCTGCATTAATTGAAATTTATAATGCTGAAATACATTTCAGAGAAGCATTGTAGATAGATGTCTCCTCAGAAGAAAAGTGCTGCCTCATATTAAGAGCTCTCCAAGTCTCTCTTGATATTTTTTTTGTGTGTGTAAAGGACATATTATCAGATGGCATTCTTAGAGCTTCACTTTCTCATGTGATCAGTGTGCTCTACTTGTTTTCATCTAATATAATGTCCTCTTTCAAGTCTGCTCCTGGTTTTGATTTGTTTTTCCCCTGAAAAAGGATAGAGAAGTGGAATGAGTGTTTACTCATGTTGCTAGCCAGATTGTCTGTGGAAGGACTATTGCTGTTGTGCCATTAAGCCTAAGAAGAACATGTAATTTTGTTAAAATATTTCACAAATGGTCCTCCGGTCTCTTTACTGCTGTAACTATATGGTTATAATTCAGTTCAATTAACTCTAAGCTAGAACTTTTCTTCTGCAGTAGCTGTCTTTCAGCTTCCAGACTGTAATAACAATAGTCTTACCACCATAAGGTAGAGAGTAGTAAATAGTTGGGAAGAAAAGGTTTAGGTATATATTACTTTTAGCTTATATATAGGTGACACAGTCAGTGTGGGCAGAATTCTGCAGGGACCAGTAAGACTCCAGGGAATGAAAGAGAAGGAAATAAATGTTACTGTGTACCATTTATTAACATCACAAACACGGGGTTTGTGATGGATCAGTAGAAAGACAGGCTTTATATCTGTTGCTTGTGAAATGCGTGTCTGTGGGGTAGGGGTTTTGATTAAGGTGTGGCTGGATAATAGGTGTCTTTAACTGCTGGTCTCATATCCCTCCCCTTAAGTGCACCTGATTCAGTAATGTTTGACCGACTCCCATATTAAAGATATTCAGGAAAATATTTTTTAAAATTATTTTAAGCCTGAGAAAAAAAATCTGCTTACATAAAAATTAAAGTAGAAAAAGGGACCCCATGGAGGTCAGCTAGTCAAACCCTCTGTCCAAAGCGGAGCTGATTTCAAAGTTAAATTTTGTGGCTTGTAGCTTCAGGGTTTTCCTAGACACAAACAGAAATGTTTCCTCAGAAATGTTTTGTCAGAGGAGTGACCACTGAAGAATGGCATATTAAAGAGAGCTCTTTGACTGATCTGATGTTTCCCTTCGCTTTTGTAACCAGTGTTCAAGAATCTTGGGGAAATTGGGAACTGAAGAATTAAATCAGATCATTGTCAACAGAAATGTATTATTTTGGTTCAAAGACTTTTCTCTGGTTTAGAAGGGGTTTAGCTGCCCTGTGTTTTGAGTAAAAGTTGTTTATTTTGCTGCAGAGGCTGTTGCTTGGATGTTTGTGGTGTTTGCTGTGTGGCAATGACAATCTGTAAAGCCATTAGGACCCAATGTGTGATCTAAAACTGAGGTTTTTATGAGGCCAAGATTTCACACAAGGTGGTCAATGAAATTATTTTGTCTGGTGAATTGGTAACTTTGTTACTTTCTTTTAAGAAGCCTTAACAGCTGGTATATGCTTTCCCTGTCAACATAGGGAGTACTTTAAAATAACTGTAATTTTCCATAACTTGCACTCATTTAAGTACAGTAATAACAAGCTTTAAAACACTCCAGTTTCCATTTTCAACCCTCAGAAATTAAGGGGATTTTTTTGTTACATGGGTTATTTTTCATTTTGTCAAAGTGGTAGGCAGTGTTTATAAATTCTACTGATTGTTTGATAATGACCCAACTTCAGTTGACACACGTATTTGTTAATAACTTCAGAGTTACTTAATGTCAAATACCATTTTAAAATATAAGATTAGTTCATGGCATGCCTCTGTGTGCTACTCGTGCATGTAAATTTACCTTCTCTTCTAGCCATGATAAATATATTGTCAGGAATATGAGTCACTGAGTTGGTATCTAATATGACACTTGGGAATTTAATGAGTTAATGTTTATAAATAACTTCGAAATCATCACTGCTTCATAAATAAAGAGACCAAGAACACCAGAAACAGAGAAAGCATATCGATTGTAAGGAATAATGAAGGTGTACAAGCCGCCTGTTGTCCTTCAAGGGCGTAATGGACCAAAACTTGACCGACTTCTGTCGTAAGTACTCAAAAATATTAGAAGTTCACATAAACATATTATCAAGGGGGTTTGTCATTGTTAAATACTTCTTTTGCTTACAGTTTTAGTTTATTTCATGGATTGGGATGATACTGTTAAAGAAAACTGGGGGTATGACTGCTAGAAAGTAGCATTGATACAGTGCGGTTGTCGTAACATCTTTTGGGAGGGTTCTTAGCGCAAGGGCAGAGGCTGACAAGGGTAGCAGTTTCTTTTTTACCGATAGACTTAAAGGAATGCTTTTTATTTTACATAGTGAAAGTAATTTTTCTGAATTTCACTAATGTTAATTTTTAATTGCAGTAAAAGAATCCCCACACACCCCCCAATAAATTAATAATCGTTAATGTACAATTCCTGGGCTGTTTTGAAAACATGTGTGGAAATACTGAAAAAAACCCAAAACAACCCAAACTGTTTCCCACAATTCAGTAGCAATGTGTAGCTATAATAATTTAAAGGAAGGAAAGTTTGGCCATTGCTTTGTGTCCCTGGTAGCCTGATTTCTACTGATTTCCCACAGCCCATGACCTTTCCCTAATTAGTAGCCAGATGTAGTTTCTTGTTTTCCCAGCTTGTTTTTGAGGAAGTAGGATCTCTTTAAAGGCATATGAATTGATTAGATAACTAAGCAAACAGTTCTAATCAGAGATACGCATAGGAATATAATATAGTAGTTGGCTATTTGGTTTGGGGTATAAGAGTGGTCAGTAGAATGGGGACAGGAAACGAAAGGAGACCAGCAGAAAGACCCATCTGTTTATTTCATTCTAAAGACTTTTTTTTCTTGCCCTCAAAGTTTTTTGGGTTTATGTTGATTGTTTGGTTTTCGTTTGTTTTTTTATTATTATTTTTTAGTGCCTCTCTCTTCCTGTTCAGTTTCTTCCCATTCACAGTAAAGTTTTCCTTCATTCTGTCAAGTCTAGCTTTCAGAGATTTAATAACTGGCTTTATGGGGAGGTAATGGGTACTGTCTGGTGAGGGTACTGAATAGCTGTAGATGTTGGGTAACATTGACATATTTAGCAGGCTGAGAAGAGCACTCTTCCATTAAGCAGTCTTTTGACTACATTGGCAAAATTGCTGCCTTAATTGCTGCAATTGAATATGGATGTTGCTTGAAGGGTGGTTCTGACAAGTATCTTAGTTAACACTTTTAAAAAATGTCTCTTTGAAATCTTACCCTTTCTGCAAAACTTTCAGTTCTGTGGTGTTTTTCTGTTTAATGCAAAACATGTAATTTGGATTAGAAACTGTTCTACATTTTTCCAGATTTTGGTTATTATGGTTCCCTTTTATGAAACTAGTTCTGTCCCAACCATATTCACTAGAATACCACTGAGGGAGTTGCGAATGGAAGTAGATTTTTCTACCATTTTTTTTCTAAAATTTGATGTGCACAGATGATTTCCTGCAGCCGGGCTTCTGCCAGATACGTAAGCTAACAGAGCGCTTGAACTTAGTAAGTTGAAAAGATCAAGGTGAGGAAAACTAGCCTTGATGAGGTTTGATCAAAGAGCATTACTTGATCCCTTTATCTAACAGAAATCCTGTATCTAAATAACCTTTAGGTTTATAGATGCCTCTTCATGTCTTCATCATGGTGGTTGGTTACCAGTTTTTGCTTGACTGATAAAACCTAGATCTTTCTCTTATTTTCTTCTTTCCAACTAACGTGGTTTGAACTTACAACATAAAAGCTTGTTGTTAGACCTTAAATCCCCTTTGATCAAGGAAATGAAAGCCTGTTAGTTTGGCCTTACTAATGTGAAAAGCTTTAGAACTACTTTTGAAGAAAAGAATAATTAACGAGATAAAACATAGCACAGTAAATTGTGCCCAGATAATATTTTCTTTTGGAAAAGCAGAAAGGCTGTTCATGTGGTGTTCCTGGGCTTCAGTAAAGCATTTGACAGATACCAAGAGGGTACCTTCTGTGATAAGGTGACCCACTCTGTAGATGAGGGAAAGGCTGGATGTTGTTTACCTGGACTTTAGTAAGGCCTTTGACACCATTTCTCACAGCATTCTCCTGGAGAAACTGGCTGCTCATGGCTTGGATGGGCCTATGCTTTGCTCGGTAAAAAACTCACTGGAGGCCAGGCCCAGAAAGTGGTGGTGAATGGAGTTATATCGAGCTGAAGGCCAGTCACAAGTGGTGCCCCCAGAGCTTGTATTGGGGCTGGTTCTGTTTAATATCTGGATGAGGGGATTGAGTGCACCTAACACCAAGTTAGGTGGGAGTGTCGACCTGCTTGAAGGTAGGAAAGCTCTACAGAGGGATCTGGACAGGCTGGATTGATGGGCCAAGGCCAATGGGATGAGGTTCAACAAGGCCAAGTGCTGGGTCCTGCACTTGAGTCACACCAACCCCATGAACGCTACGGGCCTTGGGAGGAGTGGCTGGAGCTGCCCAGTGGAAAAGGACCTGGGGGTGTTGGTTGACAGTCGGCTGACTATGAGCTAGCAGGGTGTCCAAGTGGCCAAGAAGTGTCCTGGCCTGTATCAGGAACAGTGTGGTGAGTAGGACTAGGGAAGTGATTGAACAATGTGCAGTATGCTCAGGTGGAAGCTGCCCAGACTGTCTAGCATGTGAGCAATGGTTTTTAAAAAATAAATAACTAACTAAAGCTAACTCAGGAGGAGTTTTAGTGAGAGCATACAGCAAGAGTTCAGTTCAGCTGATGCAAAGTGAAGTTCGTGCAACTGAGAGAGCTTAGGAAGATGCCAAGAGGTTAAATACTGATCGCTTCTGCTGAGGTTATGTTATTGGTACATCAAGTGTACTTTTTATTCATGAAGACTCTTGGTCTCAGTGGAGGCTGCCTGTGTTTGATGGAAATTTGTAATCTGTAATGACAAGATTTGGATTATATTTTCTCATTGCAAACGAATTATGAAACTTGGGGGGTGGTGTGTGTTCATTCCGTGGTACATAAACATTAATGGGTACATCTTGAGATGCATATTCAGTAGGTTTATGTGACCATACGTGAGAGTGAGCTCTGTGGCAAATGCTGGATTTTGGAATGATGAATAAGTATTTAATATTAAATATGGAAGAACAAGCTTAAGTTGATAGGTAGTTTTTATTATTCAGGCAAGTTCCTGCAAATTTGGAGGGCCATAGCAGACATAGCTTTTCCCTTTCTGAACTTGCGCAGATCATCAGAGGATTAAGCTATTAAAACTCAAACTATCAGCTAAGTTCGGAATAATCAACGTGTTAAACCACTCACTCTTCTGTTTTTTTCTGTTTTATTTTTTTCCTATGAACGGTTGAAATAGTGATAAAGTAGGTTGACTCTATCTTCTGTAGACAACAGCAAGCTTCAGATGGAGCTGAGGTCACCCCGCATCTGGTGCTGGCGCCTTTTGTTGCAGTGACTCAGTGGTGGGAGGAGGCGAGCCGTCATGTGAGATGTATTCCAGTAGGTAGTGACTGTTGTGTTAGATAATGGTATCTATGCCCACACACTGGGGTTTTCAGCATTTTTAGAATAAAACTCCACAAACGTTGCTGTCTTGTTTATTGCTTCATAGGTTGAGGCAGGAATGAGGAGCCAGCATAAGAGCTTGGAGCGGCCCTGAAAGTCTTGGCATACGGAGACTCTGTGGACTTTTTCTTGTAGAGCTAGTCATTGCAATGCAACTTTTAAAATTTCTGAATGTATTTTAATGGTTCAATGTATTAGAATATTTATTTAATTGGTAAATTAAGTTTAATGGCCAGATCACTAACACAGTTTGAACAACTCCATTGGTTTGGGTTGATGAATCCAAGTTTTGATTGTTAATCATGGTTGATATTATACACTTACCTGCAGAACTTTGACATAGTAGCGTTATTCCTAGATTACTTGGTTATGTTGGGTTATAAAATTTACATTTAAAAAAAGCACTAGTGAAGCACAGAATGAAAGATGCATACATGGTTGAATACTTCTGTATAATCACATTTGGTTTCTTATACAGAATGTCGTAATAGTAGCTTTCAGAATAGATAAAGTGCAGAATATATTAGTGCAATATTTCAAGTTAGCAATGGTCAACCTTTGTGCTGCTTTTTGGGTGTCATCCTCATGTCTGTCTTCCACCATGCCATGTATGTTTCTTTCAGAATAGGTAACAGCAGAAGCAAGAAACTATTCTTCAAAAAAAAGAAAAACAAAACCAAAAACAAACCAATATGGGACACGGACCTGAAAATCTCCCCTCAAGAAAATCTGGTTATGAAGTTTTTTTAATTCAACATTATTTTTTTAAGTGGCTCGAGTGATGGGTTTTGAAGTCCTTTTTCAATACATTGATCTTATTAGACATTTTTCTTTTTTCCCCCCATCCTTCTTCTTCTGTTGTGTCTTTAAGCAGACAAAAGGGGGATAGTATTCCTATTGATCTTTCTGAGTGCTTTGATGCCCCGCTTTGACACCAAGTTACTCAGCCAGTAAGGAATGGAATATGGAAGTGGTGTGTTCATAAATGATGACTAACAGCTGTCAAATACTATGTATTTATCTGCCTGCAGCTGACCTCTTCGCTCAACGTGCCAATTACTTCAGTCAGGCCTGTTCCTCAAGTTATTTTGTTTTCTGCAGGCTTTGTCTTGGATCTTTGTTTTCTACAGTGAGGTTTAAGATCAAATACTTCAAACCAGTTTCTGTTCATCTTGGAATGTTTATCAGCTCAGAGGCTGTTGAATTTGGATGCAATACAAAGATGCTTCTGTCTGTACTGTCCATGGAAATACCTCTGGTTTTAGTGTATCTGGCTTCGTGACAAGAACCCTTTTGGGTTTGTGGCTGAATTCTCTTATTCAGGTTGATATATGGCCTTCTTGGTGCAGTTTCCTATCATCTTTTTAGGGAAAAATTTAATGGCTTGATCTCACGTCCAAGAGCAAAGCCAAGCCAGTGTTCAAGTCCTGAAGATTTATGTGATGGTATGGAAAAACTTGCACCTGAAGAAGCAAGGTGACCTGCCAGAGCAGACAGCTATTTGCTTTCACAAACCATTTCAGCAATGGATTTGTTATATGCAGGTTTTTTTTTCTCTTGCTGACCTTGTGACAACAGCTCTGTTATTTGACACAGTGAGAGTTGTTTCATGCTGAGGCACATACTTTGTCTGGTAGAAGGATGGTCTTTCCACAAACTGAGACACTTGCAGTAACTCTTCTGCAGATGACCCAAGATACGGGCTTAAATGTGAAAATTGTTCCAGAAAAAGACAGGTTCTTCCTGGCTGTTAAGTCTGCTCTGACAGAGAATACTGTTTTACCGGTAAATGCGAAATTTCTTAATCTGTTTGAGATCTTTTTCTTCCCTTCAGCCCATGTTGTAATAGTCATATTTTAAGAGAATTGATTGAGGCTTCAATTCCTTGGACTGACTGTGTTGAAGCCCTTAGTAAAAGGGACCAGAGAATCTCTGTTGGTCGTTCACCTCCAGGAGCAGAGGCTGAAATGACCTATCTTTTTTTCCTTCTTTTTTTCTGTAAAAATGCAAATATAAAGGTATTAAATAATATTATTTTGAGAGAGCTTCCTAGTTGATGTGATGATCTGTTGAATGTAGTGATGTTATTTGCTAATGAAAGGCATGATAGAAAGTGATCTCGGGGTACATGAGGTATTGGCTCGTTTCATATAACATGAAGAGCTGAGATGGTAGCACAACTTCTTAATTATTATTCCCTTCTATGATCTGATTTGGAACATGCTAGGAAGGCTTTATGTGTACCTGGGTAAACTAATAGCAATTCTCTTTGGCAGTTGTCATGTTGGAGAAATTCTGAACATCTTCACCATTGTGAAATGTGGGGGTTTTTTTCAGCAGGGATGTAACAGCGTGTACTTGACTCTACTCGTTGCATTTTTCTCCTTGTGTTATTTCAAGAATGTAGTCACACTCCTGATTCTTGGCTGCCTGAAGAACTGAGGGATTAATGCTGATAGAGTTCAAAGTCACAAGTTAGTATTGTAAATGTGATTCTTTCTTCACCCTCTGGCTATGCCGCCTCCTACCTCCTTGATTGGACAGAAGTATAAGGGCAAGAAAAAGAAGGGAAATAACTTCAAAAGCTGTCGCAATATGAAAGTTAATTCAAAAGCAACATGAACAAAAACCAGAAAATACAAACAATTTTTATGTGTTGCTTTCACAATGTTCTTGAATGTTCCCATGCTTAAGAACTACCAAAGTCTGGAAACTTCAGAAATGCTCTAACTGATGTGTAGTGACTCTTTCTAATCTACTAATCCTTTTTCATAATATAATTTTGATCTCTGACAAAATTTTAAACTAAAATTACGTTTTCTAATGCGAACTAAATCAAACCAGAGGGTTTTAATGCAAACAAATCTATCCTCTGTTTTTTTGTTGTTTTTTTTTTTTTTTAATTAGCAGAATGAGTTCTTAACCTTTTTAAGCTATAACTGTTACACGTGTCAAGCTGTAATTCTTTCTTAGTTTGAAATTTATCCTTGCTCATTAAGTTGTGTTGAAGCAACTTGATTGCATTATTGGCATACTCATCTTTTGACCTGTGCCATTTGTGGCTTTCCATCTGAAAGTTTTAGTAAAGTCCTTAAAAGTACTGAAAAAAAAGAAGTGGGTTGTGTTGTGGTTTTTTTTTTTTCTTGTTTTGGTTTGGAGTTCTTTTGATGAAGGGATGCTTCAGCGATTATATAATGGGAACAACTTAAAACTTACACCACATCTCATATGTCTTACTGGATAGGAATTTTATATAAGATAGGAAATGTTTGCAAGGTATTTTGCTGCCCTCTCTTGGTAGACCATTTGTATTGTAAGGAACATGCTCAAGTCATTCATAGTTTTTTATTTGTATGTTTAAAAAAAATCTGGTTTTCTTCCTTTATTTCCTGAAGAAATGGAAAGTGAAAGTTCTTTTACAAAAATAAAATGTTAAATACTGAATCACTCAATACGTTTATTTAATGATGAGGACTTTTTCATTTAGGTCCTGTGTAGGTGAAAGTGGTTATCTCACTGCTGTTTATATCTTGGTAGACAGCCAGTGCAGTTTGAGAGTGTTGATTGCTGACTGAAATATTTCTTTTAATTTTTTTTTTTTGAGCTTTGCTATTATTAGTTGCATCGACGCTTTCCTCCCAGCTGTTGTATTAAGATGTCCTCATCACTCAGGATTTTATAGACCTCCAGTTGTTTTTTCCAGAACGCAGAGGTCCGGCTCTTTTAGTTCTTTTTTTGAGTGGAAGCTCCTTGGCACATTTGATCATAGTGTTTTGGGGCTCTTTGAACATTTTCAGTTCTGTTGTATTCTCCATTTTGAGATGGGAACAGAGATGCAAGGTTTGTGAAGCACAATGCTGGTATTTTCTATGCTGCTCTGTAATCCTTTCCTAATGTGTAGCATCTGGTTTGGAACAGAAAACATCAGTGAATGAATGTTGTCATAGAATTGTCTGTCATAGCCCTAATATCTTGCTCCTGAGTCAGTGGCCAACTTGCAGTCCAGCATTTTATATGTGAATTTAGCAGATTTCCCCTCTCTCCCCTGCATCACTTCAGTTATATCTCAGTTGGGTTTTATTTGCCAGTTTTATTACCCAGTTACTTTGAGTTAGAAGATCCATTAGTAGTTCCTCACAATCAGTCATCATCCTTGCTATCCTAAATAACTTAATATTAAGAAGCTTAGTCAAGAGCACCTCAGTGTTTCTTTTCCACGTTGCTTATGAAAATAGGAAATGGCACAGCTCTTGGTATGGCTTATTGCAGAACTGCCTTGGTGACGCTGCTCTTGTGTGAGAAGTGACCTATATGGAGGTTCTATTTCTGTAAAGACATGAAGAACTTAAGAAAAAGAAAATTTAAATATCTGGCAGCAGCTTGATATGCCATTAAACCCAGTGAATTGATACCTTCTACATTCATAAACTAAATATAACATGAAATGTTTATAACCTCAAATGCCTTATCTACATTTTAGTTTTAGGATTAACACTGTGTACGTTTCTAGGTAGAATACACTAGTTTCTGGCAAATGAGTGAAAAAGAATGAACAAAATAAAAGCTGCTTTGGACACTATAAACGTTGACTCCTGCTTGGAATAGCCTTTTAGCGACAAATATCTGTGCATCCACCTCTCCTGTACAAAAAAAGAGCATAAGATGACCAAGCTGAAGTTGGCTATGATGAAAACCCTGCTTTCCTCTAATAATAGATTTTATCTGGGGGAAAAAGAACACATAATAAAACTAGTTTTGTACAACACAGAGCAAGCCAAAACATAATGCCAAAAATATTTTTAATATCCCTTTTGGAGCTTATATTTGTGGTTTATGTTGTATTCTGTTGATATTTTCTGGAAATCCCCTACTGGTTCCAAATATGTGTCAGTCAGTTACCAGACTTCTTGGTGGACTTCAGAGGCTAAAAATCAAGCATTTAACACGCTGAGCTGCAGCCCTAATTTCTTAGGGACTGCTATTACAACTTTATTATACAGGAGAGCAGGAGCTGATGGAAGAACTGATACAGGAGCAGAACTATTTTGCAGCTTCCAATGATATTAGGTGACAAGTTCAGTAGGAAAAAGCCCTTTTGGTGTACATAACTGGCATTGAATTCGTTTTAGCAATATTTCAGTATTTAATGGGGTTCTGAAAGAAGATGGTCTTCAATAGTAATAGTATATGAGCTGGGGTTTACAGTTCTGCCAGTATAAGTTCCCTTCATTTTTAGGCTTCAGTTTTACATGGCTCTAAGCGTAAAGTGTAGAATTAGTAATGACTTTTCCAAATAAGATCGCCCAGCAGCAGTCTATAGAAAACACATATCTAGTAGCTTAAGGTGTCAAAATTTAGGTCTCCTTTTTACTTTATAGTTAAAAGCTGCCTGTACTTTGTATTCAGAAGCTATCTTCAGTTTACGCCTGAAGCATAGCAGAAAAAATGGCCGTGTGCTTTATATACAAGTTCTTATTTTTAAATGTGGTGATTTCTTGAAAATACAAATTGAAATAGAGGATGATAACTAACAAGATCTTTGGTGATACATATTGACAGGAACATAGTGGCCGCAGCTTTGAGGAGAATATGCCTGATTTTTCTTTCAGTAGCAAGTTCCTCCATGAGATGAAAAATCTTTGAAAATCAAAAAGCTGGATTTCAGCTGACTAGAAACATTTATCTTCTTTGAATTTAAATTTATTTTTAAAAACAAAAGAACATATTAAAAAGTTTGGGGGAAGAAGGAAAAGGGGTGTGTACAGCTTTTCTTCCCCATTGTATTTTTGCAGGGAAGTCCTTTATTTCAGCCAACCTGGTGGGTCTGGCAGCAAATTGTGTATGATTCCTTCTTACCTGTGTTCTTGTCTTGATGCCGGTTAAGATGTATGTGTGTGTAGTAGTATGCAGGTGGAGGGGGACACAGACACATTCTGATGCTTCTGTAAAATTTGGATAAATACTGGCTGACTGGTTTATCTGAAAAACAGAATTTGTTTGAGGGTGAGGTTTTTTGGATGAGTATTTGTGTTACTGCTATTTCACTGTACTTTTATTCGCTGCTTCAAGTATAAAATACTGTGCAAAGAACAAATGTAACTTCATATCCCAAACTGGGAAGATTGCATCAGTTAGTAAATCATCAGCGGCAGCTTTCTGTTCTTACCACTTGAAAGCTGTCTCTTGTAATGTTAAATTAGTTACGAGGAAATTTGATACATAATTCTTTTTACTGTAAGCATAATGCAACTATTATTATCCAGCTCAGAAAAATAACATGTAGAGTTAAGAATTTTTTTGTAGGTACAAACGCTGTGCTTTTGTTCTCGCTGGTGCCAAGGTTGTTGATGAGTTTATCTCTTCTTGTCCTCTAACAGTTGCTTGATATTTTTCATTTTCGCTTTGCAGCTTAGTCTTTTTCCTTTTCTCACGATTGTAGACAGTTGCAAGAGCAGCAGAGGCAGAAGGAGCTGGAACGGGAGAGGCTGGATCGTGAACGAATGGAACGGGAGAGGCTGGAGAGAGAGAGGCTAGAAAGGGAAAGACTTGAAAGAGAGCGCCTAGAGCAGGAGCAACTGGAGAGAGAACGGCAAGAAAGGGAACGGCAAGAACGCCTAGAAAGGGAGAGACAAGAGAAGGAGAGGCAGGATCGAGAGAGACTGGAACGACTCGAACGGGAAAGGCAAGAAAGAGAACGGCAAGAACAGTTGGAAAGGGAACAATTGGAATGGGAAAGAGAGAGAAGAATTTCAAATGCCGGTAAGAATTTCCAAACTGAGTGTATTCGAGTACCAGACTGCTCTTTATGTGTTTGGGTGATGGAGTGGGAGAGAAGCAACAAAGGGCAGTGAGTACACTTGTGCAACAACAGTCAGTACTTCAGGCTTGTATTTGCTGAAATGCCTTCCTTTTTATGGCAAGAAGTCCAAGATTTTTTACTTTCCTGTCATAATTTTCCATTAACTCTGAAATATTTTTTTCTGTTACTGTTTGCTCGCTCCATTGCCGTGCTCTTCACATTACTTGAAGAACTTGAATCATATTGGGCACCTTCAACATTGGTTATAGTATGAAGAGTTAAAATTTCTAAATTCCTTATCATTGTTCGCTCTATTAAACAAGATACACTCTCACTACATAATTTGGGGGAAAAAAAAACCCCGAAACCAAACATATCAGGTTGAGCGCGTTAATGTAGAAGGTATGTACCTACATAAGGCAAAGTAATAGTGTGAGAAATGCCTTTCAGTATGAAGTCTTGCTTAATTTATCATTGTAGTAACATGTCAGTGAAACGTATTATATATATTTGTAGATAAGGTAATG
This sequence comes from Tringa tobata, assembly GCA_033628505.1. NCBI lineage: Eukaryota > Metazoa > Chordata > Aves > Charadriiformes > Scolopacidae > Tringa > Tringa tobata. The sequence continues at coordinate 160,078 of JAHREE010000214.1, forward strand.
CACTGCCTGCGGATATCCAGCAATAACTTAAAGCTTTCTCATTTTGGTAATACCATGGAATATTAATCAAGCACTTGGCTGTTCTTTAGTAACAAGCTCAATTTCCATAGTTCAGCTCATGGTAGAAGTCGAGGAATACTATGTCAGAGGTAGTCACTTTAGAGCAGAGGATTTTATTGGTAGTTTTATTCCCAGTACTTTCCAGTTTGTGATCAAGCTTTTTCTGGGGAACAGAAAGACGATACCTACTTGCTGCCTATGGTATGAGTTCTGGTAGTGGAGTTGTAGCAAATGTTAAGATCACTACACTTGCTTGCAGTTTGCAACCAAACGAGAAGATAAAAGACTGATTAATCAACCCTGTATCTAATCCATCTCCCAGATAGGATTTGAGAAAACTTACTATAGAATGTACTTGTGAATCCGAATGTTGGCACAAAAATAGTTGGTAAAATTTAAAAGCAGCTGTTGATAATATGTGAAACTTTCCTAACAGTATTTTCACTTGTGCCTAATCCTCTGGTACTAACTGTAGTCTACATTTATACATTTTGTTTGAATGCTGGTTTTGTTGCTTCATTAGCTCCCTTTTTCTCTTTCTCCTTTTTTTATCCTGCCTTTGCTGCTGCTTTCCATCTTCTGTCCAGCTCCATCTTTCGACAACTCCCCGTATAGCACTCCACTTCCTGAATACTCCAGTTGCCAGCCTCCTTCAGCGCCTCCTCCATCATATGCAAAAGCAGTCTCGGCACCACTGGCGGAGGCCACCCCGGAGTACGCTGTAGTGACTTCTGCGCCACCGACTTCCACCCCCCCTACACCGCCTCTAAGGCACTCTGCATCACGTTTTGCTACATCCTTAGGCTCGGCTTTCCACCCCGTTCTCCCCCATTACGCCACGGTTCCTCGCCCGCTGAACAAAAGTTCTCGGCCCCCTTCTCCCGTCAACGCCCCAGCCACTTTGCCTCCAAGCGCAAAGCCTGTTGCCTGGTCCGCCCCCAGTTTTGCCCCACTTCCTCCATCTCCTCCAGTCATGATAAGCAGCCCGCCAGGCAAAGCCACCGGTCCGAGACCTGTCCTCCCAGTGTCGGCTTCTAATCCGGCGACCCAAATGTCCACATCTCCCACGGCTCCTAACGGGCTTCCTGAAAACCTGGCTTATCCGGTTCCTTCACCTTCTACCTCAGGTCCAACTCCTCCTCCGCCACCTCCTCCCCCCCCACTGCCTTCCTTTCCGCCTCTGTCACTCTCTGGACCTCAAGCTTCTCCTTCTCCCAACTCCCCCAATGCCTCGACTCCCTCGTCCAAGCCTAGTGTTCTCCCTTCTCCCTCTGCAGCTCCCCCTGCCTCTGTTGAGAACTCTCTAAACTCTGTGCTGGGAGACTCCTCTGCTTCTGAGCCAGTCTTGCAGGCAGCCTCTCAGCCCGTTGAACCTACGACCCAGCAGGGTAAGGCTTTCTGTTATTGCTACTAATGCGCTAATCAGGAATGCAGTTCCATTTACCAATTGGTATCCGAGCCCATAACTGCCCTGAAGAATTAATACGATGCTTCCAAAGTTGCAGTGATCTTAATACCACAGAGAAATACCGTGTGGAGAACGCTGGGGTAAGGGAAACTTCACAGCTCCGTGGAGAAGAGCCGGCGTTCTGTGGCCCGCCATAAGTAAAATTCTGGTTTCTTGAGCTCTCGCTTGTCAAATACTTGCTGGGTAAATCTTATTTGGAACGTGGTGTTAACAGGCAGAACCGTTAGTTTCCTGATGGCAGCCAACATGGCAGAACATACGTGTGGCTTTGGACATGTGAATGTCTCTAAGCAAGGAATAATCTGGGTCACTTTGATAGCCTGTGTAGTTTCAAATTTAGGAAGTACTATCTAACACCTATAGCATTTCTTTCTGGACAGTGGTTGTATTTTGACATATGGCTGTATGCTCACATATATATATCTATATAGACAGGTCTTCCCGTGGTATTCTACTACTGTAGCTAAAAAAAACTTTAGAAAAAAAGTTTGGTGAAGCAGGTGACAGTCTTAGTGAACACTCTGCCAATATGATGGAAATGTGCTTTCCATGGATGTAAATGTCCTTGTTAATCTGCGTCCTGCTTTGATTTAATAACTTTAGGGTCTTTGCCTGTGAGTCTGTGGTAGCTCAGCTAAAGGTGTGGGCAGAGGAGCGCCTGGGGGATGGCCTCACTTGTAGTGTAGAGTAGAAGTGTGTACTCAGGTGGTGAGTGGTACCAAGAGGAGTTAAAAAGGCTTTTAAATTTACACAGTGGTTAGCAGAGTAGGACATCCGAAGGAGCCATGTGGGAAATTCCTGCCTGCAGAGGCTGCTGAAGGTGGTCACGTGGCATTTTTAGTAGTTTATGGCAATTTGGGCGAGACGGGGGCAGGATGTGTGGGGCTGTTTTCCTAGTCACAATTTCTTAAACTGTTCCTATAATAATACCAACACGGTAATCATCAGAATATTCTTTCTTTAAGATGCATTTTGTATTGCACATCAGTGTGAATTTAAAGCATTAGAGGAATCATAGATAAAAAAGTAGAAGAGCTTGTTCCCATCAGCTTAAAATACATCAGTCTTCTAACTCACTAATTAGTGCTTGTATTAAATTATTAAAGCTGATTCCTAGAATGTTTTTAAGAGGAAAGATCTTTATACAGCTTAGAAATTAGTGTTGGGACTCAAACAGTTGAAGGGTTCGGATGGTGTGTTAAGTGCTTGTTAGTGCAAGGAGAAGTCGCTCTGTATTTAGCCCTGTTGGGACCAACAGTATAGTTCCTATAGGGTCTGGTGCTTGTGCCTCACTCGACTCTTATAAGACTCTTATAAGCTTTGCCTGTTGCAAGGTTCTTGATTGCAGCACAGAACCTGACTGGAGGGGTTTTATTTCTGAAACTCTCTGATCTCTCATATCACACTACGTAATATTTTTAGTGCGTTTAATAAGAATGTTTCTTCCCTGCTGAACCTTGCAGTGTTTTCTTCCCTGTAAAAAGGACCCTTAATGTCTCATACTCTGAACAAAAGAACCAGTATTTCAGTGGACATTAAGATCTTTCTTTTC